>CM061487.1:82139011-82739011 GCA_030867185.1 Tagetes erecta
AGCAAATGTTGCGCTTAAGGTAGCAAATGTTGCATTTGGGACTTGTAAAAGTTACATATATAAGTAAAAAAAGGTTGCCTTAGCATACAAAAAGGTTGCATCCTAAAATGGTTGCATTTGAAGTCTAAATGTAACTCTTTCAAAAAAGGTTGCATTATCTAATTAAATGGTTGCTTTAGATCTAATGCAACTTCGCCTAATGCAGCCCCCAATAAAAGGTTGCATTAGACCTAATGCAACTTTTTCAAGGCCTAATGCAACATTTTACATGGGTTGCATTAGAATCGTTTTCTTGTAGTGAAATAAACTAAGGGTAAAAACTTAACTAAAATATAAACTAAAGACGTAAATAAGCTAACGGAGAACTATGAGTGAAATGATGACTACTTAGGCGGGAATCCTAATGACAATCTGACAACTCTCGGCTTTCTAGATTTGTCGGCACCGGATCTAAGGATATATCTACTCAAAACAATCTATCACATCAGTACCTACTACTAAGGTCTCGTGGGTGCTAGAAAGTTATAAAAAATTATGTGAAGCTCACGGTGTGAGGAATGTCCGCAAATCACTCCCGGATGTCTAAGGGATCCTAAGCTGGCTCGCCTCTCAGCTTACTAGTCCATTTATCAAAGAAACTGACTCAATCGGTAAACTAAAATAACAGGATCAATCGATTTATGATCAATCAAGACTTGATACCACAATTTGCTAGTTTTTGTTAAGCAAAACATACTCCCTTAGTATTTTAACCCAAACCAACTAACAAAAGGATGAAATCTACAAACTCTCACCTTCTGGTAATGAGTCCGGCTAGCACATTGGCTAAAATCCACAAATCAATCTCAACTTATGAGTATCTATTTCTAGATTTCCCCAAATGATCATTTAATCTAGTGGATTAAACACCAAAAATGTGAACTTATTATCAAGTTATCAAATCAAGATAATACAATTCACAATCAAGTCAAGATCTCAATATGAATCATAAAGTCAACACACATATTGCATACAAGATCATCATAAACCAATTTTCTCATATAGAGTATCCATCCAACATATTAAAATAAACCAAAAGTCATCATATCATCATTAATCATCCATAATGCCTAAATAGTCATACTAAATCTAGCCAATCATCATCAAAAATACCAAATCCAACCCAAATATGTCTAGATCTAGCATCATGTCAACAAAAACTAGGAAAATCAAGTAAAAATGCACAAAGAAGAGTATATCACACCCAAAGCTACCAATCTTCAAATCAAAGTTTGGATCTACTAGATCTTCCACTCCATTCTTCAAATCAACAAGTTTTGGTCTTCAATCCATCAATTAAGTTCTTATGTTACATTTTACTCTAGCACCTACCCACGCGCAGGGGGTGCAAATTTGGTTCAAATTCCTTGCCACAATTCGTCGCCCGCACGACTTGTGGTCACGAATGCAACTCTGAAAACCCGGGTCCGTGCGATGGTGGTTTTTGAATCGCATGCCTTTGTTTTTTTAAATAGCCCAACCCAAGACTTTTTTTTCCCTAATCAGCTCATCGTCTTCTTCGTCTTCTTCGCTCTGGTAACACATAGATCTACCGATTCAGAGCACCTTATCGCCATAGTCTTTTTCCGGTGCTTCCTTTGTTCAGGTCCAGTGCTCCTTCCACTTCCTCTGAACTGTTCAACATCGCAGCAACTCTGAATGGTTTAGAGGCTAACCTCTGACCGATTCAGAACTTGGATCCATTCAGTGCCTCAGCCAAACACTATCAAACTTCTAACCGATTCAGAGCCCCTTAAAATAAACCCACACAATTCTTATCTTTTGTTGTGCAGTTCCCTTTGACTCAGTTTTCCTTTTCTGCATGTTTAAATAAATTTGTTCGTAACCATCGGATTGCAAAAGTGGTGATTCATATAAACAAAAACAATTTATTCCATGTTATTTTTCTATATATTTGTAAAGAAATTCTTTATCGAATTGCACAAGTAGTGATTCATATAATTTCCAATGGTGATTCAAATTTGTTCCTAAACAAAAATCTTTTTGTTGCGCCGTTCCCTAGTAATTCATATAATTTCTTATCTTTTAGGTTGTTCTTCGGTTTTGTAAATTTCGATTCATGAAAGTAGTGAAAATTAGTTTTAATTATCAACTGGTTTATGATTAGCTTTGATTTAAGGGTAAATTACTATTTTGGTCCCTGAGGTTTGACCAAAATCACGTTTTTAGTCCAATAGTTCATTTTCTACTCTTTGAGTCTACTAGTTTCACGCAAACTTTCTATTTCAGTCCACACCACTAACATTGTTAAAATTTTCTGTTAAATTTAGATAGAAAAGACAATAGAACCCCTCAGACTTTTATTATTTTCGTTATTATTAGATTTTAATATTTTAATTATCTATACAACATTAATAAGCACATTGGAGCAAAACGGAAATTAAACAAATCCCTTAAATGGTTAAAATTGACAAGTTATTAAAGCATAAGATACTATCACATAAAGCATTGTGTGTACAACATAATAACCAGATTCACCCTTCACAAACATAATTATGGTTTCACAACACTCCTGCCTCTTTGTTTTGGAAGAGAGCGATCGAGCGAACAACAAACAAGGGGATGGCAGAGAGCGATCGAGCGAACAAGGGGAGAACACTCAGCTTGATCCACGTAGGTTTGGTTGATTTGGTAAAGCTTGATACGGGCATCCATCCATGTAGCGACCGACGATGGTGACTTGCATCCAATCCATGTAATTTGTAAGCCTCTATGTCACTATTTTGCTTGATAATCTAGTAGAGCTTGAAAAAAATTAGGATTTCATATCATTTACTTTGACTGAATTGATTAGGTGGAAGGCTACAATTTTGTTTCGGTCAGTTTACAGTACCAAAGTTTAGAACGGCGGTTTGTTGACAGTTTTTTGGATCTCTCTTGTGGCCTTTTCAACAGGTTTGCTATTGAGCTCTAATTACTGTCTTTTTTTAAATTAGATTAAGATTATTATGCTCTTTCAACAGGTGTTTGATGGAAGTTTCAAGTTTCATTTTTTTATTCAAGTATAACTTTCCCTAAATTTTTCATCATGTTCTAGGCTCAATTTCTAATCTTTGTTTTTGTTTGATAATTTGAAAGATGTTAGAGCAACTCATTTGTCAATATTCATTTAGTGGTTTGGTAAACTCAAATATGCTGTTTTGAAAGTGTCATGATGTTTGATTCCATTAATATTTAGTTTGTTAGAAAGATTTCATTATTTTGGTTATTTAAAAGGTCTTCTAATCGTTATTGTTAATGATTTGTAGTTTGGTTCGGTATGCATTTGATTATGTGTTCTAATACAAAGCATGTTTGATCATATCCCAATATACATGTACACTATCTTTTGGCTTCTGGTTACTTTTAATTTTTATTGATTTTGACTGTACAATTATGTATTTCGCTATGTGTTTTAATACAAATCATATATTAATAAGGTTTACAGTTGAAGTATGTTAGTAGTGATTTTATTACATTGTTTTTGTATCATACTAAATGTGGTCAAATATAGTTGAAGTAGGTTAGTGATTTTGTTCCATCAAGAAAATGTGATCTTATGAAAGCTCAGTTAGTTATCTTACCGATCTACTTTTGTAACTTTAGAGAAAGATTTGCTCTTGTAATAGAGAAGATTGTAATTGAAGTTACTGTTACTAATTCAGTGTGTACGTTGACTACCATGCAATCTGTGTGTATGCTCGTGCTTGCAAAACTTGACATCTGTATTTCTTTCTATTTTAGGTTCAAAGTAGGATTTAGATTTAAAATCTCCAAAAACATCAGGACAAAACTTCAAGTCAGGAAAAAAAATGATTTGAGATCTACAAGGAACTATGTAAAGGTATATTTATTTGCTTTAGTCTTTAAGGGGACATCTTGATCTTGGTAGTTAAGTGGTTATGCCCCACAACCATGCATTTTTTACTCTTTAGTGACACATATTTTTAGGAGTTTAACTCCAGAATTCTGTAGCTTGAACCCTTTTTAGCAAGGTACAAATTTAACTCTTAAAAGCATATCAGAAGGGAATTCATAATTCCAAGTCAGTTTCTTCTATTTTTATGCTTTATATTTATTTTTTTTAATTTTTTTTGCAGTAAGAAGAATCAGGATTGGGTTTAGTAGGTGAACTACTCTCCTACTAACTTTGGGTGTGGGATTACTTGCAACAGTTCTGGTTGCAACCTTTGTCACGCACCTAAGCTAAGTTTCTTGATATCAGGTTGGATTCCGCAACCAAAGGAAGCATTTTGGACATTAGATGCAGCGGTTTCGTGAAAACTAGACAAGAGAAGGTATCTAAATCCTAAATTTTGTGTATCTTATGTGGTAACCATATTGACTTCATAAATTGGTTTCATGAAAATAACAGCAGCTGATGTATGTGTGTGTGTGTTTCAGTATAGATGTATTGTGTTGTGTGTTGAAACAGTAGTAGTAAACATAACAGCAGCTGATGTATGTGTGTGCTTTGATGTTCAAAGTGAAAGTGTTGTGTGTGTATGAATGTGTGTTTTGTATATTTGTATGGAAGTATGAATACGGGGTGGGGGGGGGGGGGGAAATCTGAATGTATGGTGTTGTGTTGTGTGCTGTGTAAATTTGTGATTTTTGAAACAAAAAGTGTAAGTGTCTGTTGTGTTTTGATTCAAAAAAATGAAAAAAAAAGTTGTTGCTGCTGGTTGTGTTGAAACAACAACAGTAAACCTACAAAAACTGCACATACACACACAACACATTCAGTTTCAACATCAAAACACACACATACATCAGCTGCTGTTATGTTGTGTGTGTATGTGTAGTTATTTTTCTTTTTTGTAATGTGCAGTTTTTGAAACTAAATTTGTGTGTGTGTAAGAGTTGTGTAGTATAGATGAATGTGTATATGAATGTTGTATGTTAATTGATAAAAACAGTAGCTGATGTATGTTTATATACTATTTTAAATATTATGTTGCGAATGATAAAGACTTAAAAAAAACAGTTCTTGCTGCTGCTGATGTATGTTTAAAGAATTCATCTGCTGATGTATGTTTAAATGTGTGGGTTTTGATGTTGAAACTGAATGCTTTGTGTGTGTATGAATTTGTTTTGTGTGTATTTTGTATGAATGCTATAATTAGCATCTAAATGTTATAATTAGCATCTAAATGCTATAAATATAACATTAGAAACACATGTTTGTGATGTGTATGGATGTATGATTGGGGTTGGGGGGGGGGGGGGTAAACTGAATGCGTAGTGATTTGTTGTGTTTTGTGGGAATTTGATTTAAAAAAGTACTAAATATAAGTGTGTGTTGTGATTTTTGAAACAAAAAGTGTATGTGTGTGTTGTGTTGTATGAATGTGTGTGTATGAATGTGTTGTGTTGTATGATTGTGTGTGTTGTATGTGTGTGTATGAATGTGTTGTATTGTATGAATGTATGTGTTGTGTGTTGTATGAATGTGTATGTTGTATGTGTTGTGAACCATAAATACTTCAAAAAAATGAAAAAAATAGTTATTGCTACTGGTTATGTTGAAACATCAGCAGTAAACATACAAAAACTACATATACACACACAACATATTCAGTTTCAACATCAAAACACACACATACATCAGTTGCTGTTAAGTTGTGTAGCATCCTGTTTTCTAAATATAAATAGAATATGTAGAACCATGTTTCTAGTATTATTAAGTGTTTGTTTGATAAACAAAATAATTGATGCGAGGTGTTTTTAACATCCGTTTGAAGTTATCAAACGTGGATTAAGCATATATAATGAACCATGTGTTTATAAAAAAAATGACCAATACATAAAGTGAAATGATCATGCTATTTGCGAGTCGTTTAGCAATTTTAAGGATTTAAAAGAATAAATCAATTTATAACTATATACTAAAAACATATGTTTGTAAATATTAAATCATGTTATATGCGTTTATGTTGAAGTGAAATTATATATGTATATATAATAAAAGTAAATAAAATAATGTACGTATGTAAGATAAGCATGATGTAGATAAGGATATATATGAGATTGGACATAGAAGATTCTTGATGTACAAATCATAA
This sequence comes from Tagetes erecta, assembly GCA_030867185.1. Classification (NCBI taxonomy): domain Eukaryota; kingdom Viridiplantae; phylum Streptophyta; class Magnoliopsida; order Asterales; family Asteraceae; genus Tagetes; species Tagetes erecta. The sequence goes on from CM061487.1 coordinate 82,145,116, forward strand.
AAAGATGAAAAGAAATAGATGCCACGTTTCCTTTTATGTGCCAATATTCACTTAAATTGACACATATACACATACTAAGAATAACCGACCATCAATTATTAATATAGCCGCCAACACCTTGGTTCACAGGAGAAGGTAGGAAGTGAATTACATGTTATATAAATACAAAAGAAGTTAGAATGGTTAATTATCTATGGGGGTGACGGTGAAGTGACAATCTTTAATCACAAGAGATAGTTAGGAAAGTTAACACTAGCTTTGAATCTTGAATAATCAAGTACCGACGTTAAAAGGAAATAAAGAGGAGTCGATAAACCCAAAAGATATCCGAGACATACGAGTGAGTTCTAGTTTTCGTCCTTTTTATTATATTTGGGCCAAGATATGTTTCGTGAAATATTTATTGAGTTATTATACGTGTTATTAAAACATCATTTTATATAGATTTGTATATTTGTTACATGACCTATGTAAAATAGTGATTGAGAATTATAAAATGATGAAATAAATATGTTATAAAGAGATTGAAGTGAAAAGCTGGAAAATCACCTCTAGGTGATAAGAGGAAATCACCTTCGGGTGTCAACTGTCTATTCACCGTTGGGTGAGCAGTTGGTAGTCACTGTCAAGTGATCAGGAAATCAGCGTCGGGTGTCGGTTGTAGATCACCGTCGGGTGAACAACCGTAAGTCATCGTCGGTTGACCAGGAAATCACCTTCGGGTGTCAGTTGTCTATTCACCTTCGGGTGAGCAGCTGTTAAAAAGTTAAAGTTATTTATAAATGGTCGTAGTTTCAAAATGGTGAAGAAATTTAATGTGGTCTGGAAAAACAGTAAAATATATGAACTCACTTAGCGTTGGATAACTTTTTATAAAACAAATGTTTTCCAGGTAAAGCTCCAGTTCAAGAGTAGAAAGATTGGATCGAGCCTCGGTGGGGAAATAGATCGAACGTTATGTTTATAACCCAATTTTGGATGTATTAAGTATGGGTTATGTTTGTTATATTGTAAACTTACTCAACTTATCATATAGACAACTAAAGTGAATTATTTTTATATAATGATGTTTCTATTTTATATATCATTTACAAAAGGGCTTTCGCTGAATAAAGAAATTAAACGAATAAATATTAATATGGGACCGTTTTTAATGAAAAAAAATATCATTTTTATATCAAAGAATAAATAAATTAATAAAATCAAGGGTGTTTCAAGTTGGTATCAGAGCAATGGTTTAAGAGAACTAAGTATTCGAAGTATAAATGCTTAGACTTAAACCGTATGCTCTTGATATGTTGAGTAAGTATTGTTCGATCCAAGGCTCGTGGTGAAATGGGAATTTAATATTAATATTAATTTTTTCAGTATCATGCATATTTTAGTAGAATAATTTGCATGATAAGTTGATAAATAGAATACATATGTGTTATGTTATATGTATTTGAACGGAAATTTGGAATTTGAGACTTGATATGGTAATGACAAGAGCATATTGGTGTTATGTATGGTCAAGCACACCTGGCCAGCGATGTTCGAACATATATGGTACCAATAGATTCTTGAAATGATCATTTTTTTTTTTAAAATGAACAAAGATTAGGTAAGATGGTAGATAAAGTATTTTGACTGTTAGATAGTGTTCTATAAGATAAGAGAGAAAGTATGTAAAGCTATCTAACATGAGTGAGGTTCACCTACATAGTGTTATAAATCTAAGAAGGCTAAGAAGCAATAAGAGATTGACATGTGGCATCTAGGAAAATTAGGAGAGAGGGTATTTTAGTCATGCCCACTTTTTTAAATATTCTCTCTCCACATGCAAGTCACATGTCAATTCCCCCACTTTTTTAAAACGTTTATAACTTTTACATACGACATTATTTTTTTAAACAAATTACACCATAAAAACGAGAATTTTTTTCTCTTTAAAACGCGTATAATATTGATATATAAAAAACGAACTTTTTTTTCACAATTTTTCAGCTCATTGTGTCTAACGTCAGGTCATTGTGTCTTCCGTCAGGTCATTGTGTCTTTCATCAGGTCATTGTGTGATTGTGTCATCCGTAAGGTTGTTGTGTCATTCATCGGGTCATTGTGTAATCTTATTTGACAAGTATTATACAATGATCTAATAATAATTACACAATAACACAAAAAGTATTTCAAAGATCTTGCTCTCACATCATCCTCCTTAAAAAATAAATAAACAAAACTTAAAAAAACTACTATTTTCTCATTGTGTCTTTTTTCATTGTGTCTAATTTAAAAAATAAAAAAAACGGTAATTTTTTTAATTTTTTTAATTTTTTTAAATTTTTCGTTTATTTATTTTCTGAAAGAGGAATACATGGGGAACAAGGTCTCCGAACCACTTTTATCAAATTTGATTTATATTGTGAGTTATAATTTTTTAAAAGTGTCATTGTGTCTTTGTTTACAATTGTGTCATTCTCACACTTTGTAACAAAAAATGACGTTGTCTTTGAACATTTCTCAAACACATATTAACAATTTGTGACACGGTGATAATTTCTAAACACATAATATGACACAACAAATATTTATAATAAGATGATATTATATAATGACTTAAGAATGAACCGATAAAAGTGATATTTCACTAGTTATAATAAAACACAATCACATGATATTACACAAGGACTAGACAAGTGCCGAAATTTTTTTTTATTTTTTATATATCAATATTATACGCGTTTTAAAGATAACAAAACGCTTGTTTTTTTGGTGTAATTTTTTAAAAAAAATAATATCGTATCCAAAAGTTATGAAAGTTTTAAAAAAAGTGGGGGAATTGGCATGTGCCTTGCATGTGGAGAGAGAAAGTCAACAAAAGTGGCTATGACTAATGTACCCTTCCACCAATTTCTTTTCCTACAAATTGATCTCAACCATTAAAAAAGAGATCTAAAGGTCATAAATCCTTCTTAGCATTCTTAGATTTCCAACACTATGTAGGATAACTCTCCTCTATCTAACATATCATATGTATATATATATATATATATATATATATATATATATATATTTATAAATATATATATATGAAGTTGTGGAAGAAAATAGAATAAATTAATTATTCTAAAATCCTTATTGCCATTCCAGAATTAAGAAATGGCAACATCAGATCCCGAAAAGAAGAATCTAGGTGAGGATGAAGCAAGTCACCAATCTAGTTCGAATGAAATGCATAGGAATGATGCTCGTCTTGAGGATGACATCCTCAAGAAACGTATTAATGAGGAGTTGGGAAAAGCGTTAGAATCTACTCTTACATTCGTTATTGCTCAAGTAAGCTCTAACGTAAAAATGATCGTGAAAGAAGTACTAGAAAATCAATCGAATGGTAGAACGACTACTAATGAAAAACCAACTGACCCGAATCAAGATCCTGGATCATCAAAGGTTGGGTGTAGTTATAAAGAGTTTTCTGTATGTAACCCGACACCATTTCGGGGTACAGCGGATCCTATCACCAGTCAACGCTGGATCACGGAAGTGGAAGGGGCTTTTGAAACTAGCCATTGTGATCCAAAAGATTTCGTAATTTATGCTTCTAACTTGTTAAAAGGTAGAAGGAGAGATTGGTGGCAAGTTCTTAAAGCACAAAAGGGCCAGAAAAAGATAAATGAGATGACATGGGATGAATTTAAGGTCATATTCCTGAAACAGTTTTGCCCACAAGCTTCAGTAGACAAGATTGCTGAAGAATTTCTTCATATGGCGCAAACCACTGAATCAATTGAAGAAATTACTGGGGCATTTTTCGATAAACTTCAATTTTTCCCTTATATGATGTTGAATGAAAGGATGAAAATTAATCGGTACCATAACATGCTGAAGAAGGATATTCGCGAATTTATAAACCCTTCAAAGTGTGAAAGTTTGGATGAAATTATAAATTGGGCAAGAGAAAGGGAGGCAGAATTGAACCGTCCTATTGTAGTAGGTGAAAAACGAAAGGTTGAATTTTGTAATATTCCATCTAAGAAATCAAAATTAGGAAATTCTTACAAGAAGACCGAGTCAAGATCCGGCTTTCGTTCATGTAACGTATGTGGAAAGAACCATCCAGGAGAATGTAGATACAAACAAACATTCTGTCTCAAGTGTGGAAAAACAAGTCATGTTACTCAACAATGCCCAAGTCCGATTAACTTTTGTTACAATTGTAATCGTCCTGGACATTATAAAAGTCAGTGTCCACAGTTGCAGAGGAATGACGGAAATAGAACATACCATAAACCAGCACAAGTGGTTGGAGGAGTGAAGAAAGAGTAACCGGTAATGCACGTGGGAGAGCCTTTCAGATTACAGCTGAGGAGGGAAGCTAAGGTCACACCAGATGTTATGACAGGTAAATTGCTGGTCAATGCTGCACCTGCGCATATATTATTTGATTCTGGAGCTAGTAGGTCAATTGTATCTACTAAATTCGTGCATCGTTCTATGTTTGTTATTGAAAAACTACATACTCCTTTAGAAGTAGAGATAGCAGATAATAAAAATTTCCTAGTATTCGATGTATATCGTAATTGTAAGTTAACCATAGAAAATGAGGACTATCGAGTAGATCTCATACCTATATCCATGGGTGAATTCGATGTGGTTATCGGTATGGATTGGCTATCCCGTTATCAAGAAAATATCATATGTTCCCTCAAAGTAATCCAACTCACTTCACCTAGTGGGAGAAAAATATTTATTTGCGTAGAGAAGGAATGCGACTTTCCATTATGTACTATGACCAAAGCAATGAAATGTGTAAATCAGGGGTGTAAGGCATTTATTGCATATGTTGTTGACACGACAAAAAATATGAAAGAGCTTAAAGATATTTCGGACGTGCGAGATTTTCCGGATGTATTCCCCGAAGATTTATAAGGTATTCCACCCGATAGAGAAGTGGAGTTCCGTATCGATTTAGTACCTAGTGCTAAGCCAATTGCTAAAGCACCATACCGATTGGCTCCAACAGAGATGCAGGAACTAATGACTCAGTTACAAGATCTTCTAGATAAGGGCTATATTCGTCCGAGCATCTCACCTTGGGGCGCTCCAGTATTATTCGTTAAAAAGAAAGACGGTAGCATGAGGATGTGTATTGACTACACGGAGCTGAACAAGGTAACAATTAAGAACAAATATCTATTACCAAGAATCGATGATTTATTCGACCAGTTACAAGGTGCAAGTTGGTTTTCAAAAATTTGATTTACGATCTGGTTATCATCAACTAAAGATTAGAGATGAAGATATTCCTAAGACAGCATTCCGCACTCGTTATGGTCATTATGAGTTCCTTGTAATGTCATTTGGGCTAACTAATGCCACTGCGGCATTTGTGGATCTAATGAATCGAGTGTGTAGACCAATGCTTGATCGTTCAGTAATTGTATTTATCGATGATATCCTCATTTATTCCCGAAGTGAAGCGGAGCATGCTATCCTCAGTTAAAACCTAATGAAGTAAATTATCCAACTTATGATCTTGAGTTAGCAGCAGTAGTGTTTGCCCTTAAAACTTGGAGACATTATCTCTATGGGGTAAAGTGCATTATTTATTCAAATCATAAAAGTTTGAAGTACTTTTTCGATCAAAAGGATCTGAATATGAGGCAGCGGAGATGGCTGGAACTGATTAAGGATTACGACTGTGAAATCTATTATCCTCCCAGGAAGGCAAATGTAGTAGCTGATGCTATAAGTCGTAAAGGGGACTGTACGCCCACGAAGGTGAAATCAATGACATTGGTAGTAACTCCAAATCTAATGACAATGATAAAGAATGCTCAAGAAGAAGCATTGAAAGAACAAAATCATAAGCGTGAGAGAATTGTAGGTCAAGTGAAAGATTTGGAGGATAATTTGGAAGGAATTAAGACAAGATTAGGACGTGTATGGATTCTGAATACTTGTGAAGTCAAATCTGTATTGTTAAATGAAGCTCATAAGTCCATGTATTCTATCCATCCCGGTGCAACCAAAATGTACCAAGATCTAAAAAGAGATTATTGGTGGCAAGGAATGAAGAGAGACATTGTTAAATATGTCAAGAAATGTTTAACATGTCTGCAAGTTAAGGCTGAGCATAAAAAACCCTATGGGAAGATTCAATCATTAGAAATTCCCAAATGAAAATGTGAACATATTACTATGGATCTAATAACTAAATTGCCAAAACAACCAAAGGGTTTGATGCGATTTGGGTGATTGTAGATCGACTCACTAAAAGTGCTCATTTTCTGCCTATTAAAGAAAGTTATTCTTCAGAACATATGGCAGAAGTATATATGAAGGAAGTGATATCCAGACATGAAGTTCCATTATCTATCGTATCAGATCGAGACACGCGGTTTACTTCGCGTTATTGGAGAAAATTTCAAGAGAAATTAGGTACTCGGTTATTAATCAGTACAGCTTATCACCCACAAACATATGGTCAAAGTGAACGTACAATTCAAACATTGGAAGATATGCTACGTGCATGTATTATAGACTTTGGAGGTAGTTGGGATAAACACTTGCCCTTAGTAGAGTTTTCCTATAATAGTTACCACTCGAGTATAAAGATGCCTCCTATGAAATGTTATACGGGAGAAAATGTCGAACTCCTATATGTTGGGGAGAGATAGGTCAACGGGAGCTCGGTGAAAAAGAAATAGTTCAGGAAACTATAGAAAAGGTTGACTTAATAAGAAGTCGCCTGAAAGCTGCTCAGGATCGACAAAAATCTTATGCTGATAAACAAAGACGACCAATTGAGTTCCAAGTAGGAGATCAAGTAATGTTAAAGGTATCTCCATGGAAAGTTAAGTCCACGATTTATCGGTCCATTCAAGATCTTAGCTCGAGTTGGGAATGTAGTGTATCGTTTAGAATTATCAGAAGAATTGACTGGTATACATAACACATTCCACGTGTCATATTTAAGAAAGTGCTTAGCGGATGAAACATCCTATGTACCGTTGAATGATATAGAGGTGGATGAAAAGTTGAATTATGTTGAGGAGCCAATCGCTATACTTGACCGAAAGGTTAAACAGCTTCACAACAAGGTGATAAATCAAGTGAAAGTCCAATGGAAACACAAAAAGGGATCTGACGCCACGTGGGAGTTAGAAGATGAAATGATGACATATTGTCCTTATCTATTTTCTATGTAATGAGGTTTCGGGGTCGAAACCCTAAGCGGGGGATAGTTGTAACATCCTGTTTTCTAAATATAAACAGAATATGTAGAACCATGTTTTTAGTATTATTAAGTGTTTGTTTGATAAACAAAATAATTGATGCGAGGTGTTTTTAACATCCGTTTGAAGTTATCAAACGTGGATTAAGCATATATAATGAACAATGTGTTTATAAAAAAAATGACCAATACATAAAGTGAAATGATCATGTTATTTGCGAGTCGTTTAGCAATTTTAAGGATTTAAAAGAATAAATCAATTTATAAGTATATACTAAAAACATATGTTTGTAAATATTAAATCATGTTATATGCGTTTATGTTGAAGTGAAATTATATATGTATATATAGTAAAAGTAAATAAAATAATGTATGTATGTAAGATAAGCTTGATGTAGGTAAGGATATATATGAGATTGGACATAGAAGATTCTTGATGATTCTTGATGTACAGATCATAAAAAGATGAAAAGAAATAGATGCCACGTTTCCTTTTATGTGCCAATATTCACTTAAATTGACACATATACACATACTAAGAATAATTGACCATCAATTATTAATATAGCCGCCAACACCTTGGTTCACAGGAGAAGGTAGGAAGTGAATTACATGTTATATAAATACAAAAGAAGTTAGAATGGTTAATTATCTATGGGGTGACGGTGAAGTGACAATCTTTAATCACAAGAGATAGTTGGGAAAGTTAACACTAGCCTTGAATCTTGAATAATCAAGTACCGACGTTAAAAGGAAATAAAGAGGAGTTGATAAACCCAAAAGATATCTAAGACATCCGAGTGAGTTCTAGTTTTCGTCCTTTTTATTATATTTGGGCCAAGATATGTTTCGTGAAATATTTATTGAGTTATTATACGTGTTATTAAAACATCATTTTATATAGATTTGTATATTTGTTACATGACCTATGTAAAATAGTGATTGAGAATTATAAAATGATGAAATAAACATGTTATAAAGAGATTGAAGTGAAAAGCTGGAAAATCACCTCTAGGTGATAAGAGGAAATCACCTTCGGGTGTCAACTGTCTATTCACCGTTGGGTGAGCAGTTGGTAGTCACTGTCAAGTGATCAGGAAATCACCGTCGGGTGTCGGTTGTAGATCACCGTCGGGTGAACAACCGTAAGTCATCGTCGGATGACCAGGAAATCACCTTCGGGTGTCAGTTGTCTATTCACCTTCGGGTGAGCAGCTGTTAAAAAGATAAAGTTATTTATAAATGGTCATAGTTTGCAAAATGGTGAAGAAATTTAATGTGGTCTGGAAAACAGTAAAATATATGAACTCACTTAGCGTTGGCTAACTTTTTATAAAACAAATGTTTTCCAGGTAAAGCTCCAGTTCAAGAGTAGAAAGATTGGATCGAGCCTCGGTGGGGAAATAGATCGAACGTTATGTTTATAACCCAATTTTGGATGTATTAAGTATGGGTTATGTTTGTTATATTGTAAACTTACTCAACTTATCATATCATATAGACAACTAAAGTGAATTATTTTTATATAATGATGTTTCTATTTTATAAATCATTTACAAAAGGGCTTTCACAAAATAAAGAAATTAAACGAATAAATATTAATATGGGACCGTTTTTAATGAAAAAAAATATCATTTTTATATCAAAGAATAAATAAATTAATAAAATCAAGGGTGTTTCATGTTGTGTGTGCATGTGCAGTTTTTTTTTCTTTTTTGTAATGTGCAGTTTTTGTACCGTGTAGTTTTTGACCCGTTTAGGATAAAAAGTCACAATATATCTATTAGTGTGCAGTCCTTATACAGATTCATCGAGTATAAGTGTGTGTTGTGTTGTGTTGAAACTGAATGTGTATGAATGTATTGTGTTGTGTGTGAATGTGTTATGTATTGAATGTGTGAACGTGGTATGTAAGTCTACATGTTTTATGTCCTTACTATCTGAATATATACACTAAGCTCTGAATATTGCATTGCAAAAAAAAAAGTAGATGGTTAGGGATATTGTTGCAGCCTGATTAAGCTTAGATTAATCAGGTAAATGTGTGTTCTAAATATACCACCAGCAGCTGTTTTCATTATTGATTAATGATTGATGAAATATGATTTGTGTGAATGTGTGTGTTCTGAAAGTGTTGGAAATTATCATACGTTTAAAACAGCTACACGCCATAACAGCAGCAACACATTCTCAACACATAATAGCATCAACTGTTTTAAACATTAGTTAATGAAATATGATGCTTAAGACAACTGTTGCTGCTGTTATGTGCTGTGAATATGTTTTTTTCACTTATGAATGATTTCCATGTTTTTATATGTTATGAATACTTAAATTTTGAAATCTGGGTTGAAGTTTGAAGTTTGACATAGCATGTGTTATTGAGTGAAGGCGTGTATTGTGTGAATGTGTAAATTTGTTTTTGTTTATTTAGTTATATGCTTTTGCACATCATCTGTTGTTTTTGATCAATCAATACTTAAAACATCCAAAGGCATACTAAATGTGTGCTTTTTGTGCTAGGGGGTATCTGATGCAAATGGGTAAAATTGAACTACTTAATCATAGAAATTATAGTATAACTTTACATGTTTTATATTTCAGTGAACTAAGTCATGGTTGGCCATGTGTGTGTTGTGGAATTTTTTTATCAACATAATGAACTATGTACATACATACACACCTCAAAATTAACTATATGGGGGGAGCGAATCTGATTGTGGCGTGTGTGTTGTGTGAATGTATGGAATCTGAATGGTGAATTTTTGGACAACATAATGAACTATGTACATACATACACACCTCAACAGCATGTATCAATTGTGTAACAACAAGAATATCAACATCATGCATTAGTGAACGAGTTACAACAACACTTATGTGTGTGAACTTGCAGTAAGCAGAACAACACAACAATATTACAATCACAATGATCACACTTTGCGTGTAACGGTGATTCATATCAGTTGAAAGGTAATGAGCACGTATCATATTGTAACAGCAGATTGCAGCAGCATGAACAACATATTATCAGCAGCTGATTTGCTATTACAGAAACAACGGATTTGTTGTGAACAACCGTTGTAATATGTGCTGAAAGATGTACATCACAGCATCAGGGTATTACATGCAAGAATCATGTGGCATATCTAGAGAAAGATGCTTAAACAACTGCAGAAAGAGTATAACAAAATCAACTTTAGTCATTATGTGAGTTAGTATTGCATTTTCCACGTTTCTACAGCTTGTTGATTTACTGTGATGTCCAGGTGACCACGAGAAATGCTTTGTTGCAAGTTTTTGCTGCTTTCGTAATATCAATGTTGTTTTCGTGTCTACAAGTTAATGGTTCTAACCCAGTAGAAGATGCTAAAGGAGCAACTTGAAAGTTATAAAATTTGGTAAGAGATTTCATTAAAATAACATTCAATTCGATCTTAAGGATTCTAAGCATGTTTTGCCAACATGTGTACTTGAGACAAGTTTGAAAGAGGCTACAACAGTTGAAAAAGTGTGATTTATAGTGTCTAGACTAGTCCAAATGGGGCTGCTTTTGGGTACAATGTAGGCTCCAAACTTGAGTACATTGCAGGTACAAATTTTCAGCAATATTCTGCGTTTTTTTTTTGCTGATTGTTGGTATATATTTTGGATCATCATACTTAAAGTTTAGAAGAAAAACTAAAAGATGTGCGGACAATTTTGAGATGTGCGGACAGTTTCTGTACTAGAGATGTGCTGACAGAACTGTTGTCCGCAGATCAATTTAACTGTTTGTTGTTTTGTTTTTCTTACAATTGTATTGTTTTCTGTTTTAGTATAAATAGGGTTGTATGCGTTGTATTTAAAGATAGACCTTTGAACGAATTCTCTCTGCAATACACCTTATTGTACACACAATTAACGAATTAATACAAGTTGCATTTAATAGTAATTCTTCTATTGATTCTCTGTGTTCTTGTTCAATTACAACATGTTTGTTGATTAGTTAACAGATCCACAAGCTCTAGATTTTGACCTGATACAGATCCACAATTGGTATCAGAACTTTCGGTTACAAGCTAGTCGAATTTCGTTTGAGTGTGCTCGATCTGTTAATTCGACGACTAATTGAATCATCGAACTGATTCATTTTGTTCAATCTGTTATCGTGATAAATCCTATCAACAAATTGAAGTGAATTCAACGTGAAGATTGCTAGAATTATGGAATTGGAGATGTGTTGGTGAACGATATGTTCTTCAAGTGTTTTGTGATTCAAGTCTGATTTTGAAGAAATTGATAATTGAATGAGGAATAAAAGATGATTGCATGCAACATATTCGTTTAAATTCAATCAAATTCAGAGTTAAATCGACAAAATCAAAATTTCAAATTTACTATTCATCGCACATTGAAGACTGTTGTTCGCACATTGAGAAGATGTTAATGTTTACTGAATTCGATGCTATAGTCATTCTATTTCCTGTTATTTTCTTCATTATCATCTGTATTCTGGCTTTTTTTATCTTTTGGATTTATTGTTCTTCAAAGTTGAACAACACTGCTATCCGCATATCACTTTTGAAGATTATTGTTAGTCGCAGATCTTTTCAGAGTTACAGTTTAGTTGTAGATAGCTTGGAGAGAGATTGAAGAAATTGACTTGAGTTCATTTCTATGGAAAAGATTATTTTGAATCTGTTCGCAGATCGTTACTGTTGCAAGCAGATAGTTACTGTTGACCGCAATTCGTTACTGTTGCACGCAGATCGAAAGCTGTTGTCCGCAGATCGGAAAAATCATCCGCAGATCATTTTTCAACTTCTTAAAAATGGCAAACAACAACATGTACAACAACACTTCAAGTTCAGATTATGCTTCTAAAGTGCCTCTGTTGAAAACAAGAGCAGGTTTTAAGGGATGGGAGATCAGATTCAGAAACCATCTGAATACTGTTGACCATAATTTGTGGAGATCTATTGCAAATGGTCCTCATATTCCTAAGCCAATCCTGAATCCTAACAAGTACAAGGATGATGCTTACAAGACTGCAATGAAGGCTATTCCAATGGAGGAACTAGAAGGAGAAGAATTCAAAGAAGATTTAAGGAAGTGTGCTGTTGACCTGAAAGCTTATTCTTTCTTAACAATGGCAGTCCCATTGGCATTTCTGACAAGAACAAAGAAATATGTCACTGCAAAATCACTTTACAAAATGCTACAGAAAATGTGTGAGGGAGGTACAGAGATTCAAAGCATGAAAAAGCAGAAACTTAAAAGGCAACTTGAAATGTTCTCAGCTTTACCTGGTGAATCAATCAACTCTCATTTAAATAGGTTTGTGCAGATTGTAACAGAAATGGAGGCAATGGAAATCCCTGCTAATACAGAAGATATAAACTTGAGACTGTTGCATTCTTTACCAGAAAGCTGGAAGCATACTGTCACCACTCTTAAACAAACTTTGTCTTTGGATGTTCAAGACTTAGACTTCATGGTTACAAAGATTGAATCTTTAGCTATGGATGAACAGTCAAGGAATCTTATGACCAAGAAAGAGATGGAACAGTACGTTTTTAAAGGAGAAAAGCCTGGTCAACAAGCTTTTATATCAGTTGATGTGTATTCCATTGATGAACACTTTCAAGGAGACTGCTTCTTTGCAAATGCTGCTGAGAGTTGTAATTTGAATGACTTTTGTGAGGAAAATGCTGAAATTTCTAAAGGAAAAGTCAAGACAGTTAATGTTGACAAAGCTCAAGATGTTGTCAATATTGTGTTAAAGAGTGAGGAGCACAAAGCTGCATATGCTGCATTCTCTGCAAGTTTTCAAGCATATCTTGGAAGTCAACTGACACCCATGGAGTTAATAGTGCAAGATCTCAATGATATGCATCCAGATGATGTTGAAGAGATGGACATTCAGTGGAACATGGTGATGTTGGCATATAGATCAGAGAAGCAGATGAAATCAAACAGAAACTTCAGCAAGCCTAGTTTGAACAAGAAGATGGGCTTTGACAAAACAAAGGTTAGGTGTTTCAAGTGCAATCTTGATGGGCACTTCTCTAGAGAGTGCAACAATCCAGCTGCAAAGATTACACAAAACACTTTGAATCCTAATCAAGCTTCTTCTTCAAATAGCAAATCTGATGAATCTAAAGCTATGTGTGTTACATATGATGGAGAAATTGATTGGAATGCTTATGGAGCAGAGATTGGAAAGGAGTTTGGATTGATGGCTCTAAATTCTGATGATGACAAAGGAAAAGAATCTGAAGGTTATGATGCAAGCAAATATCCTCCAATGCCTGAAGATGTCAAAGAAAAGGTTTAGATGAATAGTCACAAAATTAAGGACTAAAGCACAACAAAAAATGTTTGAAAACAAAATTAAATCACTGACAGAGGACTTAAAAGAATCTAAAAATCAAGAACAAATCTTAAAAACTTCATTAAAAATTCTTGAAGATTCTTATGTTCAAAGTCAACTGGAAGCATCCACCTTTAAAATGAAATATGAACAACTAATGTCAACAAAAGAACAAATGGAAAGGTGGATGGCTAGTCAAAAAGAGGGAAAGAACTGCAATGGGTTGGGTTTTTCACATGTGGCATACCAAACAACACCTCCTCCAGTGAACTATGAAAAGATGCCAACTGTTAAGACCAACACTTTACCATCTGATTTCAATCCTCATGACTATTCCAGTGAAGCATAAACTAAGTTGAAAGTGAATCAAACCTCTAAATCGTCTGATGATTTTGAAAGTTCAAAGTTGAACAAAGAGGTTTTCATTGAACGTGATCAACAAAAGATAAAAGAAGGTCACCCTGTGAAAATAACTTCATATGAACCTAAAACAAAGAACTTCAATGGCTATGTAAAATTTGAAAATTCACCAAATGAACCCACAAACTTTGTTGAAGAAGTAAAAGATAAATCTGAATTAAGAAACAAAGGTGAAATCAAAATGATTTGACCATAAGGGTGAAGTGAGTGAGGGGTTTGAGTTTGACAATCCTCATTTCAAAAGATATCTAAACCAACAAGAATCAATGAAAGCTGAAAATAAGTTCAAATCAAATTCTGATCTGAAAATAGGTCAAGATCCTGAAACTTCCGCTGCTAAAATTGAACTTAAAAAGAAAACCAAGAAGAAACAAACGAAGAAAACTAAGTCAATCTTAAATTCTTTAAAAGTTTCTGATGGAAACAAAGCTGATTCTGCTGGTTAAGGTTCTTCGAATGTAAACAACAAAGCTAAAAAAGTATACCAACCTAAACCAAATTCAAACTCTCAAGGGTCAAAGAAATCACAAAGTGTCAAATCTGAATTTTATGAAAAGTCAACAAGACTGTGGTGTGAGTATTGCAAGATAATTAATCATAACACCACAGATTGTTATTTTTCTAAATAGTGCAATATTTGTGATATGACAAATCATTCTGTTGAAGAGTGTTATTTCAACAAATGGTGTGAGATTTGTGGGAGGGTGAATCATGACACAAATGATTGTTATTATAAGGAAAGAAGAAAGGTTCACAAAAAGGAGCAATCAAAGAAATCAATATCATTTGACAATGATGAGGATTTCTATGATTCCTGGACTCCTAGAAACATGAGACTGGATGGTCAAATCCCTAATAAACACTTTTCCAAATCTAACATGCAAATGATTTCAAGGATTGCATCTCATCGTCACTCTAAGGATAGTGTTAAAAGGAATTTGATTAAACAGTTTCTCAATGAACCATATCATGCTAAATCTGTTCAGTCTCATGATGTTTCTAATCAAATGAAGTCAACATATGATTCTGTTAAAAGATTAACCAAACCTTTTGTTCATAAAAACAAATCAAATGAACTTCCAAGTGATTTGAACGATAGGCTTGAGATTTTGATGAATCAATATGCTAAGTTGAAATCTGACATGTTGACTACTTTTGGTTTACAGTGTGCTAAGCAAACAGTTATTGATGAAAATGGAAAACCCAAAACCACTACGGTTTGGGTTGATCGTGCTAACTGATTTACTTAAATGTGCAGGCACATCCACCAAGAGCTAAAAACAGTTTATGGATTGTGGATAGTGGCTGCACAAGGCACATGACTGGAAATCAAGAGTTATTGGATCAATATGAAACAAAGAAAGGCTCTTATGTGGCTTTTGATGATGGAGGAGGATGGATAATAGGAGAAGGAACTGTCAACAATGGAGTGTTGAGTTTTGACAATGTCAACTATTGTGAACAGCTCAAGTTCAATTTGCTGAGTGTTACACAAATATGTGACAAATCTTATTCAACAATGTACAATGTGCAAGATATTTTATGATGAGTGAAAATTTGATCTTTGCAGGGTACAATTACATCTGCTATGGAATGACCAAAAGAACAAAATATGTGTCAAAGATATCAAAGATGTTTTTCTGTGTAAAAATCAAGTACTTTGATCACACAAAATAAAATCTTGAATCTTGAAAATTTCAAAATTTCAAAATTTGTGAACACTGTTGTTCGCAGATCGAGATGTGCGAACATTAGTGCCCACAGATTAGTGAAAAAGTGAAAACTGTCAAAATATGTGAACACTGTTGCTCGCAGATCGAGATGTGCGAACACTGTTTTCCGCAGATCAGTTGACACTGTGATCCGCAAATCAACTGAAATCACTTTCAGAATTCAAAGAATTATCATTTAACTTTGATGTTCATATTATTCAATGATTCATGCCAAATGAACTAATGATCTGAATTGTGTGTGTGCAGATGAGCAAGGAAGAATCAAATTAAATTTGATGAAAATTGTCACAAGTACAAAGAATTGTTACCCATTGATCAATTCATGATCTCTGAGTATTTTTTGAAGTACAAAATTAAGAAAGATGAAGAGAATCTTAAAAATGTCTTAAGTGTTTGAAAGATGTGCGAATGCTAATGTAGCAAGCATATCATGAGATGTGCGGATGACACTATTGTCCGCAGATCGAACAAATTCAAAGATTTTAAAATTTGGATATAAATCATGGATAATAAAAGTGATTTATGTCTGAATATGTAAATCTTTGAAACATCAAAGGAATTTTGAAGGATGTGTGAACAACAGTACAAAACAATTGTTACTGTTGCACGCATATCATGTACTATTGTACACAGATCACAAAATCTTTTGATTTGAAAGCAGATTTTGATGCTAAAATGTTAATAATCACTTGTAAATGTGTTTGAATCAACATGAAATTCTCAAAACTCATTTTACTTGTGAAATTATTGAAAATTGAGTGAATGTGCGAACAACCTGTTGTCCGCATATATTTTAAAATCTGTTTTTAGAATTTTTAACAACTGTGGACATAGTATATATACCCTTCAAAACCCTTAAACCATTCATTTCAAACACTTCATTCAGACAAAAGATGATCTTCATACACTCATTATCAAACATCAAAAACAGCCATTCATATATCATAATCTTATCATCTAGATTTCAAAATCAAACTCAAACTTTGATTTACACTTGAAAGTTTGCAAATTGATAACAATTTAACATCTATGTTTGTCTGTTAATCTTCATAAACAACTTAAAATCTGAACGAAAAGATTGATCAACGTTGACCTAAAAGTCGAAATAATATATTACTTAATTTTGAGCTATAATCTGACTAAGATCTTTCTTCTTGCAGGTGAAATGGATGATTTAAAGCTTGTGAACAAGTACAATGCTGTGTCTAGTCACAGACCTGAAGTTTCACACAAAGTCTCCTTTGTTATAGTGATCTACAGACCTGGAACATCGCAAGATGTTCAAAAGATTATTGATAGAGAAGATGATTACAGAAGGAGAAGGTTGAATCAGGTTATTTCTCCGGAAAGACATGATGCTTTTGCTAGTGGAGATAAAACTCCTAAACCTGATGCATTTTCTCATATCCTGAAAAAAAAAAAGAAAGAAAGATCATCTTTCTTCTCAAATGAGTTTCAATCCGTAGCTAAAACGGTGAAAGAACATAAACAAAAGGTGTAATTGTACTCAATATGATCCAAAGAGTTATGTACAAAATGCCCTAACAAAACTATATATACAGGTCATAGTGTCGCAGACACGACACTGCCTGATCGCTAAGCAAGGACAAGTCGCAAAAACCTGCATCAAACACACAAAATAAAGACTAAACTAACTATTACATTGGAAACACAATACGACTAAACTATTACAAGATAAGCAAAAATACAAATAACAACAGGGTGAAGTACCACCCTACATGTGGTCAACAATACTCCCCATATGGAGGTACTTCACCTGTTGGAACTTCTTCTTCAACTCCAGCTTTAGCAGCATCCATCAATCCAGTCAATTCCCGAACGTCTTCATTCAGCGCCACCTGCTTCTATACCTTCTCAGTAAGCTCCTTTACCTCTGCCCTAATCCCGCGAGCCCTATTCGCCACTCTCTCGAACAAAGCAGCTTCTTTCCTAGTATCAGCTCCGGCTCCAATTCGGATGGGGTTTTCACATAAAATTTTAAGATCATCATCAGAGAATCCAAAAACCTCCATCGGGACAAATAACCTCCATTCAGACCCATCCTTCACCCTAATCACAGCCTCCCCCATCTGGTTATCGGAAAACCATTTATCGAATTCATGCAATCTCGATGGGCTTGGATCTGGTACTCTCACTCTCAGTACGGTCTTGATTGGCTTCATTTTCAACATGATCTTTCCTTTCCCTGTCACCCAATCTAAATCCTTCTTTGATCTTTTCCGTTCCAACTTGTTATACCCAAAACTAACAAAATTATCTTTCAGTCCCGCCTGGATTTCCTCCTCCAAAAGTTTTGCACGATCATTTTGATCTGCATTAATCAGTGGGAGAACCGCCAACCGCCTCAAATCTCATTTAGGAAGGGTTTTGAAGTGTTTGCGGTTACTGATATAGCTGATCCATCCCCCTCTTCTTTTTATCATGAACTTTTGAAGCTCCATGCTGTATTTCCAGCTAAAAATTTTGTTGTCAGTGTCTTTAGGGGTTGGGGCATCCAAATTTTGAAATAAAGGCGTGACGTATTCAGGTTCATCCACCTTCTTGAACCAATCAGATTTATCGAGTTCGAATACGTCACCCTCGGCTCCGCTCCTCTGAGCCACATAAACCATTTCTTTTTCGTCAACTTCGTAAAACTCTGGCTCTGAATCATAGTCAACTAGCTGCTCCTCCCCCACCTCTTCTTCCACAGCATCCTTTCCTTTATCAGCCACTACTTCCTCTCCTATCAAATCCGTATTGATATTGAGACAGAAATCATCAGTAATTTCTGCCTCTTTACCAGTTCCGCTTGCTCCTGCACCGCTGAAACCAGCAAAATCTTTTCGACTCTTTGCAGTTTGTACCATCTCCTTCAGAGTCGAATACTTTCCAATGTTAACAAGCTCATTGATTTCATCTTTAGTTTCAGCGGTTCCAACTTTCACCTCCTTTTTAACTTCATTTAATTCGATTAACAGCTTCTTGATAAGAACTTGCTCATCCAAAACGATCCTCCTCAAATCATCCATCTCAGATTCTCGATGCCTTTCCCTTTCCTCTGAGTTTATCAGTTTTGTCTTTATCATACTTAGCTCATTTGCGAGCGACGTATTCACCCCTCGAATCGCGTCCTCATCAAGTCCAGCAAACCCTTTCTTCTCCGGCTTCTTTGTAAACGTTTTGGGTACAGACTCAGACACTTCAGGCTCCTTACCTTTACCTTTATTGGTTCTGACATCAGTATCAGAATCAATTTGTGCTTTATCCCCTGCCTTTCTCCTCTTCTTTCCTTTTGGTTTGAATATTTCTGCTTCGATCTCATCCAGTTCTTCTTCAAATGGAACAACCTTTTTTCCAACAAACTTCTTTCTCTTCTTGATATCTTCTTTGATTTTATCTCTAAGCTCCCCAAATCTCTTCTCCTCAGAAATCTTCAGTTTCTCAATATAATCCCATCTTTCGTTCATATACATATTACGAAAAAGATAAGTTATCTTTCCTGAAACGTCATGTCTGGTCGAAGAGCAATCAGCGAAAATTCTAACATTCATTTTTTGTTAGCTTCAAAGGGTCACCCAGCTTCTGTAATCCCGGCTTCAATTCATCGATGAAAATCAGGATAAATCTTGGGTATAGCAGCCATTTATCCTTCTTTTCTGCTGAGATATTTTCAATCATATATTCAAATATCATTTGAGGGATATTTTCTTTGTCACCCCTACACAGATTCAGCATCGCGCGAGCCCACTCAAAATTTAGACCATTAGTTCCACCCTTTCGATGATCTAAACAAACAATAATGACATGTGCGATGAATCTCCATTCCCTCGACAAAAAAGTCTTCTTTATCTCCTGACGATCCAGATAATCATTGCCTTCGTAGCCCATCTCTAAAAATCCTTCGTGTACGTCCTCCAGACTTAGTAACATTGGAGACCCAACGTCACGTTCCATTCTCAGCATTCGAGCAATTGAATTAACAGTAAGCATGATATCCTCCCCCATAACTCTTGCTCTAATCTCTGTTGGTTTAGCATTGAGGTTGTATGTAGCTGATTCCCAAAAATCTCTGACGTGCTGTTGATCGATAATCAGGTCCTTCGTGAGAGCATAAGATATAGGAGACGCCTTCAACCAGGATATAGCGTCACGAAATCCAACAGACTTTGGGTCCTTATCGTTGAGATAAGCGACCACGTTCGACCGCTTGTCGAACTTCATCGGTTGCGGAGGTTCGGGTTCCATATTTGTAACTGAAACACAAAACGGAAATTTGTTAGTTATAATGAAAAATAAATAAAATAAAAAATAATAACAAAAAAAATGCAGTGTCGCATAGATGCGACACAGTAGTGTCGCCATAGTGTCGCATGTTCATCGACATTGTAGTGTCGCAACAGCAAGACATGTGCATCGACATTACAATGTCGCAGCATCCCAGGCTTCCGACACTACCAACACAGGATGGTCAGCATAATCTTGGTAGTGTCGCAACTAGGGTTTAAACTTTCGTTCAATGTCGCAATAAGAACTAGTGTCGCATAAAACGTGAAAAACCCAACAGTCAACAATATCAAAATCATATCAGATCGAAACCAAAAGCTAATACAAAGCGAACGAAGGTTCGAAACATATAAGAGATGAATTCTTACCGGTTGGAATCAGCAAAAACACTCAAAAAAATGATGGATTTGAAGTTAAGTGTATGTTTTAGGGTTTAGGGTCGTGTAAGTGTCGGGTATTGAAAAATCTGAGATATGACCCGTTTGACCCACATCAGTTGAATATGAAACATGACGTAGTGTCGCATGCCCGACACTATAGTGTCGCAAAGAGTATAGAGTCGCTGACTCGACACTATAGTGTCGCACAGATCAAAATTTTAAAATTGATTTTTTTTAAAAAAATAATAAAAGACAAATCTATTTGAAATTACAAATATTTTAAAATAATGTCAAACCAATCAAATGTGATAGATCCAATGTATCCACCCATTTAAATAACGAAAACTTCATAATGAATCAACTCAGTATAACAGAGTGAATCATGAAGAAAAACCGAAACGAGTTACTGGCAATCATCTAGAGAAAACAAGATTTGCAAAGATTGTTAGTATGTTTGTCCACTTAAACCCATGCCTTCTTCCTTTCAACAAACAACCTATGACGATCTTATCATGTTTTGGTTCGATTTGAAGAAGCTCTAGCAACTAGGTTTCCACAGACATTCAGCAAAGTAACTTGTTTTGACCTCAGAACATATTGAGTTTAGATGATTCAGCAAGATTCTTGTAATTGTAAGGAACATAGACCCAGATCAAGTGATCAAGGAAAATGTATTTCGGGAGTGAAGTGGAGTATAGGTTAGATATCAAGCAATTAACATGATGTATAAACATTTGAGAGCAAAGCTTTTTATAAGGGTTTTATAGATGACCAGAGCTCCAGGTCTATACTGACGTATAACAGAGGAGATGATTATTTGTACGTGCTGATGAGAACTTCAGGTCTATATTTACATATAACAGAGAAGATCATCACTCCAGGTCAATGCTTCCGCATAGCAGAGGAGATTAACATGAGAACAAAAAATTCTGAAGAGCTAACGAGAAGCGTCATTCAGGGCTGCGGCTAAGGGTGATTTGGGAAAGAATCAAGCACGAAACAAATACTCTCAGTCCGTTTTTGTCAAAACTTATCACTTTGTGCAGGCCAAATGTCTGTGAAAATGCTACTCATCACAGAGTTCTTTGTGAATTTTAGTATGATCACAGAGTTATTGTCTAATAGTATTCAGGCTGAGCCTACTAACATATCAGTGCAATTCTCTTTCCTCCTTTTGAAGCCATCAACCCATATCTCAATTCCTGCAAGAAACAAATAGTATAACGTGAGATGAATCAATATAGTAAATTTGTAGTATTTACTCCCCCAAAATTTGACCAAAATCTTGTATTTGAATGGAGATAGTTCAGAAGAACTGTCGTCCATCTTGTATTTGACCAAAATCTCCTAAATATATTTCTCCTGGTGAATAAGAATGCCATCGGGTTTTTGTACAACCTGTAAGCCGAGAAAGAAGCGCATCTCGCCCATCATGCTCATCTCAAATCTTTCCTTCATAACCTCCTCAAATTCTCTGCACAATTCGTCATTTGACAAACCGAAAATGATATCATCTACATACACTTGAACTAAAAGAATATCATCATCAATCACTTTATTGAACAGTGTTATGTCAATCGTTCCTCTTGTAAATCCTTTGCTCAACAAGTATTGTGTCATCGTTTCATACCAGATTCGAGGAGCTTGGTGTAAACCGTACAGTGATTTGTCCAACTTGTAAACTTTGTCAGGGAAATCCGGATCCTCAAAACCTAGAGGTTGGCAAACATATATTTCTTCGTCGATATCTCCATATAAGAATGCGCACTTTACATCCATTTGATAAAATTTGAAAATTTTGTGTGCGGCATGTGCAAGGAAGATTCGTATGGCTTCGATACGAGCAACAGGAGCAAACACGTCAGTGTAATCAATGACTTCTTCTTGTGCGAAACCCTGAACAACCAATCGAGATTTATTACGAACAACAACCCCTCTATCATCAGGTTTGTTTTTATATACCCACTTCGTCCCGATTGGATATTTGTTTGGTGGAAGATCGACTAACTCCCAAACTTTGACTTTCTGAACTGTTGAAGTTCTAACTGCATTGATTCCACCCAGCTTGGATCTTGCAGTGCCATATTAATATTTTTGGGAATGGTCTGAGACAGAAAGCATGAGAACAAACACTCATTGATTAAGCCTGATTGATGACGCGTGCGAACTCCATCTGAAATAGATCCAATGACTAAGTCATGAGGATGATCCTTTAGCTCCTTATAGAGAAAATTTGGAGTAACGACATTTGATGTGATGAAGTTGATGAAGCATGTTGTGTATCAGTAATAGAAGAACCCGGATGATGAATGACATGTGATGATGGCATAGGATCGGCAGTACTAACAACATTGGGTAATGGTGACGGTTGTTGCGGGGATATTGGAGAAGATGGGAAAATGACGGGATCAGGTATGGGATCAGGGTATATGGGAATGATCTCATCTTCTTCAAGAAGTAATGGTAAATTGATTGAATTAAACACAGTTGTGGCATCATAAAACCAGGTGGGTTCAGAACCAGTATCGCACACCTTTGATTCCTGCCAATCAACATAAAATGACTCTTGAACGATCTTGGTGCTCCTATTGTAAACTCGATAAGCTTTCTGAGAGGAAGAGTATCTAACGAAGAAGCATTCATCAGAGACAGCACCAAATTTTGATGTTTGAGCGTGGGTATTCAACAAAGTGCAGGAGCAGCCAAATGGTCGAAAGAAATCGATCAAAGGTTTCCGCTTGTGAAATAGTTCATAAGATGTCTTCATTTTGTCTTTAACAATTAACACCCTATTCAACACATAAGATGCGCAGTTGACAGCTTCAGCCCAGAAGATTATTGGAAGTTTGGACTCTATCAACATAGTCCTTGCTGCTTCAATCAGAGTTCGGTTCTTGCGCTCTGTCACTCCATTCTGCTGAGGTGTTCGTGCAGCACTGTATTGTCTTAAGATCCCTTTCTCTTCACAAAATGAGTCAAAAATGTGATTTCTGAACTCAGTTCCATTGTCGCTCCGAATAGTCTTCACTTTCTTTCCACTGATGGTTTCAATCTTGAGTATTAAGTTCCTGAATGCTCCTGCGGTCTCTACTTTATTTGCTAGAAAACTCACCCATGAGTACCTGGAAAAATCATCTGTTACAACCAAACAATAAGATTTTTTAGCAATGCTTTTGACACTGATTGGTCCAAATAAGTTAGCATGTAATAATTCAAGGGGACATGAAATGGAATTGATTGTTTTAGATTTATGAGATTTCTTGTGTTGTTTTCCCT
Source organism: Tagetes erecta (assembly GCA_030867185.1). Taxonomy (NCBI): domain Eukaryota; kingdom Viridiplantae; phylum Streptophyta; class Magnoliopsida; order Asterales; family Asteraceae; genus Tagetes; species Tagetes erecta. The sequence continues at coordinate 82,168,783 of CM061487.1, forward strand.
TAGCACATGCTATACATTTCTCAACAACTGAAAAATCCTTTACAGGCAAGCCACGAACAAGGTTATGTTTAACAAGTTTATTGATATTAGCAAAATTAACATGACCAAGTTTCCGGTGCCATAAGAATGCTTCTGAGGAAGAAGCTTTTGATAATAAGCATGTAACGGTGGAAGTTGACTCCTTAGAACTCATGTCAAGCAAATATGTGTCATTCTTCCTTGGTGCACGCATCAAGATCATATCGTCAGAAACAGAGAAATCTGGCTTCAGGAACAAGCATTCGGTGGATTTGTAAAGAACCAGAATATTCTTATCACAAATTTGCGATACACTCAACAGATTGAAGTGTAGTTCTGGAACATAGTTCACTTTCTCCAATGTCAACGATCCATTTGATACCTCACCTTGACCGATCATTATTCCCCCTTTCTTATCTCCAACAAACACCACATACCCACCATTTATTATACGGAAATTAGTAAGCAAATCTTTCAAACCAGTCATATGTCGAGAAAATCCACTATCTACATGCCACAGAATATTTGGCTTCCTCGGACGTTCCTGACATAACATAAAACAAAATTAATTAGAAACAGGAACCCATGCCTTGGAAGACTTGGGTTTAAACAAAGAAAAATTAGCATAAAAATGATTATTTACAAACCTATTGAATCGATTAGATAAACTAAAATTATTCACACCCTTTTTAACAAGTTCTGGATAGTTCTTAACAATGTGAGTGTCCTTACCACAACGGAAACAGTGTGATTTAAAACATTTCTTTCTAGAATTCCTGTTGATCATGGGATCAACCACAATTTCTTCATCACATTCAGACATGTTTGAGTCCGAATCACTAAAAGAAACATACATTTCTTTTGTCTTTCCTTTTGATGTGCTAGCTTCATGACCTGTTTCTTTAGCATGATTCATCTCAGAGTTGTTGTTTGTCTCAACAGGTTTGGTTATGCGAATTGGGGGTAAAGGTCGGTATAGGGGTTGAGACAAACTTTTCAAAGCAGTTTTTATTTGGCAACACATCATTAGATTCAATAAAAGAAACATGATCATCATTAACAGCATTCAGAGCACACACATCATTGTTAATGTTTAGTACAGACGATTTAAAGTTTAAGCTACTTGAATCACTTAACACATCACTCAAACTACTACTATTGTCTAAAATAGACTTCTTTGAATTTAAACTACTGCTTGAAACAGAGCATCCTAATCCTTTTGTAGCACCATATTTGTAATCCTCTCGAACCTCCTCACGATTAACTCCTTCTAAACCTGCAAATAGATTGTTAGTGTGTTCTGCAATTAAATCATTTGTGGGATGAGGTTTGGGTATGGGAGAATAACAATATGTTCTAGGTGGAGGATAAACTGAGGAAGCTCATCATATCCTAAACCAGTTCTGATTTGAGCTCCTCTTTTCCTACAGTTTAGTTCCTCCCTTTTCATACCAGAAATGGTCCATCTATCAAGTTTAGTTTGAAGTTTACTGCTTTCAAATTCAGCAAGTTTAACACGTTCATCAAGCAGGTTAACTTCAACATTCTTTTCAAGAAGTTTTTTATTTAAACGATCTAATTCTTGTAAAGCTTCGTTAAGTTTTACATAGTAATTTGCCTCATTCTTTTTAAGATCTGAATTAACGGTATTTAGTTCAGCTTGATTAGATAGTAACAGACGGTTGGCCTTATATACTCCAAAAAGTCTAACCCGACATGCCGATGAACACATGTCTTGGATTACCTCATAAGGAAGGCCCATGATAATTTTCTCGGTTGCCAGAGCCTTTTCACAGTTGCAAACAGGTGTGTTTTTCTTCCTTTCATCCTCCTTTTCATCTTCCACAGTTTCTTCATTTTTGCTTTCTTCAGTTGCCTGATTGATAATTTTCTCAGATTCCCTTCCGGCATTCAGTATGGTCTCAGCAACAAGAGCATGATTAATTTCTTCCTGAACTTCTGCAATCTCAGCACTCCAATCAAAGTTTGTCAGCAAGGCTGTTTCTCTTGTGTTACTGGTGTTTCCTCTTTCAACAACATCAACATTTCTTGTGTTAGGAGATGGTTGTTCAAACACAATTGGTGATGGGCAATCTCTCTTGAAATGTTTGAGTTGCTTACAATTGAAACATCGGAGTTTAGATTTTTTGAACCCAACTTTTGCATTCTGATTACCGAAGTTTCTTTTTCCAGTCCTCTCCATGAAACGTCTTGCCCTGACAGTCAACATAGCCATTTGCCATTGTATATCTGCTTCTCCAAGATCGTCTGGGTCAACTTGCAACATATCCTCCATTGTGATACCTTTTCCCTTGACATCTCCGGCAATTAGAGCTCATAACTGTTTACAAACATTCCAAACAGGGCCATCATGTCATTAGGAACTTAAGATGTAACAGATTCCTTTTCAGCAATCTTTTGTTCTGATGAGGCACCTCCTGAGATGTATGAGAAACCAGAGTTCTTTACTGAGTGTTCAGATGTAGATGAGAGTAGTGCAGCGTTCTGGATTTGTAGTGGAGGATATACAGACTGATTGTACTCTCTCCTCTTGAGATCAAGCTCAAAAGACTTCAGTTTGTTAATAACATCCATGAGCTTATATTCAGTAAACATCTTTTATTGCTTCAACAATCTTACCTGCAAACTCCATTCAGGAGGGAGGGAGTCCAACAACTTTGTCACTTGTTCCACTGTGGTCAATTGCTCATATTTCTTTAAATTGCTAGTGACAGTTAGGAAACAGTTTGTGAGATCAGTGATTTTCTCATTTCTAAGACCCATGAAAGAATTAAACTCTTTTTGTGCCTGAACTCCCTTATCTTTCTGTAGATCAATGTTCCCATCATAAAACTCACAAAGAGCATCGTACAAATCCTTGGCAGTTTTCTGATCTCCAAAACGATTGTATATTTCTGAACTCAAACACAATGTTAGTGCATCAAATGCCTTGTTATCACGATCAACAAGTTTTCTGTCACGTTCATTAAATGTTTCAGGATTTGTGTTTTTGACCGTTGCTTCTCCTACAGTTGTAACCGGAATATGAGGACCTTTTTCGATTGAATCCCACTGAGTATGATCAGTATATAAGTAAAATGCCTTTAATCTTCTCTTCCAATCCTCAAAGTTATCTCCATTGATCAGTTTCGGTGGTCTATTCGGTGATCCACTTTCCAAGTCAGCAAGGGTAAAAGACATTGACATTTTGAAAAACAAACAGCAGTGTCGCAGGAACAATAGTATCGCAAAAGAGCTAATGTCGCAAACAGGCTAGTGTCGCAAACAGGCACAAGCTTTGAACTTTCGTTCAGTCTAATGTCGGGTACAATGTCAGGTGTAATGTCGGGTACAATGTCAGGTGTAATGTCGGAGGCACTGTCGGGCACAATGCCAGTCACAGTGTCGTTGATAGTGTCAGGGACGAGTACAATGTCAGTGACAATGTCGTGAACTTTCGTTCAATCAGGATTCAGGTCAGCCAAACAACGAACAACAACAAAAACAGTAGTGTCGCAAACACACTAGTGTCGCAAGATGAACACTAGTGTCACAAGATGAACAGAAACACCTTCTTCTCCAAGTAAAACACACACAAATTACCACAGAAAACACAAATCAGATCCAGATGATGATCTGATGATTTCGATTGAAAAACAACACAAAATAAACCAATTCCAAACCAAATTCAGTCCATAATAACAGCAAATAAGATCAAATTTGATTGATTAAGTCTTTTGTCCAAAACCCTATAAATGATATCTCTAAATCACACCTAAATCACAGACCTATATGATGATGATAGATCTATTGATTTCGATTGATTCTTACACAAAAGGAAAGCAAATCTCAATCCAATTCCATAGCAATTCACACAAGATCAGATCCAGAATTGATGAAATATGAATATTATCTAAAAAACCCTCAAAAACCACAAATCATGAGCACAATGGCTCTGATACCATATTGTTGGTCCATAAGATCTTCAATTCGTGCTATGTATGATGTAGATCAGATCAAAACCCTTTGTTACCACTAGATCTAGTAACAAAATGATTAAGAATTGGATCTAATAAGTAAATAACCCATAAAACCCATTAAGAATAGATTTAGATGATGAGAATTAGATTAAGTAGAATAGGATAGAAGCAACAAAGATATAAATCAGTCAATTCCTTGCTAAAAATAACTAGATTCGAACTCACAAACAAAAGGTGTAATTGTATTCAATATGATCCAAAGAGTTATGTACAAAATGCCCTAACAAAACTATATATACAGGTCATAGTGTCGCAGGCAGAGTCGCAGACACGACACTGCCTGATCGCTAAGCAAGGACAAGCTGCATGCGACACTACACTATAGTGTCGCATGCAGTGTTGCAAAAACCTGCATCAAACACACAAAATAAAGACTAAACTAACTATTACATTGGAAACGAAATACGACTAAACTATTACAAGATAAGCAAAAATACAAATAACAACAGGGTGAAGTACCACCCTACATGTGGTCAACAAGATTGATGTAATGAAGACAAGCAGAAGTGCAAGTGAAAGAAGGAAATGTTGTACATGATTTTGATGCAAAGTGATTTTTGTTCAATCAAGCTTTGTTAGAGTTTATTGAAGTTAAAGAAGAAGAAATTGAAGAAACTTAAAGCATGATGATAGGGGAAGATTGTTGGTATATATTTTTGATCATCATACTTAAAGTTTAGAAGAAAAACAAGAAGATGTGCGTACAAGTTTGAGATGTGTGGACAGTTTCTGTACTAGAGATGTGCGGACAGAAGTGTTGTTCGCAGATCAATTTAACTGTTTGTTATTTTGTTTTTCTTACACTTGTATTGTTTTCTGTTTTAGTATAAATAGGGTTGTATGCATTTTATTTATAGATATACCTTTGAACGAATTCTCTCTGCAATACACCTTATTGTACACACAGTTAACGAATTAATACAAGTTGCATTTAATAGTAATTCTTCTGTTGATTCTGTGTGTTCTTGATCAATTACAACATGTTTGTTGATTAGTTAACAGATCCACAAGCTTTAGATTTTGACCTGATACAGATCCACACTGCTGTTTCAGGTCGATAAAGACTTCAATGCAGCTGTAAATTGTCCAAACAATGTAGTTTTAAGATGGGTCGAAACTGAAATTTAGAGATAACGACGGTTACAACACAATGGTAGTTGTATATAGTGGTGACTATAGTAGTTTCCTGCGAAAGCTTTGATTGGGTTTCCTGCAGCAGGTTCTGTGTGTTTAGATTCGCGGGCTGTGGCTGAATCATAACAATTGCATTCGTTACTTCTCGGACTCATGAGGTATTTAATCATCTTCATCTTGTTTTGATTTTGGGGTTTTTGGGTTATGCATATAAGGTGTTTTTTCTCTTGATTGCGTGGGTTTTATCCATGTTTTATTTCTTTTATAAAAGAAATATGTTGATGATAAGGGATTATAAGATGATTATGATTTAATAGGTGAATGCGGTGCAACAGACGTTTGTAGATATGTGGGGTTTGATCAGGGAGACTTTGGTTGATCCAACTTTTAATTAAGCGAGTCCAGAAGAGGAGTGAATTTCGTCGTAGAAGTCCTCTTTTGATTTAGATGCAAGTAGTTCAAACTTGTATTTTTGGATATTTATTTTTAAAGCACTATGTTTACCGCTGAAATTTTCTTATTCTTATATTTGTTTTTATTTAGTTTAGATATGTGGCACTCTAGAGTAATAATTACATAACACGAACAACCATCACAATGAAAATTGTTAGTCGATAACGTATTAGTGCCGCCACATCGCTCAGGTACACTACTAGTTATTATTATAACCAAAAACAACTTTAAATCTCCTCCACATATTTACTATCTTCTTGCTCAAATTCTAATCTATGTTACATTGTCCCAATCAAACCCCCACCTCTGTCATGCCACCACCAGACTTTTCTTTCTTTCTCTCGTAATTCCAGCACCACTCCTACAACTATAACCAAAACCATCGTTTACCATTGTAACCAATCACCGCCATTACCACCCACCGCCCTCTTCACACACCACCATCTGTCATATCTGAATGTTTGTAGAAGATAATTAGGTGAGGATGAAGGGAAATCAAATAGAGTGAGATAAGAGGAGGGATGGTTAGTTGTGCCTATGGTGGAGGCATGGGGGTTTTGGTGGGGTAGGGTCGTGTGCGGTTTTGGTTTTATTGATATTTGTTATTATTTTGTATTTAATTCAGGGGTATAGTGTTGTCATTTAACATAAACTTAACAGAATATTTTAACGATGTTAGGGGTAAGGACTGAAACAACAAGTTTGTATGAAACTAGTGGACTAAAAGAGTTGAAAATGAACTATTGGATTAAAATTGTTATTTTCATCAAACCTCAGGGACCAAATAGGAACTTACCCTTGATTTAACTTAATGAAACGACATAATGCAAATCAAATAAAAACTACGTAGTTTTGAGGAGTTCAACTTTCCACTTATATAAATGGTAGTGGTAGAATAGTCACGAATAAAAAACAACCATTTAAATTACAAATTAAGAGTTTATTGGGTGGCAAAAATGAGGGATGAAAAGTTTTGAGAGGGATTTTATCTACAACATGAATGATATGGAGGGGGGGGAGCAAAATTGAGCGTTAGTTGCACTATTGAAAACTTTATCTCTGAATTGATTTGGATGATATGTTTCTTAAGTTTTTTATTCTCCTAATTATGACAATTGATTTTCTAACTTAAGATTTGATATAGTTTTTGATTCTTCTAATTATGACAGTTGATTTGTTTAAAATCTTATTTTTCAACCTGTGTGTTCACACGGGTATCAAACTTAGTGTTAAATATTTATAATATCTTAAATATGATGATTATAATTTCTTTATAAATACTATTATTTAACATGTATGTAAAACGGGTATTAAACCTATTTTATAATAATTTTAATTTTGGTGACATTTCTTTGCTTATATAAATGGAACTGGTAGAATAGTTAAGAACACAAAATAATCATTTAAATTAGACATATATAATAATTTTAAGTTTAGGGGTAAATATGATATTTATTCCACTGATGTTACTGTTGTTAAATCAGGCGATGGAGTGCAACGTTACGAGGTCATTTTGTCTGTTTTAAGAGTCTTCGGCAACCGGCAAAGAAAGATCGTTCTGAGTAGCAGTAACGCTCATAGCAAGCAAGAAAGATGGGGTAAAGGGGCGAAACAACGGGAAAGAAAAGTTCAGTTTATAGAGTCGGAGAGCTAGTAGAGCTAATAGGTTGTTTTTCTTCTTGACTATTGCTTGGGATTGGGTTTGACACTATTCAATACTCGTGGATATTTAGTGAAATATTGGAGGGAGGGGAGGCAATAGATTCATCTTAGGCTGAATTTTTCTCTAAAATGATATAGTGGATACTAGTTTAGTGCTCATGCTATGCGCGAGTAAACAACACCTAAATAATATTTTAAAAATATCACTAATGACAAAGATGGTTCTAATTAATTTTAAGATAAAACTGTCGTAAAACCGAAACACAATATTTATTTAAAAAAATATTATTTCAGTATAGCAATATTATATTCACGTTAAAGAAAATTAAATGTTTGATTTTATGGTGTAGTTTTTTAAAATATAATTTCGTATAAAAAGTTATATATGTTTAAAAAATACTAAGGTATTTAATTGTAAATTATTACAAATTTTACTCAAAAGTTTTATTTTATATTCAATAGGAGAGGGTTGAAATTGTAATTACTCTTAACTTTTTCAGGATTATACTAAACATTAGAGGAATAAAATGTAATTATTATATAAAAAATTATTATTGTAAGAAAAACTCTTAAACAATGCCACATAAGCAAAACATCATTAATTGATGACACATAAGCAAAACACCATCAATTGATAATATATCTAGAAAGTCCATTTTTTTAAGTTATACTACAAAGTCCAATTTTGCTAGAAAGTCTAAAAAGCCATGAGATGATAACATGTGGCACTCCCTTAAAATTAGAAGGAAGGGTAAAGATGGTAATGTCTCTATATTTTAAGTTTCACCCCATTTTTTTAAACGTCCATAACTTTTACATACGATATTATTTTTTTACAAAAATTGCACCATAAAAACGAGCATTTTCTTATCTTTAAAACGCGTATAATATTCATAAATAAAAAACAAAAAAAATCACGTTTTTCAGCTCATTGTGTTATTTGTCAAGTCATTGTGTTATTTATTCATGTCATTGTGTTATAACACAATAACCTAATGAAATAACACAATGATCTGATGAAAATATAACACAATTACCTGATGAAAATATAACACAATGACCTGATGAAATATAACACAACGATCTGACGAAAATATAACACAACGACCTGATAAAAATATAACACAACGACCTGATGAAAATATAACATAACGACCTGATGAAAATTTAACACAACAACCTGATGAAAATATAACACAACGACCTGATGAAAATATAACACAACGACCTGATGAAAATATAACACAACGACCTGATGAAAATATAACACAACGACCTGACGAAAATATAACACAACGACCTGATGAAAATATAACACAACGACCTGATGAAAATATAACACAACGACCTGATGAAAATTTAACACAACGACCTGATGAAAATATAACACAACGACCTGATGAAATATAACACAACGACCTGATAAAAATTTAACACAACGACCTGATGAAAATATAACACAACGACCTGATGAAAATATAACACAATGACCTGACGGATATAACGCAATCTGAAAAATATAACACAATGTCTTGACTAATATAACACAATGAGTTGAAAAATATAACACAATGACCTAACGAATATAACACAATGAGCTGAAACTTCAAAAAAAAATTCATTTTTTATATATCAATATTATATGCGTTTTGAAGATAAAAAAACGCTCGTTTTTTTGGTGTAATTTTTATTAAAAAATATTGTCGTATGTAAAAGTTATGGACGTTTAAAAAAGAGAGTGGAATTTGAAAATGAGACAAGACTAATATACCCTTAGCCTATCATTTAAAGTTCTAACTATTTACCATTATACCACCTTGTGTTTATGAGTCATTGATCTTCATTTACTATTAGACTCTGTGTAATGGTTAGTGCCCCTTGGGGGCGTTTTCTGCCATGTGGCTGCTGACTGGACAAGGGGCATTATACCAGAAAGTGGCGTAATGGTTAATGCCCCTTATAATGCCCCACCATCATTACTCAATCATTTTTTATTTATTATTTAAACTATATAAAATTAATAAAATATAAAATAAAAATAACTAGTTCATAATTAAAAAAGATTACAAATACCGTAAAAAAAATAACATAATCAAGACAATCCATATTTTTCTTTGATACGGTTGATACAAGCGAGGTGAAGTTCACGTCGCGTACCCGGCTCCTCTGGGATTGGTTTTCCCAAAAACTCCAAGTCCAATTGCATTTGACGTTCTCTTTTTTCCTCCCAAATTTTATTTTTTTGCTCAATTCTTTTTTGTCCTAATTCCGTTATAGCATCTAACTTTTCATTCATTTCCAAAAACCGCTCGTTGTAGTCGATACCCGAAGAAGATGACGACACGGCTTTCTTGCCTTTCCTCTTTGCTTTATCCCTCCCGATTGGTCGTTCGGGATGTTGCGGTTCCTCGAACTCTTCCTCGGTATCGTTCAAGTCAATACATTGTTGTCGGGCATCGGAAGATTGACTTGCCGGTTCGGTGGACGAAGTTGTTTTTGACCTCTTCGATGCTCGGGCCGAAGCCGTGACCGGGTTGATCAATGTAAGCCATCTTGGAGACTTTCTCAAAAAGTCCCATATGACAAGATAAGGAAACGCCCCTTTTGTACCCCGATATTCTTCCAATGCCGCCTTTTGAATGTCGGCATCGTTTTCCCCGCTGGCCCAACCCTCAAAAAGACGTTGGTAAACACTATTGAATACCACACACTTGGAGTTCATTTCCCTCCATTTTGAGGAAATCTTATCCGCCGTACGGTAGCCTACCGGTTTACCAACTAACTGGTGAAAATCATCCCGAACCCTATTCCAAAACACGCTTCGGTCTTGGTGGTTCCCTAAAAAAACACAAAAAGTATTATTAACAATATTATTAAAAAAATAACAAACGCTATTTAAAACATATATATTTACCAATGATCGGATCCTCGGAATTAGATAGAAAAGCACGCGCCAATTGAAATTCTTCATCAACCGGCCAAATAACGTGTGATTTCGGTGCTCTCGGTTCTCCCGGCGCTTTCTTCTTGTGTGACCTTTTTTTGGGTTGGGACGGACCGGCATCTTGAGTTGGAGGCACCGGTTGCGTTTCCGGGATAACTTGTTCCAAATCAACGGGTTGTGACGATCCCATCATATTCGGGTTCATACCCGTCATGCCCATACCCATCATGTTTGGGTCCATACCCATACCCATCATGTTTTGGTTCATACCCATCATACCCATATTCATTGGCATGTTTCGAATGAAACCAAAAAGATTAGCGTTCGACATGTTGTTTGGGTCGTTTGCTTGGTTTTGGTTTGTGTCGGTTCTTCGAGGGGGTCGGTACCCGGGGTTGTTTGGCGAACCGAATGGGGCACCGTATGGAAACATTGTTGAATATAGTTTAAAAGAGTTGAAGATTAGAAGATGAATATTAGAATTGTTGTGAGAATGTGGTTTAAAATTGTAGTATTTATAAAAGTATAAATATGTATTAATTAAAAAGTAAAAAAAAAAAATTAAAGGAGCCGTTGAATATGGAAATAGCCGTTGGCAACGGTAATTTTTTTTGATTTGTGTGTGGGCTCGGGCGTTATCAGTATCACGCCCAGACGAATTTTTGAAGCATAACGCCCCCACGTAGTGGTGTGGGGGCGTTATAGGGGCGTTTTTGGGGCTACATAACGCCCATTACGGGCGGTCTTAGATCTAATGATCCAAATTCCTTCTTAGACTTTCTAGGAAATTTAAACTTTCTATTTGAACCTAATTTATTGATATATCTCAAATTGGCTAATTATTATACATATAAAATTAAAAAAAGTTTAGATATATATGAAATTAAACACGATAACTAACAGCCTAACAGCTTATAAAAATTTATAAATGTCTACTTTTCGATTACAGGTGTCAAAATTTTATTTTATTATATTATATAACACCGTACCAGATATAACAGAAAATTTAGTTATAAGAATTAAGAAACAAAATAAAAGTAACTTCTAATGAAAAATAATAATCAAACCTAAACTCAAATAACTTGTGGCCATAAAATGCCTGACCCACATAATCACTTGTAACCATAAAACTTTTGAAACCACTTCCCTCGAACCATCTAAATCTAAAGTTTTTCAAAGTTCAAACGTGCCCCAATTGAAGCCTTCCAAGAAGACCGGACATGGAGTATATCAGTCTAACTTCCATTGACGAATGAAAGTTGACTTTTTTTTAATAACAAATAAGATATATTATAACAAAAACGGTAAACAAAGAGCTAAACCCCATAAGTACAACGAAACAACAAATAAAGAACAAAAACATAAAATAAGACATCAACCTGGATCAAAAAAAAATGTTGACTATTATTTCTGGTGTTTCTTGAACGTGTCTCCATGGAGGTACGAATAAATAAACTGTCTGCAATTATTTTGTTAAAAATAAAAAGGTTATTCAATTTAAATAAATTCTATCACCTTAACTATTGGCCGTTAATAATCTTAACTTTCATTCTATTAAACACCAATGAGTTTTTTCGTTACCCAATACTATTGACTATAAATAATCTTAACTTTCATTTTAACAGAATGCTCGTTTGTGGCCAATAGATTGAAACTAGAATTATTCATGGCTGATAGTTAAGATAAAATTAATATTAGCCAATATGTGAAAGTTGAGATTATTTAAATCCAATAACCCAAAACAAAATAATATTTATCTTGTGAAAAATCAAAATAATAAGTTTGAATGTTTTGATTGTTCCGATTTGAATGCAAACTTAAATTGAATTGATGAGTATGTTTCAGCTTTGCATTCAATTTGGTGTTTTAACTTAAGAGTAAAGATGAGAAGTTTGGCCTCAGTATAAATATCATGGTGACCCAATGGTTAAAACATTCTTGAACACCGGAACTTCTCTTTAAAATACTATCTTCTTCTCCGAATAATCTTTTTGTTTTTTTTTTTTCAAGACACACTTTTAGATGCCAAAGCCCCCCCCCCCCCCCCACACACACACCAATACATACCCTAAAACACAAAACGAGTTCTCTTAAGAGATTTGAAATTTATTTTAAAAGAATCCACATTAAACACAAATCCTCGGCTAAGTTTATTTTTATTTGTCACATTTTTATTCTACATCTCTTTCAATTTACTTTATTTCAATTAAATTTGTACTGTAATTACGGTTTGTTTACTTTATTGTATTGCCATGTAAGAATACTAATTTTTATTATTAGATATATTGATTTTTATTAGTCTTAACTATCACCTTTTGGTTTCTATCGGTCATAACTATTAAATTGACAGTCAACGGTCCTAAGTTTTATCACCTTAGCAATTACCAACGGTCCGTCATTAATTTTTTTATCGCTGTTAAATTTTTTTGGAATTCAAGATTGTTGTTAGGCCTTTTGATCGGAAGGAGAATACGAGTCGACTGATGTAAAAGTTATCTCGAAAAGGCGGTCCAAACAATAAAATTTTTACATCCGATTGAAGCACCATTAGGGTTAAACACACGATTGAAGCACCATTTCGTCGTTCGGAGTGTCCTTTGGAGGTAACTTTCATAAATAGACTTTGTTGGTCCATAATGATCGTGATTTCAGTGCTTTGTTGACTTGTTTAACACCAATATGTCAAATACTTGAAGAACAAAGTGAATAAAGTCCAAATAACCCAATATCAAGATCTAACACATAATCGAGGTTAATAAGCTACAATGATGAAAGATATAAGCTCCTAGCACCTCAATTGAACGATTACACAACACAAAATGGTAAGAATTCGTCTGAGTAAAAGATGTGCAAAAGTTGTATAAAGTTGTAGATAAGGTTACAATATATAGTGATGTTAGGTTCGCTGATAGATTCGCTCTAGCGAATCTATCCAGCGAACCAACACAGGTTCGCTGGGCACATAGGTTCGCCCAGTCGACACCTAATACAAAAGACATGTCGGCCTGCGGGCGAATCAATAGATTCGCCCGTAGGTTCGCTAGTACAAACAATATAACAAGTTTAACTATTACATACAAAAGTAACACCGACAAGCCGGTGAGTCCAACCTATACATAGTAGACTATCAATACTCCCCCTAGGTTGGACCTCACCTGGGGAAGTCTTCTGATTAGCTCCTGTCTTCATTGGCTTCAAAGTTGTTCAATAAAACCTCCTGCCCTTTCCTTGATCCCGGCCATTGGATTTGTATAGTCTTCAGTTCCGGCCTCATCTTCACTTAGATTTAACATTGAATCCACAAACTCAGTATCAGCGACCTCTGTATCAGGCTCAAGTTGTGCTGTCGTTTCCGCCTGTATTTCAGCTGTTGGCTCCTCGCTTGCAACTTCCAAGTCTATCACTTCAGCTGGTTTTTCAAACCTTTGTTCGATAGTTTGATCGAGCTGCCTTGTCAAGTCATCCATCTCCAGCTTCAGATCATCTGTCCTCCTCAACCTCTCATTTACCTCCTTCAGCTCAGCACGAATCCCCCGGGCTTTATTAGCAACCTTCACAAACAGGTTTGCTTCAGCAGCAGTGTCATCTCCAGCCCCGTGCTTAATTCTATTCTCACACAGCACCTTCAAGTCCTCATCACAAAAGGAGAAGACCTCCATCGGATCAAACAGTCGTATTTCTGGACGATCATCTCCACTCAGTCTGATAATTGCCTCCCCAGTGCTATTGTCGTAAAACCATTTGCTGAAATTTTGCAATCTGGGTGGCTGAGTATCTGGGACCCTGACCCTCGTCATCACTTTTGGAGCAGCTATTTTCAGCACGATCTTGCCCTTCCATGATACCCAATGTTTATCCCTTTTCTGCCTCATCCTTCTAGGCTTTTGGTATCCGAACTCAACAAAATTTGACTTAGCGGCCTCCTGAATTGCAGCTTCAAACGCACATGCCCTGCCGCTATCCTCCTTTCCCAGTAGAGGTAGCTCTGCCAGTCTCCTCAGATCCCATCTAGGAAAGGTGGCGAAATGCTTTCGGTTCTTGACGTACGTGATGTCGCCACCCCTCCTTTTTATCATGTATGCTTCCACCAAACAATTGTATTTCCATGCAATGATCTGTCTGTCTTGTTGTTTGGTGGTGGGTTCGTCTAAGTTTTGGAATATTGGTACCTCAGGCACCACAGCTTCCTCTTTCCTGAACCATTCTGATTTATCGAGCTCAGCGTGTTCAAACTGGTAGCTCATCCCTTTTTCCTCCACTTTGTATACCTCAGGCTCATCCTCAATGTCCTCCTCACTTTCAGCATCAAAATCAACTTCAGGTTCATCAACCAATGTATAATCCACCCCTGATCCACCTACTACTTCCTCTCCCTCAAACACATCCAAATTAATCCCCATCTCCTCATCAAACTCTTCCTCTACGGCTTTTCCCTTTCCTTTATTATCAAAATCAATATCCATTAACGGATATTTTGTAACATCCGTCAAGGAGTTCAGTTCGGCCTCAGTCATAGCTGGTTCAGTTCCAGCATTCTCCTTCAAATCATTCAGCTCTTTGAAGATTCTTACTATCAGACATTGCTGGTCTTTCATCATTCGTCCCATCTCATATATGACCGTCGATTTCTCCGCATCCTGCTTTTCCAATTCTTCATGCCTACCTTTTAGTTCAACCAGCTCAGCCTTTAAGCTTTCAATCTCAACCCTCAATTCATTACTGGACCCTGCAGATGTACCTGATGTACCCCCAGTATCATGCCTAGCCTTCTTTGAAACTTCAGGTTGAGTATCAGACCTTCTCTTCGTCCTCAGTTCTCTGCCCGCATCAATTTCAGCCTGTATCTCATCCACCTCCCTATCAAATGAGTAATCTTTATCCTTCGCATAAGCCTTTCTCTTTCGAATCTTCTTCTCAACCTCCTCAATGTTTTCACCCCCCCGTTTCTTCTCCGACTCAATCAACCTCTGAATATATGTCCATCTCTCAGCCGGGTACATATTTTCCCAAAGATAAGTAGTCCTACCCACACATTCCGGCCTCACAGATTTACAATCTTTGAAGATCCTGGAATGCATATCCCATACCTTCAACTCAGCACCAACAACCGGTAGACCCGGCAGTTTGTCATTTAGTACCATTTGAATGAATCTTGGGTACATTAACCACTTGGCTCCCTTTGAGGCATGGATGTTCTCGAGCATGTAGTTGAATATCAGCTTCGCCAGATTTGCTTTCTGCCCTCGGCAGAACAGCACCATGGCTCGAGCCCAATCCAGGTTCAGTCCGTCAGTACCCCCTTTTCTGTGATCCAGGCACATAATAAATACATGGGCGATGTACCTCCATTCCTGGATCAGGTAGGACTTGACAAACTCCATCTTCTTTTCGCCGGGCATCGGTCCCTCATACCCCGCTGTCCGGAATGCCCCGTAAACTTCTTCAGCAGACATATGTACTTCCTCACCCACATCCTCTTCTAATCTCAGAATCCTTGCCAGATCGGCTTCAGTAAATGCCAAGTCGTGGCCACAGACATTGGCACATATTCGTGACGGCTGCGCCGACACATTCATAACCGCAGTTCGCCAGAAATCCCGAACGTGCGTCTCATATATGGTGGGTGAGTGAGAGATGGCATAGTGAATGTGTGACGACTTCAGCCACTTGATAGCGTCTCTATAGCTCACGGCCTTCTCAAAATTTTCGTCGAGTAAAGCACACATGTTGTGCTTCTTCTCGAAGAATAATGTCGACATAGTGCCTGAAAAATAAACGGAGATTGATCAGAAATGAAGATTTGAAAATCAGAAGATAGATTCGCTGGAAATTAGGTTCGCTGGTATAGCGAACCTGAGATTTTGGCACAAGAACCTATAGATTCGCTGACAGAAAAATCAGTCATTGATGTCGAGCGAATGTATAGGTTCGCTAGAAACAGTCGGGCGAATCTATGTTGTTGCGCGGGCAGCATAACGACATAGGTTCGCTCGATGTCTTGAACTTTCGTTCAGGTTCGCCAGAAGAACACTTAGGTTCGCTGGAAACCCTAGTTTTTGAAAAACGGCCTAAATCACATACAGTTCATCATTTTCAGGCATTAAAGGCAACAACAGGTAGTATAATTATTAGACGAAGCTATTATGAACTAAAACCCTAACATCTAACACCAAAACAGTCATTCAAACATCATATAATCAAGGATCAACAGATTCAACAGATTTATGGTGCGATTAAGGGTTTAGAACTTTGATTAAAGTGAAATCAAACACATACCGAACAATGTTTGTGAGGTTTAAGTATGAAAAACCGGTGAAAGTGTGAGAATCGAACGTTCGGCGATTTGAAATTGAAAAAGCGTGCTACAGTAGATGACAGCGAATATTTGAAAAACTTCGCTGTCACATCCTATATATACACACATAAGTTCGCTGGCAGTCAGTCCAGCGAACTTTAGGTTCGCTGGAAGACCAACAGACAAAGTCTCCGACTGGTTCGCTAGCAGGTTCGCTGACACATAAACAAGGCTGTTTCATGTCAGCGAAACAAAGAGAGTCCGAGCGAACCTTAGAGACCTAGCGAATCTGTAGGTTCGCCACAGATTCGCTAGACAAGAAAAATATTTTTGAATTTTCTTAAATTTTTTTTTTTTTTTTTTTTTTTTTAAAGTCTTTGTAAATCCGTGAAAGACGTCCCACGACATCAACGCTCCAAAAATAAACATAAACACACATAAACATATATATAATCCTAAAATTTAAAGAAGTAAAAAGAAATAGAATAAAATAAAATAAGAGAAAATAAAATTAGTATAACAGGAGACGGTTTTAAACGCTAGAAGGATATTTATTCTTCATGATGTTTTGAGTAGAATCCAGAGAATCATCAATTGGCGGGATTGCAGATATGTTTGTCCATTTAAACCCATGCCTTAGTCCTTTCAACAAGTGATCAGCAGCTTCTTTTATCATGTTTTTCGGTTTGATTGAAGAGTCTCTGACAACTTGGTCCCCACAGACGTCAAGGTAAAAAGAACAAGTTCTGTCATCAGGGTATATCTGAGCAATACGATTTACTTTGCTTGAATTTCAATGATCAACTTTTGAATGTTGACCGATGCATTTGACACTTGTGCAATTTTTGCATCTTTTCTTTGTGAGTGGAGATTGTCAGCAATTGATTCTTTTGAATACAATGCGACTTATTATTTGGGAAACTCAAATAGTCTAGAGCTCCAGGTCTATACTGACGTATAACAGAGGAGATAAACATTTGAGCATGCTCGGTGAATCTTCAGGTCAATACTTCCGTATAGCAGAGAAGATTCACCAACTCCAGGTCAATACTTTCGTATAGCAGAGGAGTTAAGCACTTGACTCAAAACGTTCTGAGGAGTTAACGAGTAACTCACTCAGAGGCTTTTCCGAAGAGCATCCCTAGCAGCTTTTTATTTTATTTGTTTTGCATACTAGAAACTCGATTCGGGGATAGGGCGAGGGTGATTTGGGATGTTTTGGGGAAATCAAGACAAAGATTTGACGCTCTCAACCCATTTTTGACAGAACCATTGTCTTTGTGCAATCCAATCACGTCAAGGAGATAATCCTTGCTGTCGAGATCTTGAGCGTTATGTTTGGCTGCACAATCACTGTTTACTTTGTTTTCGGGCTGAGCCTATCTGACATATCCCAAACGCAATGCTTCTGACCTCCTTCAACGACTTTTCAACATCAATCAAAACGAAGATCCTGAAATAGCAAAATTTGAAAAACTATAAATAGTTAATCTTTTATATCTCCCCCAAAATTTCTATATAATAGCCGTCTAAAAGAAATTTTTGTTTTTCAGATTTTCTTAATATATATATATATATATACAAAAAAGTTAAAGAAGAACAAAAGAAGATGAAATAAAATAAAGAAGCGGAGCATTGAATCGAGTGACCCACGGATTTTTCAAAGTAAAAGAAAAAGTTATTTACGTATTTACAAAATTCACAAAAGGATTCTCACAGAAAAAGGTTTTAAAAGGATATAAGTCCAAGCATGGAAATCAGTTCATAAAAACGTGGTTTATCAAAAGTTTTTGTGAAAAGATCCGCTTTTTGCTTTCTAGTTTCTATAGGAATAATATCAATAAACCCCTTTTCCTGTGCATCCCTGATTGCATGAATTCTCGTTTCAATGTGCTTGGTTCGAGTGTGATGAATAGGATTCTTGGCGATTCCAACAGCAGCTTCATTGTCACAAAAGAGTGGCGTGTGAAGGAAGTTGATGCCATAATCCATCATCTGATGTTGAATCCACAGCACTTGGCAACAGCAACTCGAAGCGGCAATGTATTCTGCTTCTCCTGTGGACAGAGAGACGGTTGTTTGCTTCTTGCTTTGCCATGAAACAAGACATTCTCCAAGATATTGACACCCACCCGTGACTGATTTCCTGTTAATCCTGCAACCAGCATGATCACTATCAGAGAAAGCATGTAAATCAAAGTTCCCACCTTTTGGGTACCAAAGTCCCAAACGAGAGGAACCCTTAAGGTAACGGAAAATTCGTTTAACAGCTTTTTCATGCGATTCTTTTGGATTGGCTTGGAAACGGGCACAGTAACACACGGCAAATGTAATATCTGGACGACTTGCTGTCAGATACATGAGAGATCCGATCATCGAACGGTACCGATGAGCATCCACAGGATTCCCATTATCATCGGAAGTAAGGCATGTTTGAGCAGTAAAAGGAATTAATTCTGGAGAAGAGTCGTCCATGCCAAACTTCGTGAGGATTTCTTTAATGTATTTCTCTTGGTGGATTAAAATTCCATCCGGCTTTTGCTCCACTTGCAGCCCCAAGAAGAAACACATCTCCCCCATTATGGTCATCTCAAAACGATCCATCATCACCTTCTCAAATTCTCTACACAACCCTTCATTAGTCGAACCAAAAATGATGTCATCAACGTACACTTGAACGATCAGCAGCTCGCCATCCACCTCCTTCTTGAATAATGTCATATCTATAGCCCCACGTGAGAAACCTTTACTGAGGAGATACTGTGTCAAAGTTTCATACCAGATTCTTGGAGCTTGATGCAACCCATACAAGGATTTGTCAAGCTTGTAAACCTTTGACGGGAAATCAGGATCCTCGAACCCTGGAGGTTGACATACGTAGATCTCCTCATCGATGTCTCCGTATAGAAATGCACATTTCACATCCATCTGATAAACCTTAAAGTTTTTGTTCGCAGCATGTGCAAGAAAGATTCTGATGGCTTCCAGGCGAGCGACTGGAGCAAAAACTTCGGTATAGTCAATTCCCTCCTCCTGAGCAAATCCCTGAACAACCAGTCTCGCTTTATTTCTAATTACAACACCACGATCGTCTGGCTTGTTCCGAAAAACCCATTTAGTGCCGATTGGACACTTGTTAGGAGGAAGATCAACCAGTTCCCAAACTTTGAGCTTCCTGAATTGTTGCAGTTCCATCTGCATGGCATCCACCCAACTCGGATCTTCAAGTGCCTGTTTATAATTCTTTGGAACGACTTGAGACAGAAAGGCAGCATAAAGACATTCATTAATCAAACCGCTCTGACTCCGGGTTCGCACACCATCGGTAATAGATCCAATGATATAA
The DNA here is from genome assembly GCA_030867185.1 of Tagetes erecta. Lineage (NCBI taxonomy): Eukaryota > Viridiplantae > Streptophyta > Magnoliopsida > Asterales > Asteraceae > Tagetes > Tagetes erecta. Next base: position 82,188,675 of record CM061487.1, read on the forward strand.
TCGTGAGGGTGGTTTTTCAGGGTTTTGAAGTCAGTGTTGAGTAGTAGGGGATTTTGGTCGGTTGTGGGTGTTTGATTTGATGGTTGTGGAGGTGTAGGTGTAGGTGATGGAATGGTGTTGGATGTGGATGGAATGTCTGATGTGGAAGTTTGAACAGTTTGAGGTGATGGAGTATTTGGTGGGGGTGATGGGATGTCAAATGAGGTGGGAGGTAGTTGTGTAGCTGATGTGGAAGGTTGTGATTGTGGTGGTGTAGGTGTATGATTGAAAATAGAAACCGATGTGTGTGGAATGATGTCGTCATCGTCAGAGTCAGGAAGATTAAATGATTTGAAAATGGTGGTGGCATCATAAAACCAAGCTGGTTCACTACCAATACTGGTAGTGTTAGATTCTTGCCAGTCAACGTAGTAGGACTCTTGCACAATCCGCGTACGTTTGTTGTAAACACGATACGCCTTTTGTGTAGTTGAGTAACCCACAAAGAAGCATTCATCAGAGACAGCCCCAAACTTCGTCTTCTGATCTTGGGTATTCAAAAGAGTGCAGGAACATCCAAATGGGCGCAGAAAATCAATCAGCGGCTTAATTCCTCGAAACAGTTGGTATGAAGTCTTCATCTTTTCTTTGACTATCAGCACCCTGTTAAGAACATAAGCTGCACAATTAACTGCTTCAGCCCAGAAAATAATTGGAAGTTTTGACTCGATCAGCATAGTTCTAGCGGCCTCCACAAGGGTTCGGTTCTTTCTTTCAGCAACACCATTTTGTTGTGGTGTTCGGGCAGCGCTAAACTGTCTGAGAATACCCCTTTGTTCACAGAAGGAGTTGAAGATGTGGTTTCTGAATTCAGTTCCGTTATCGCTTCTGATGGCTTGAACCTTCTTCTTTCCAAGAACCTCTATTAGAGGTATCAGCTTCATCAATTCTTCAGCGGTTTCACTCTTGTTCGCCATGAATCTTACCCAGGTGTACCTAGAGTAATCATCTGTGACAACCAAGCAATAAGACTTTTTAGCAATTGATTTGACACTTATTGGTCCGAATAAATCAGTATGTAACAATTCGAGGGGTTCTGAGATAGTATTTGTAATTTTGAGTTTATGTGGCTTTTTGTGCTGTTTTCCACGAGCACAAGCCATGCATTTCTCGACCACAGAAAAATCCTTTTGTGGTAAACCCCTGACCAAATTGTTCTTAACCAATTTATTCAGAATTTTAAAATTTATGTGTCCTAAACGTTTATGCCACAAAAATGATTCAAAGGATGAAGCTTTAGACAGGAGACATGTCACGGTGGAATTTGATTCATGTGATCCCATATTCAGCATATAGGTATCATTTCGCCTCGGAGCTCGCATGATCACCATATCTTCAGGAACAGTGAACTCTGGCTTCAAGAACAGGCATTCGTTTTGAAGAAACATCACAGGAATGTTTTTATCACAGATTTGTGATACACTCAGAAGATTGAACGCCAGTTCAGGAACATAGTTGACATCTTCCAAAGTAAGAGTGCCATTTGAGACTTCTCCTTGACCAATCATCTTCCCGCCTTTCTTATCTCCCGCAAAAGCAACATAACCTCCATTTATGATTCTATAGTTAGTAAGAAGATCCTTCAATCCTGTCATATGTCTGGAACATCCGCTGTCAATATGCCAATGACTATTTACAACGGCATTTGAATGTTCCTGACATTTATTAAAACAAATGAAAAGTTAGACCTTTGAAGTAGGCACCCAAGTCTTTGTGTACTTGGGTGGTGAAGTTGATGAAGTGCTACAAAAGAAATTATTTACAAAAGTGTTTAATCTTTTTCCCAAAGATTTTTGCTTTGTGTTCTTTTGGATTAATTTAGGGCATTGCTTGACAGTGTGACCAGTATTTCCGCATTTAAAACAGTGAGACTTCAAACCGGTTTTAGGAATTCTGTTGACAGGAATTTTGTCCATTACGATTTCCTCATCACATTCAGACAGTTGTGAGTCACAGTCACTGTAAGTGTCGTAGAGTTCTTTCAACTTACTTGTTGTGACTTTGACTGTTTCAGATTCAGGTTTTGGTTTAAGAATGTATGAAAAGGATGATTCCTTCTCTTTTGGTTTTGAAATTCTCACAGGTGTGAATGATGGAATTTGGTGAGTGAAGAACTTTTGAAAACAGTTTGTTTTGGTTTGACTTTCAGAGACGTGACCTGAAAGTTTGTCTTTGTCATTCACACACACATTAGCAATCAAATCAACATCATTAAACACATTAGGGCTTGAAGTAGAACACCCTAAATTACTATTAAACATTGAATTGTCTGAATATGACACGTTGCTACAAACAGAATTAATTAAACTAGTGTCTTCAAAAGACTTCTTGGAATCAGAACTACTGCAATCACTACTGACAGAACAACCGAGCCCAATACTCCCACCATATGCGTACTCCTCTCTAACTTCCTTAAGGTTTACTTCACTTAAACCTGCAATGGAACTGTCAGTATCTTTCTGCATAATCTCTTGAATTAACTCATTTGAGGGATGAGGAATAGGTGTAGGAGAATAACAGAAAGTACTGGGTGGAGGATATGCATATGCTTCATTTTTATTAAAACCCAAACCTGTTTTGACCCTGGCCCCCCTTTGATTCTTGCACAGTTCCTCCCTTTTCATACCAGATATGGTCCACTGCTGCAATTTGTTTTTAAGTTTTCTTGCTTCAAACTCAGCAAGTGTAACTTGCTCAGTCAAGTAATTAATCTCACAGTTCTTTTCTAAAAGAGTTCTTTTTAAGTGTTCATTTTCTTTTAAGGCTTCTCTTAACTTAACAAAATATTTTGACTCACTTAATTTAAGCTCTTTTATGGTTCTTTTTAATTCGTTTTCGTTTGACATTAACAGTTTATTTGCTTTGTAAATGCCAATTAAACGAATTTTGCAGGCAGATGAACACATATCTTCAATAACATCGTAAGGAAGACCGATTACCAGTTTTTCGGCGGCCAGAGCACGATCACATTGACAGTAGGGAGTGCTCCTTTTGAATTCGTCCACTGCATCTAGCCTTGCCTTCTCGATCACTTCTTCCAGGCTGACCTTTGACTCTTCCTCATGTTTAACTTCATTAACAGCTGCTTCACAAACCAACCCAGAATGATTCAGATGTCCTTGAGCAATAACATCTGGTTGAACTTTATCAGCATTCTCCACTTTCTCCTCCTCTTCTTTTCCATAAAACTCTTTGAATGGATCAAAGAGATTTATATCATTGTCATCAAACTCAGTGATTTCAGCAACAAGGGCATGATTGATCTCTTCCTTGGTTTCTTCAATTTCTGCGCTCCAGTCAAAGTTGGTAAGCAGTGCAGTTTCATTCTTTGACTTAGCTTCTTCAACCTTTTCTTGAATTTGAGCAGGTCTTGGAGTTGCAGAGTTAACTGGCTCAGTAACGATTGGTAATGGGCATTCTCTCTTGAAGTGGCCCAGTTGCTTGCAGTTATAGCATCGTAACTTTCCCTTGTCATAACCCAGCTTAGCATTCTGTCCTTGATTTCCAAAGTTTCTTCTACCAGTCCTTTCCATGAATCGTCTGGCACGAAGAGTGAGCATAGCCATCTGCCATTGAATATCTGTTTCCTCCAGATCGTCAGGGTCCACCTGATACATGTCTTCAACTGTCATACCCTTTCCTTTCAACTCACCTGCAACAAGAGCTTCATAACTGTGAACAAACATTCCGAATAAGGCCATAGTATCTGACGGAATCTGTGTGGTGACGGATGCACTTGAGCTTGAACCAGCATTTGAAGATGCACCAGCAGACTTAGCAGATAAATGACCAGATGATCCTCTAGATGCTGCACTGTAAGCATAAGAGCTTGCAGCGGATGAAATAAGTGCAGCATTTTGAGAGGGAATGTTTGGAACCATCATCGACTGATTATACTCTCTTCTTTTGACATCAAGGTCGAAAGACTTCAGCTTGTTGATGACGTCCATCAGTTTGTAATCAGGGAAATTCCTCTCTTGTTTCAGTAGCTTGATTTGAAGGCTCCATTGGGGAGGAAGTGAATCTAACAATTTTGCAACTTGTTCGTGATTGCCCAGCTTTTCATCATATTTCTTCAAATTGCTTGACACAGACAGGAATCTATTTGTAATATCAGTCAAGTTCTCTTGTGAATATCCCACAAAAGAGTTAAATTCCTTTTCAGCCTGAGCTTTTCTATCCAGTTTCAGATCCTCATTCCCATCATAAAATTCACACAATGCATCATACAGGCTTTTTGCAGTTGTATGTTCTGCAAACCGGTTGAAGATGTCTTGGTGTAAGCAAAGTATCAGTGCCCCTAATGCTTTCTTGTCACGATCCAGTAACTTGATATCAGTTTCAGTAAAAGTGGTTGGATCTGTGTTTACTGAAGTGACGGTTCCTTCAACTGTTGTGGGCACATGCGGACCATTCACTATAGATTCCCATTGGTTGTAGTCCGTGTAGTAGAAGAACGCTTTCAAACACCTTTTCCAATCTTCAAAGTTCTCCCCACTAACAAGCCTCGGTGGCCTGTTAGGTTGAACGCTGTCTAGATCATTCATATTAAGTGTTGAAGAAGTCATGACTTTGAACAGATTACAGATTCGCTGAAAAATGACAGATTCGCTGGCTAGTTTCGCTAGAAGAACACAGCAGATTCGCTGGCAGATTCGCTGGTGACAGATTCGCTAGACAGTCAAACAGATTCGCTGACGAGCAAGCACAGATTCGCTGGCCTGATTTTGGCAGCAGTTTCGCTTGCACAGTCAGTCAAATAGATGAACTTTCGTTCGATGATATGTTAGATTCGCTCGCCACAACACAACCCAAACAGGACAAAATTTGAATTTAGATTCGCTGGAAGAACAGCAGATTCGCTGGTTGAACACACAGTTTCGCTGGTAGCTCAACCACTCTGAAATAGTACGGAAACAGCAAGAAAACCCTCAAAACTTGACCATTTGCCTTCAGGTTTGTTTTAAAAGCTTTCTACTACCAAATAGCACAAAACCAGAGCAAAATACGACTCCAAAACACAAGAAACAAGCTTCAAACAGAATCGAAAGAGTTTTGACCCAAAAACTTCAAAAATCAACACAAAAATCACTTGAATCAAACAATCAAGAGCACTAAGGCTCTGATACCATATTGTTGGTCCATAATGATCGTGATTTCAGTGCTTTGTTGACTTGTTTAACACCAATATGTCAAATACTTGAAGAACAAAGTGAATAAAGTCCAAATAACCCAATATCAAGATCTAACACATAATCGAGGTTAATAAGCTACAATGATGAAAGATATAAGCTCCTAGCACCTCAATTGAACGATTACACAACACAAAATGGTAAGAATTCGTCTGAGTAAAAGATGTGCAAAAGTTGTATAAAGTTGTAGATAAGGTTACAATATATAGTGATGTTAGGTTCGCTGATAGATTCGCTCTAGCGAATCTATCCAGCGAACCAACACAGGTTCGCTGGGCACATAGGTTCGCCCAGTCGACACCTAATACAAAAGACATGTCGGCCTGCGGGCGAATCAATAGATTCGCCCGTAGGTTCGCTAGTACAAACAATATAACAAGTTTAACTATTACATACAAAAGTAACACCGACAAGCCGGTGAGTCCAACCTATACATAGTAGACTATCAGACTTGTATTCTCCTTCTGATCAAAAGATTTAAAACTCAGTCTTAAATTCAAAAAAATCATAATGATGTAAAAAAAATTAACACCGGACAGCTGGTAGCCAAAGTAATGTTGGGACCATTGACAACCAATTCAATAATTAGAATCAACAGAAACCAAAAAATGATAATTAGAACCGATAAAAACCAATATACCTTATTATTATTCTACGACTAGTAATCCTAGAAACTAAAAAAATATTTTTTAAGTACGATAAAGTGTTATGAACCACTATAAGAAATATATGGCTAAAAGCGTTTTGTTGAAGTTTTAAACAAAGATTATATGTATATACATATCTTGTTTTCATGGTTTAGTCTTTGAGACATTGTATGTACATGTTTATTTCATAACATGTGTGTTGGATATGTAGTATAGTGTTTGGTTTGATATTTATAAATGTTGGATTGTTTCAAACACAAGATATGTAGAAACACAAGTATCATAAGTGTGGAATCCTTGTGATATTGTTTGATCAAACACACATAAAAGATAGATAAGCAATATAATAGTGGACACAGTTTATACTATCAACGTTCCATTCTATTGAAACCTTGAACTGAATGATTACAATAGAATGTTTAGCCACAAATGTTAACAACTGTATCTTATTTATATTGTTCTAGAAATGATCCTAGCGATCTATTCTAGATATAGTACTTATGGCAAACTACAACCATTGATTAACCATTGAATATGAGATCCTATTATATAGTACAATAGAAAAGAATATGTTTCCGTAGATCTTTAGCACTTGCTGAAAGTTGTGATGTCTCCACTACTCTTCAGCCTTGACATAGTTGTTTGTGCTGAAGATCTTCAGCTGATGGAACTGTCTAATGGAAAACTGTCTTGTAGCAGCTACAGTTGTCCAGCAAATCGATTTCTGCAGATGGATCAAGATTACACAGATTTCAGCAGTTTGTGTGATCATTTAGACTTGTTCTTATGAGCTTGATTCAATGTCACCCAACACTTAGAGTGGTTTAGGTGCTATTCTCTTTGGGAATCTTCTTGACTATGATCTACAATGGGATTCTTTTGCTTGATCCTCATTAGGATTCCTTTTGATTTAATCCCTTTGTAGGATTTTTGGTTTTGATCCACATTGAGATTCTTTTAGCATCTTTGGGCAAGAAATCTAGGAATATATTAACTACAAAAAAGGATTCTTTAGTGAGCTTCATGTCTGTGGATACCACAACAGAGAGGTTACAGATGCTTGAGCACCAAGATGTTTTAGAGCATTGCCACATGGTATGTTTAACTAGTTTCACAAACACCCTATCAGATAAGCCTATTTTCTTCAAGTGTACTAATGAGTATATAATACAAGCTTGGATCTAGATCTGAGATTGTTATGAATGTTGTTTAGGATCAGTGATGCTAAGTCTCACTAATCATGTATTGATTCATGAATGTTCATGAAGATCAATGCAAAGTATGATGAGGATGAGGATGAGGATGAGGATGAATATGAATAGGAAATTGTAATAGATTCAAGGAAAGTAACAATAAGATATGGAATAGAAAATGCAGGCAACCCTTTCTAAAATGGCCTAGGTGATGGTATTTATAGTCGATACAATTCTCACCTTACAATAAGCCTAAACACGTGCAATTAAGCACATGACGATTACACAAATATTCTAAGACAAATACTATTAAACAAAGTCTTCACCCCTACTTTCTCGTGTCATTGCTTGATATCTTAACTCGTCTCAGACCTTGACCAAGGTTAAACTTAATTTTGTAAAGTTACATCTCCAGTTGGACCCAACAATACTCCCCTAGGATGATACTTTACAAATCCGACGGTTAAACTTAAGTCTTCCTATAGCCAGCATAGAGTGCAACCTAAACTCTATCTTTTAACAAGCAATGTACATTCTTCTTTCCCTTTGTGTAACATCAAAGACTATGGAAAGAGATAAGCATAGAATGTAGATTCCGCTGAATCTATATCATCAATGGGATCTTCTTCATCATTTGAAGTAGAATGTGAAAACATGTTTGACTTAGAATACTCCCCATCAACTTTTTCTTTAGAGGTTAATAGGATCTGTGTATGAGCTATTAAGAGAAGGATTCTTGATACTCAGCAATATGACTTGGAGAACTTTGATCTAGAAACAGGCTTGATCAGGAACATCTTCACGTCATGTGGAAGTTTATTCTACAATGGAAACTGTTCCTGCAACTCAAAGAAAAACATTACTCAGGAAATAATGTGTATTTATCTTTAATGTAAATATTAAATTCTCAATCAGAGGAGATATTACTTGAGGAACAACTCATACATCAATAACATATGTTAAACTGCCGAACCAAAAGAAAAATGATAAACATTTGACAAAATTTTGAATTTTGCATTTTTTTATGTTTTTGATATTTTTGAAAATTTTTCTTTACATTTCTGAATCTTTTACCTGCAATAAGATCATTCCAGACAAATGTCTTCACACAAAAAGTTTTGAATAGACATAGACAATATTTCAAAGTGAATGATGGGCATTTAACTAAAGAGTAAATAGCCATTTTGGTCCCTGAGTTTGTACCGATTCGACTACTTTGGTCCTTATGTTTTTTTTTGCCATTTTGGTATTTGGTTTTGTAAAAAATTACCATTTTTGTCCTTTATCAACGTCCGTTAAAAATTCTATTAAATTTAAGGGTAGTTTAGTCTTTTGAGATCAAAGGGACCAAAGTAGCAATTTAATTTGAAGATGAAGGTCTACTTATGTAAATCCACCATTAAAATACTAGTTTCAGGCTCCTTATCCATACTTTCTCCAGAACTTCACACTGATATGATCAAATGGATCAATAACTGCTACATGAAATATGCTTCGGATGATCAACACACAACAAAGATGAATTCAACACAAAATAAAGACGAGATTACTTATAAATTCACTTTGTATTGATAGCAGTAGAAATACAGGTGTGTTCTAGGTGTAAAAGATGATGTGATCATACAACCGTCTCCCTAGATGACCTAGAAACATTCTATTTATAGCCTATCAACACAACTTAAGAGACTATACAAAATAGACCCTAAATAAACAATAAAATACATTCAAAGACTAAAGTAAATTTACAAAAGTACCCCAACAATACTCCCCCTAATATTTAACTTTGAGTCTTCAGTTCCATGATTCTTCTTCTTTGACTTCAGCATCAAACTTTGGCTTTTCTTTGTATGTAACTTGATCTAGAATGGCTTGCTGAATAGCACGTTCAAACTTTGATTTCATCTTTGCATGATATGGTTTCGACTTGTTGATAAGAATGTTTGTCTTCAACATTCTCATTAAAGTATCTCGAGTCAAACTGTAAAATCAATGTTAGCATAAAACTGATAAGTTTCTCCACCGTCTGACGAAACCAACTCCATGTATCCTTTAGATTTAATCCTCATATATGAAATGTTTTGGATGTCCATCTTCTCTAGATTAGTGTATGCGAGAGCCTTTCTGAAAGTGATTCTCTCCATAGCCGCAGCAATTGCTTCAATAATCACTTCAAAATGTTTTCGATCCAGTTCACATACCTCATCAATAGCCTTTCTCATCTTGTACGTCCGCATGAAATAAATATAACTGGGATGTATAAGCTTTAGTTCAAATGCGCCAAATAACTCAATCTCATCGTCAGACTGATCTTCTAAGTTTCTTACCAGCTTGAGTTCATGATCGTCTTCATGATAGAATACTTTGAGGATCGGTTTTGTGTACTGTGTTCCATCGAGGACCTTCACACCATGTTGCCTGACCTTTTCAAAGTGCTTGTCACTAAATTCATGTAGATATACCCCAACGGCTTCTTCCTTCTTCTTTATCTTGTTCTCGAAATACTTCTTGTCTTCTTTCAAATAACGAGTTTCAAGAAAAGAAGGTTCTCAAGTCATACCGACACTCAAAGATTCACCAAACCTTCACCTCTCTGATCGAGATGGATTTCGGATTGGTAACTTTACAAGTTCTTTAAGGTCCTGCACTGGAATTTGAAGAATACTAGAGTAGAAGTGGTATACATCACATAATGCATTGACCCTTTTGATCAAGAAGGCGTCAAACACTTCATCATACTTCCATGCTACGATTTTTACTTCCTTTGTGTTTGCAGGAACAACCATTGCATCCAACAATTCAGCAACGGATTGTCCTTTTCGCAACACATTTATCACTAAGTCAACTACGGATTTTGAAGTACTCCACGTCCTTCTCTATTCGATCGGAACATCATACCCATCAGTTCCTGATTCAGGAAACATCTTCATCATCTTTTTTCATCAATCGTGAATAGCCGGACTCACTGACATGTTGACAATTTCTTGAGGCTTCAGAAGTCTTGTCCTTTTTTTAATCTCTAAATATTCAAGATTCTTCATATCTAGAGTGAGAATCCTCTTTTTCCTTTTCTCGGTAGCTTGAAAAGCTTTCACCAATTTGATCAAGGACTCGGTTTTTAGAACATTCAGCTTCTTTCTTGGATCAACATATGATCTGGATCTTTGTGCCTTAGATCCAATTCTGAAATATCATCAACAATGATGCTTTCATGTGTTGGCTCCCATTAACCTTGCTCGACCACCATTTCATTTAACCTTGCTCGACCACCATTTCATTTGGGTCAGCAGGAACAACGGATTATACAGCCACACATTTTTCATATTCTTCAAGTACCTAAGGTATAGTCAATCCGTCTAAAAACACCTTATTGTACTTCATCCTCACAAGGTACTCAAATTTTTCTTCAAATATCTGCTGGAGTGTCATCCATAGATTTTGCACCCTCGGCTTGCACAGAAGCCTCAACTTCTTCTTCATAATCAACCACATCATTGTACCCGTCATCTTCATGCTCCAAAGCTTCTATTTGAACTGGTTCCTCATGAACTTCCTCAGTTCGAGCTCTCTTCTCTGGTATGGTTGATTCAATTATTTCTGTGATAACATCCAACTTACGTTTTCCCTCAGCTGTTTCAGATGCACGTTCAACCTCAGCTATATCGGGAATAGGGACAGAAGACGAACTAGTTTCAACAGTATCAACGCTTTACTTCTTAATTCTTCTCCTCGATCTAGTATATATGATGTTAATCTCCCTACGAGTCTCAGACACTCCAACATCACATTTTTTGTATCTTTCGGCACAAATTCCTTATCTGATGATGACGATTCAGACTTGTCATCTTCTGCTTCCTTTTTTAAGGCTTCATAATTATAGTTTAAGCTGTTATTTTTTGCCTCTAACAACTCATACTTTTCGTTCAGCTCATAATACTTTTCCAATAATATATCAAACGTACTTGTATTCCTCTTCTGAATTTCCCGATACTTTATCAGAATATCTTTCTGCTTCTTATTTTCTGCAATGAGCATGTCCTTATCATCTGATAATTTGGCTACCATTCTTCTCAAATGATAAACCTCATCTTCTTGGTTTTCTAGATCAATCATCTCTATATTCTCTTAGACTTCAGCAACTTTGCTTGTGCCTTCTCCTCCATCTGTAGATTTTGGATTTGGAACAGAAGCAACATCCATAAAGGAAGACTCCTTGGGTTGTTCAACATCATGAGAAATTGGAGAATCCATGATTGGTGATGCAATAATTGGAGATACAACAACTTCATTGACATGTACTTTGCTTCAGACATTACAACTTCTTGTGCGATGCCTACAACATCCACATTTTCAGTCCCACATTCTCATTATCACCATCATTTCCATCTTCATTATCATCATCATCAACTTCTTCATTATCATCGTTATTATTTCCATCAACATTTTCTTGAATTTGATATACTTCATGCTCAATTTAAGGTGGGGCTTCTGCTTCTAGTAATGTAGCAGGAATATCGTCAATAAGATCCGAAGGATTTATTGGCTTATCCTGTGATATGTGGAAAAATTCAACACCCATCTCCTCTTCATTATTTGCTACATCTCGCATGTAGTCAAATAGAGCGACATTCTAATCACTAGAAACTACACTTAGCTTTCTATAGGTTAACTCAGACATGTCCTCAGTCACATATCTATCCCCAAATACTCCATCTTCTTTGATAAAAGGAAAAGCTTCGTTGATTATGAGTTGCAAAAATCTCATATCATTTTCTCCTTTAGGAAGATCCACTAACCTCCATACTTCCTGCTTCCTAAACTGCAGTATATCATCCTACATAGCCTCTATCCAACTATTTTCTTGTAGAGACTCTGTTATGTTCTTTGGGACCACTTAAGATAGAAAACATGAATATAGGCAGATGTTGGCTTGCCCTGTCTGACTTTTCATATTTCTCTGATTCAATGGACCAATGATCCGGGATGTACGATGATCCTTATGAATACGAGTGGTTGGATGTTCACCTCCTTGTATTTGCACTTCGAGATTTGATTGATTCAGGTTAGGAAGGTCTTGCATTAATGTTGAAGAGAGGGAGAGAAGTTAGGGACATGATCTGGTGAATTGATGAAATAGTCAAGTGACTCTAGAACAATTTCACCATCCGGATCTGTTGTTCATTGAGAGTTAGGATGAACAGATCCACAATCATTAGGAGATTTCAGCTAATTTTGAAGATCTTGTTCTTTTTGATGTTCTGGAGGAATTTGAGAATGGCTCGAAGATTCTGCATTAGGATCATGAGATGACATGAAGGGATAATCTGGATTGAGATCATCATCATTATCATCTGAGTCATCATTGAATGATCCTAGATCTCCTGGTTGTTTCTTTGAACTTCCTGAAAAGTCAAAGAGGTTAGAGTTGAGTGATTTGGACAACCAATCTAAATCAAATAACCAATTAGGACCATGAGCCACTGATGGGAATGAGTTTTCTAAAAATTGAATGTTTAAGGATTCAAGGACTACATTTGTTCTTCTATTATAAACCCGATAGGCTTTAGAAACAGAAGAGTATCCTAGAAAAAAATCCATCATCAGATTTGGACTCAAATTTTTCTAGTTTTTCATTTAGATTTAAAATTGTAACAGGACAACCGAAGGCTTTTAAGTAAGAAATATTTGGTTTCCTTCCAAACATCAACTCGTAAGAAGTTTTATGTTTGTCCCGCACAAGTAGTGTCCGGTGCTGTACAAAGCATGTTGTAGCAATGGCTTCATCCCAAAAGGTGATAGGGATTTTTGCATGTGCTAGCATTGATCTTGCAGCTTCAATCAGTGTGCGATTCTTCCTTTTAGCAACTCCATTTTGCTGAGGAGTGCGAGGTGCACTAAACTGACATGCAATACCCTTTTCTGCACAAAACAAATCGACATTAGCATTCTTAAATTCTGCCACTTCTCAAATTTTTAGCTTTTAAATCCAATTGGTTTTCAACTTCAGTGATAAACTCTTTTAACAATTCTGGCGTTTCAGATTTTGCATAAAGAAAGTAAACCAAGAAAATCGAGTAAAATCATCTATGATGGCTAAACAATACGATTTCTTCCGATACTTTGCACGTTTGTCGCCCCGAACAAATCCTTGTGTAACAGTTGTAGTGGTTTGGAAATCGTGTTTAGAAGCTTGAATTTATAAGACACTCTTTGCTGTTTTCCTTTTAAGCACACTGACTAATGGTCAGTTGTAGAGAATTTCTTTGATGGAATTCCTACAGCATGATTTCCTAATGCCAATTTGTTCATACTCCTAAAATTGGAGTGGCCTAGTGGTCTATACCACAGCCGGCTTTCATCATTTGAAGCATGAGCAATGAGACAGGTTGTTTCAACTTCGGGATCAACTTGAGGCATATCCAACTTGTAGATATCTCTATCACGAGGAGCTTTGATCACAACCTACTCTTTTGGAATCTTGAAACCTGGCTTAAGAATGTAACATAAAGAGTCATCAAATAAAGTAGAATATGATTTATCACAGATTTGGGAAACACTTAGCAAATTTTAATTCATTGTGCACAGTAGTTGACTTTGTCAAAGCTAATGGCCCCATTCGATACCATTCCTTCTCCGGTAATCTTTCCTCCTGCATCTCCCCCGAAAGCAACATGTGTACCATTTTTCTGCTTTAAGTTTTGAAGCAAGGTATGAATGCATGTCATGTGCTGGCTACACCCACTATCAACATACCATGAGTTAATAGGTCTTCTTGGGCGTACCTGTATTTTCAAGAGCAATTAGTTAGTTTGGTCAACCCAGGTCGAAATGGTATTGGGCTTTCCAAATTTATCCTCAACAGTGAATTGACGAAATTGCAATTTATTTAGATTTGGTTTGATTGAGAGATTGGATGGAAGGTCTTATGATTTAATTGATTGATTTGTTTGCATTCTTTTCAAGACATGATATCTTTCATCCGGTTTAGGATCAAGGTTGTTTTGACTTACACTCTTCACTTGTTTTGTCAAATTAACAGACCTTAGAATAAACCAATCATTTCGATAATACTTGTTTGGCATTCCGCAGGAATCATCAACCACAGAATTGTTCTTTCTAAAAGATCTCAATCAAATTGACGGTAAAGCTTTTGAGTTTCAAATCCAATATGTTGTTTTCTTTGAAATTGTCCGTAATTTGGAGTGCTGTTTTGGAAATAACAATTCGATGTGTTATGATTTCTTTCATCACAAATTGCACAATATTTTTTGAAATAACAATCTTCGGTTGAATGATTTCTCATATCATAGATGCGACAATACTTGTTAAAGAAGAATTCCTCCGTTTGATGATTGCACAAATGTCACAATACCTTTGTTGTGCCTTGAACAACCGATTGAATTTTAGAATTTGATCCTGATTCGATTTTAGGTGGTTTGAGGTTAACGTGTTGTTTCAGTTTTTGCAATTTTACTAGTTGATATTTTCTTATGGTTTTTGATTTGGACAAATTTGGTGGAACCCTCATAGATTCAAACTTGTTATGTACAACGGAAGACATCGGACTTGAACCTGTTTTTGGACCAGAGATTGGTTTGAACTTTGAGTTGAGTTGGCTATTTTCAGATTTGTTCACATGCAAATTACCAGTAGACACAAATTTCACAGGTTTTAAGTATTTGTTACTTTGATTTTGATTCTGCTTTGATTTTGACTTTTTGTTCTTTGATGAGTTTTTGGATGCTGATGAGCTTTGATTGATGTTGCTTTGGATTTTTAATTTAGCCTTTTTCTTTTGTATTTCTTTCTGCCACTTGATAAACTCGGGGTTATTGAAACCATATGAAGATGAGTGATCACTTGTTGATCCTTCAGACTTTGACTGTTTGTTCTTTTTTGAACTTCCATCGCCAAGCACTTGTGATTCTTTAGCAACATACACTTGCTTCATTCTGTTCTTGGGATGATGTTAGAACATATAGATGAGCATGTTTAGCTTATCTTTGTATTTTGTCTTTATGTATATAGTCTAGGGACTACTTTTGTATTTGTTTCTAGTAGGTTGTGTTGGTCTATAAATATTGATTGTATCTTCATTAGAAGAGAGCTTTTCCTTTCACATCTTATAATCGCTAATTGTATATTTGATCAAGACAATGTGAATTTATGAGTACTTGCAATTGTGTTGATTGAATCGTATATGTGTGTTTTGGAATTGTCTCGTGTATATCATAACTTCTGTTGCAGATTGTAATCCAAATCCTATCTCATCAACTGGTATCAGAGCATATAAATTAGCATGTGTAGTTTATCTTTGTATTTTTGGCTCAGATTTGAACTGTGTTCTTCACTATGAACACTGTTTCATTGAAAATCTGCATTAGAGTGAAGTTTTTGATCAAAAAATTGAAATCGAACCTGTGTTTCATCAACAAATACACAGATCGAAGCTCAATTGGAGGAAATTCAAGCAAAAAGTAAGAAATCATTAGATCTAAGGTTTTTTTTTTGTGTTAAAAAACTATCTGACCGAAAAATTCTTCATCGACAGCAAATATGATGGTTATTGGTGAAAATTTTGATTAAAGATCAAAGATATAATCATTGTTTAGCTATTCAGAAGAAAATTCATCAAATTTAACATCAAAATCATGAAATCAAAAATCGAAGTGATGATGAATCTTCCGTATTGGATATGAGAATTTATGGAAAAATCAGAAAATATGCCTAAGTGTTCATCGATCCGTTTGAGAACAGTTCATCCGTTTGATAACTTTTCATCCGTTTGAGTACTGTTAAGCCGTATCAGTCAGGACTTAGTGAAAAATATTATTTCATACGACTATTGTTCAGCCGTTTGAATTCTATTCGTCCATTTCAAGAAAGTTCAAAATTTGTCTAAGTTTTTTCTGTCCGTTTCATATAAATTCTGCCTGTTTCATACAAGCTAATCCGTTTCACTAAAATTTTCTCAGTTTCTGTCCGTTTCGTTCTTTGTCTTAAGAAATCTTTGTTTACATATTTATTTTCTTTGAAAAATCAAAAATACCAAAAATCTTATTATCTTTCAAACATCATGGCACTTGATGATTCTGAGAAAAGTGTTCCTAAACTGAAAAATCGATTAGATTTTAAAAATTGGACAATCAGGCTAAAGCTTCATTTGAACTCAATAGATTCCTATCTATGGAAATCTATAGAAAAAGGTCCATTTATTCCTACTCAGTCTGTTGATCCAGATACTAATGGTGTTGCTAAAGAGTCCACTGACCATATCCAGAAGATGATTTCGAAGGTGAAGACTTGAAGAAAGTAAAGAATGATATCAAAGCAAACTCACTTATGTGCAAAGGCTTACCTCTTCAAGTATTAACTCGACTTTAGAAGAATTGAGTGATGATGGAGATTTATTCGTAGGAGCTGGTTTCTTTGCTGAATCACTTTATTCGAATACACAAATTGCTCAATCAGTAACCAAGTCACAGTCTACTTAATCTCAATCTACTCAATCTGTGAAACCAAACAAAAATCAGTCTGAGAATCCTACTCAAAACTCTGTTAATTCTTGCAAAGTTAATGATGTTATTAATATTTTATTGCAGGATGATGAAACAAAGAATGCATTTACTGCATTTATGGCAAGTTTTCAAGCATATCGACGTAGTCATCTTACTAATCTAGAATTTATTTTGCAGAATTTATTCGAGATGGATCCTAATGACGTAGAAGAGATGGATCTAAATTGGCAAATGGTTATGGTCACATATAGAACTCAGAAGCATGCATATGTGAATAGAGATTTCAAAGAAACTACAAACAAACTTGTTGGATTTGATAAGTCAAAATTTATGTTTTAATTGTAACAGTTATGGTCATTTTTCGAGAGAATGCAAAGCTCTAGAGCAATATCAATCAGGAGGACAGTCAAGTTCAAACAATTTTTCTCATCAAGTAAGTCCAAATAACACAAGCTTTCAACAAAGACCTCAACAATCATTTTAAAGGCATACCAGAGTCTACCTATGCCTGATGTCAAAGAAGAATCGAAGAAAGTAGAAGATCCAAACAAGGCACTAGTAGTAAATATCAAAGAGGGATACGACTGGAGTGCATATGCGAAATAGTTTACATCTGATCTTATGTCGAATCTAGCATTAATTGCTGAAGTTTGTGAGGAAGATTGGTTAGAAGAAAGTGATACTAAATTCAAGGATGTTGAAGAGGAAGATGATGAATATGACTTGAGTGATAAGTCAGATCTGATTGCTGAAACTCAGGCTAAAGACATGATTGAAAATAAAGATGTTAATCTGTCAGTTGAAGGCGCTAAATCTGAAGAAGTTGCACTTAGGCACAATCGGAACAACCAAAGGTTGAATCTTCATCTTCTAATTCTGATAAACCATCGAATTATGTTCCTTTAACTGAAACTATAAAAGTGAAACTGTGTTCACCTGAGTGTGCTGAGCAAATTGAACATTATAGAACATATTCAGAATTGGTGAAAAATTGGCAAAAGAAGAAAAGAGGCATAATAAACTTAAAGATGAACACAAAGTGTCACCTGAAAAGATCTTGTCCATACAAGAGTTCTGGAAGAAATCAATCGAAGAAATTGAATTGTTAAACCATCAACTATATGAACTTTCAAAGAATCTTGAACTTGAGAAAATTGCTCATGCTGTAACATAAGTTGAATTGACAAAGATAAAAAGTTGGAAAAAAATGGTCAAACAAATGTTGAGTGAAAGAGGAAACAAGAACAACTGGTCTTGGTTTTACTCATGAATCAATGCCAGAATCAAGTTCTAACACTCTACCAGACAACT
This sequence comes from Tagetes erecta, assembly GCA_030867185.1. Taxonomy (NCBI): domain Eukaryota; kingdom Viridiplantae; phylum Streptophyta; class Magnoliopsida; order Asterales; family Asteraceae; genus Tagetes; species Tagetes erecta. The sequence continues at coordinate 82,206,572 of CM061487.1, forward strand.
TCAATACCAATGATCACTCCCCTGAAAACAAAGGAAAGTTGAAGGAGTTTCTCAAGAAGAAATCAGATTTTGGAGTTTCTCTACAAGACCAAAAGAAGTCAAAAGAACAAGTCTGTAGTTAATGATTCAGGTGAAATACCGAACAAGTATTATCACACAATCTGGATTCTGAATTGGAAAAACGATATCATGCTTTAAGAAATAAACAATGTGATATGACTAAATTGCATTACAAACAATTTACTGTCATAAATAAATATGGCAAGCCCAAGACAATTTCGGCTTGGGTTGATCTCTCAAACTAATTGGGTTAAAAAATGCAGGTACGTCCAGGAAGACCTATTAACACATGGTATGTTGATAGTGGGTGTATCCGGCATATGACAGGTAATCATGCCCTGTAAGATTTCAAAGAAAAGGATAGAACACATGTAGCATTTGGAGGAGATACTGGTGGAAAAATCATAGTCGAAGGAACCGTAACTAATGGAATTATTATTTTTGAAAAGTTAACTACCGCACCCAGTTGAACTTTAATTTACTAAGTGCTTTGCAAATCTGTGATAAATCATTTTTAACATTGTTTGATGACTCACATTACTTAATCTTAAAACCAGGATTTCAGATCAGTGAAGATTGGATCGTTGTCAGAGCAAATATGTGTACAAGCTCGACATGTATCAAGCTGGTCAAAATGTTGAAACAACGTGTCTCATTACGAAAGCATCAAATGATGAAAGCCAACTTTGGCATAGGCATCTCGGACATACAAATTTCAGAAACATGAACAAGCTAGCAGCAGGACATCATGTGATTGGAATTCTTTCAAAGAAATTTGCTACTACTGATTACTGCTCAGCGTGTTTAAAAGGAAAACAACATCGAGCGTCTTATAAGTCCAAACTGATAACTTCAAATCTATAACCTTTACAAATGTTGCATATGGATTTGTTTGGTCCAACAAATGTGCAAAGTATTGGGAAGAAATCATATTATTTTCTTATCATTGATGATTTTACAAGATTTACTTGGGTTTCTTTCTTCATTCTAAATCTGAAACCAGTGAAATCTTAAAAGAGTTTATCATTCGAATTTAAGAATACTAATGTTGACTCTTTTTGTGCAGACAAAGGCATTGCAAGGCAATTTAGTGCTCCAAGAACTCCACAACAGAATGGAGTAGCTGAATGGAAAAATCGCACTTTAATTGAAGCTGCCTGATAAATGCTTGCCGATGCCAAAATTCCATTTACTTTTGGGATGAAGCTATTTCAATGGCGTGTTTTGTACAAAATAGTACTCTGTTTGTGACTGACAAAAATAAAACTCCTTATGAGTTAATTTTTGGTCGAAAACCTCATATTAAATTTTTAAAATCATTTGGTTGTCCAGTGTCTATTTTAAATTCAAGTGATTATTTAGGAAAATTTGATGCAAAAGCAGATGACGGATTTTTCCTCGGATACTCCTCACTTTCAAAACCTTTCCAATTTAAAATTCAAAAACAAATACTGTGACTGAAACATCCAATGTGAAATTTCTTGAAAACTCATTTCCATTGTTGTACAAGGTCCTGAATGGTTATTTGATCTTGATTCATTGTCATACTCATTGGATTCTAAATTATTTCACACTGCAGGTATATAACTAAAGGAAGCTGGAGATCTAGGATCATTTAGTGATGATTAATTCAGATGATGACTCAGACAATTCAAATCAGTGTTATCCATTCTGATCATTTGAAGACTTCGAAAGTGATCAAGATCAACATGAAGCTCAAAATCAAGTTCTAGATAATCAAAATCAAAGTCAAGTTCCAGAAGATTCAAATCAAACTCCTAATGATAGTTTTGAGAGTATTCAAAATAATTCTGATTCTTCATCAGATTCTGACTGTGAAGAAATCAATGATAGTCTGGATTACTTCATAAACTCTCCATCTCAAGTTCCAAACTTTCAAACTCATACGTCTTCTCTGTTGCAAGATCAGTCAGAGCTGAATCATTCGAATCTAGATGTGAATATTCAAAGTGATGCAATTCCTACACGACGCATTCACAAGAATCATCCACTGTCTCAGATAATTGCACGTTGGACGAACGCACAATGCGTAACCAATCTTAAGCAAATGTCTGTTTGTCTTCATGCTTTTTATCTCAAGTGGTTCCAAAGAATGTCATGGAAGCGTTGAAAGATAACAATTGGATCGAAGCTATGTAGGAAGAATTGTTACAATTTCAAAAGCAAGAAGTATGGAAGTTGGTACGTTTACCAGACGGAGAATCAGCGATTGGAACTAAATGGCTCTTCAAATTCAAACCAGACGAAAGAGGAATCGTCATCAGAAACAAAGCTCGTCTTGCGAACAAGGATACACTCAGGAAGAGGACATTGACTATGAAGAAGTATTCGCTCCTATAGCACGACTTGAAGCAATACGTGTTTTCCTAGCCTATGCATTTTCATGCACTTCAAAGTGTATCAGATGGATGTAAAATGTGAATTCTTGTATGATTCAATTACAGATGATGTGTTTGTAAAACAACCTCTGGGATTTGAAGATCCTGAATCTCCACGTCATGTGTACAAACTGAACAAAGATCTTTATGGTCTCCATCAAGCTCCAAGGATATGGTACGAGACATTGTCTAAACATCTCATTGATCATGGTTACACTAGAGGTCATAATGATCCCACTATGTTCATCAAAAAGGAAAAAAAATGACTTGTTATGTGTACAAGTTTATGTTGATGACATTATCTTCGGATCAACAATTCCAAGCATGTGCAAAGAGTTTGAAGAAATTATGAAGGCACGATTTCAGATGTGTTCTATGGGTGAGATAAATATCTTTCTTGGTCTTCAATTTAAACAATTTGATGATGGTATCTTTATCAACCAAGAGAAATTTGTTGACAAACTTCTCAAGAAATTCAAACTGCAAGATTGTCAAACAATCAGAACTCCATATGATGTGAATTTAAAAATCGGCTCGGATCCAAGGAAAATATGTGGATCAAACTCTATACTGTTCAATGATTGGTTCAATAATGTATCTAACCGCTTCAAGGCCAAATACCATGTATGTAGTGTGTGTTTGTGCTCGATATCAGGAAGATCCTAGATAATCTCACTTAGTCGCAGTCAAATGAATTTTTCCTTATCTAAAAAGAAAGCCAGCTCTTCGTCTTTGGTATCCATACGAAGAAAATTTTGAGCTACATGGTTATTCTGACAGTGACTATGGTGGTTGTGCCCTTGATCGTAAATCAACAACTGGTGGTTGTCAATTTTTAGGACCGCGTCTTGTTTCATGGCAATGCAAGAAACAAACAAATGTATCAGTTGCTACAGCAGAAGTTGAGTACATATCTGCCTCAGCAGGATGTTCTAAAGTCCTGTGGTTGCAAAATCAACTCTTGGACTACGGTTTCAATTTTCTAAAAACACCCATTTACATAGACAATACAACTGCTATCACACCCTGACTGACGGCGGAATCCTCAGGGCGGACAATAATGAATAGATAGCTCATACCTCATGGTACTAAAATTATTTAAATATATATTAACAAACCTTTTCATAACTCCAATTAACAAGTTGCACAGTATCAAACCTCAAATCAACAAGCATAACTAAGTTTAAATCTCATTTAATTAAACTAGGTCCTTGATCCTAGATGTGAAAGCATCTTAAAATCCTACTAAGCTACATTTCCTGAAATCATGTGAAAATAGTATTTGTTTAGCTAACGAATTAGCTGGTAAGTAAAAACACAGGTTTGCATATATATATATATATATATATATATATATATATATATATATATATAGGGATCCATTCAAATGAGAACACTTTTAACTTGAGGACAACTTAGGAACCGCTTTAACTGTTGTATTTTTTATAATATAAATTGACCAAAATGCTTATAATTAACCTAATTTTAACATCTATTTAAAAAATATATGATTTGTGAAGTCGTTTGTTAAAATGCATATATGCACCCACATTACCTGTACACAAACACACATTGTGGGTGCATATATGCATTCTAACAAACGACATCACGAATCATATTTTTTTTAAATAGATGTTAAAATTAGTTGAATTATAAGCATTTTGGTCAATTTATATTACAAAAAATTCAATAGTTTGACTCACTTTATGATTCGTTAAAGTTGTACTTTTTGTACTCAAGTTAAGAGGTGTTCTCATTTGAGTGTCCCTCTATATATATATATATATATATATATATATATGAGAGTTATCCTACATAGGATTGGAAATCTAAGAAGGCTAAGAAAGATTTATGACCTTTAGATCTCTCTTTTAATAGTTGAGATCAATTTGTAGGAAAAGAATTTGGTAGAAGGGTACATTAGTCATAGGCACTTTTGTTAACTTTCTCTCTCCACATGCAAGGCACATGTCAATTCCCCCACTTTTTTAAAAACGTTCATAACTTTTTGATACGATATTTTTTTTAAAAAAAATTACACCAAAAAAACAAGCGTTTTGTTATCTTTAAAACGCGTATAATATTGATATATAAAAAATAAAAAAAAATCAGCATTTGTCTAGTCCTTGTGTAATATCATGTGATTGTGTTAAATTATAACTAGTGAAATACCACTTTTATCGGTTCATTCTTAAGTCATTATGTAATATCATCTTATTTTAAATATTTGTTGTGTCATCTTATGTGTTTAGAAATTATCACCGTGTCACAAATTGTTAATATGTGTTTGAGAAATGTTCAAAGATAAAGTAATTTTTTGTTACAAAGTGTGAGAATGACACAATGGTAAACAAAGACACAATGACACTTTTAAAAAAAATTCTAACTCACAATATAAATCAAATTTTAAAAAAATGGTTTGGAGACCTTGTTCCCCATGTATTCCTCTTTCAAAAAATAAATAAACGAAAAATTAAAAAAAATTAAAAAAATTACAGTTTTTTTATTTTTTAAATTAGACACAATGAAAAAAGACACAATGAGAAAATAGTAGTTTTTTTAAGTTTTGTTTATTTATTTTTGAAGGAGGATGATGTGAAAGCAAGATCTTTGAAATACTTTTTTTGTTATTATGTAATTATTATTAGATCACTGTGTAATACTTGTCAAATAAGATTACACAATGACCCGATGAATGACACAACAACCATACGGATGACACAATCACACAATGACCTGACGAAAGACACAATGACCTGACGGAAGACACAATGAGCTGAAAAAATGTGAAAAAAAAGTTTGTTTTTTATATATCAATATTATACGCGTGTTAAAGAGAAAAAATGCTTGTTTTATGGTGTAATTTTTTTAAAAAAATAATGTCGCATGTAAAAGCTATAAACGTTTAAAAAAAGTGGGGGAATTGATATGTGACTTGCATGTGGAGAGAGAATATTTAAAAAAGTAGGCATGGCTAAAATACCCCCTCTCCTAATTTTCTTAGATGCCACATGTTAATCTCTTATTGCTTCTTAGCCTTCTTAGATTTCTAATACTATGTAGGTGAACCTCTCTCTCCCTCTCTCTCTCTCTATATATATATATATATATATATTAAAATTAAAATGATTAAAATGAACAACATTACTCAATTCCATGTCATATTACTAACTATCATGCAAAAGTGTATCACATTAGATAAATTGACTGCACAATCAAACCTAGATGACTGCGGCCACTTAATTACACAAATTAAGCCGTAATGAGCAAAAGCATATGTCGGTTACAATCACCACTCGAAAGTCATATGGGGTGGGCTTGTCAGGCCAAATAGATCTATTATTGATAACCGTTGGTTTGAATAAATTAATGATTGTGCTAGAATAAATGTTTATAAACCTATGAAACACGTAATTGCAAGTAATAACACACATGAATTGAATTGAATATAGTTAATCAAATGAATAAAATGAATAAAAATGATAAAACATGATTTGATATATCACATGATTTCACCCAAAACATAAAACAATAAAAATGGGCTATGAATACTCACTTGTTAACGAATCGATGATATGAAACCAAATGAGACTTGATTTGATAGATCACATGATCATCGGACCGGACCGGCCGACCGAACCAGTTAGACCGGAATCGGGCCCTAAGTCGGTTCGGTAGGTTAAACCGAATTGAAGACAAATCGGACGATTTGTAGCTGAACCGGGTCGAACCGGAGCAGTTTTTCAATCGAACCAGATTTGGTTTAGCTTCCTTTGTGTCAAAATGGATTCGATTTATAGGGCCCAGATAGGGGAAATGTCATAAAAACTTGGTTATGAAGGTGAGTGACCTAATTAAAACAACTTTTAAAAAAGAGTGACTTAATTAGTTATAGGGCCCAAATAAGGGAAATGCCATAGAGCTATATGGGAGAACTTGAAGGAAGAAATTATAAAAGTAATAAAATGCCTTTGGTGGGGATCGAACATGGGGCATCTTGGTTTGTAAATAAACTAGTTTGCCATCTAAAATAAATGGATTTTGTGTTGGATATCTAATTTTATTATATTAATACTAAGTATAAAAGACCAATCACACCAAAACACCAAAATTTGTAACGAATTATTAACCAATATTTATAACTAGATCTAAAATCGAGTCGCGCGATGTAGTGGCCAGGTGACGTGTATGTGAGTATGTGACTTCATCACATGCGTTGATAAACAGAGTTTCATGTCTCGTATGCTACGGTCTAAATTCGTAACGTGTCACATACTAAAATACGAATAAATATCCAAAATTTAGTGGTCAAAACGATGACCAAGTCGAATCCGGAGGGTTGAGGTCGTAAATATAAGGGTTCAAAGTCGTAAACCGTTTAAGTCATCATGGGCCAAAACGATAATTAGTTAAAGTCGGTAGTTAAAATCGTAAACATGTCAAAGTTAAAAAACTTTGAAATCTAACAAGTGTCAAAAGTGTAAATGTCACAAAGTTTGGGGACTAAAGTGCAAGGTCCACTGACCTTGCACTTTAGTAAGTTATAAAATCTAATATGTTAAGAAAACTAATACATTAAAACATATGTTGCTATTTCTATATCAATATAATTATGGTGGTATTCAGTTCTTTATTCCGGTTTGAACGGTTGAACATAACCTATGTTGCTATTTCTACATCACTATAATTTATGGTGGTATCCGGTTCTTGATTCCGGTTCGACCAGTTAAACCAGTCCAACCGCTAACTATTGAATCATCCGATTCGCTCTTCGGTCTAGTTATGAAACATTAGTCATTAGACCCCATTCAGTGTTTGCAAGACTTTCATACTTCGGGCCCAATTAACGTTCTTAAATTAATAAATTCCACTATCATCGTTAAGTAATACTCCGTATTATAGTATAATGCAGCCTAAAACATATAACATTCCATATACCTTGAACAAATAAAACTAAACCCTTAAGGTAAATTGCGAACTTTACGTATGAAATCTTAGACATGTTAATTACAAACTTTTAGAATCTATGTAATGAGAATTATACTAATTCAATAACACTCAAAACGCCACATAACTGAAAGTATTCATTGATATATTAATTTGATGATCCTCCTCTTTACAATGAGTCAATATATATAAATATATATATATATATATATATATATATATACATATATATATATATAAGATAGGGTTCAAGAGAGAACTCATTTTAAGTTGAGAACTAGAGAACTACCAAAAAGACAATGGATGGAATTTTAAAAAGGAAGGGTAAAATTGGAACTTTAAATATATAAATCTTTAAATATTTCTATCTTTTGCATACGTTAATATTATTTTAGAAAAATTACACCATTAGATCAGGAATTTCTTTATCTTTCATTTGAGTATAAATAACGTTATAAAAAATATTTTTTTTCTCGATTTTTTAATTTTCATACTGCATATATGTAGTATTGCGATATTTTATTTGATGATATTTTCTTTAAACGTTACTAACTTATTCTTACGTTATTTATATTAAAAAATTTTAAAAATCACATTTTGGTTTTTTTAATACTACATATATGTAGTATCAATGTACTTAATGCATATTTTAAGCGGCCAAATGACTTAAGAGTCTAATAATTATTTATAGTGTACATACGATCTCAAATAACCAATAACAAAGTTCTTAATATTTCATATTAAAAAAAACTTATAGCAAATGAAAATTGAAATAATACTTATATTATGTCTAAACATAAAGATAATAATAAACTAATAAACCAACGATAAGTATCATAACAAAGTAAAATAAACTTAAAATTCAAATTATAAAATAACAATGCATCAATATTGCATATATTGCATATATGTAGTAGTATGATACTACATATATGCAGTATACGATACTACATATATGTAGTATACGATACTGCATATATGCAATACTATAAAATTTAAAAGGGGATAGTGAATACAGTGATGTTATGCACCTAAGTTACATGTAAAATCATTAAAACTACGTAGCTTTGATAAATTAACTCAAATTATTTTTTATTAGAAAACTTAACTCATTGATCTTTCTTCAATTTTAATGGACGACTCAGTCTTCTCCTCTTAGATCATAGTTTTCTCTTTCTCATTTTCTCAACAATCGTCATTCATTTTAGTAAAAGATTATCAACTCTTTAAAAATCGGCCGTACCTCAATTTGGCTTATTAACATGACTTATATAATTGGTATTGTGATATGCTCATGCTGCACATATTCAACCACATCACATAAAGTGGATCAAATAATTGCTAACATGACTCATATAATTGGAATTAAGACATGACAATGTTGTTTTTTTGTGATGACATCATCGAAATCAATGCCGGGGAACTTTTGTTATTTTATCAAAGTACGTAGTTTTGATGGATTTCAGTTAATTTAGGTGCATAACAACACCGTATTCACTTTCCCTAATTTAAAAACATACAATATAGCAATATTACATATATGCAGTATTGAAAGTAAAAAATACGAGAAAATTTTATTTTTTTATAACGTTGTTTATACTAAAATGAAAGATAATGAAATTTCTGATCTAATGGTGCAAAAAAATTTAAAAAAAATTAAAGTATGAAAAAGATAGAAATGTTTAAAGATTTATATATGTAAAGTTCCAATTTTACCCTTCCACTTAAAAATTCTATCTCTTGTATTTTTGGTAGTTCTCTAGTTCTCAACTTAATATGGAGTTCTCTCTTGATCCCTCCCCTATATATATATATATATATATATATATATATATATATATATATATATATATATATATATATATATATATATATATATATATATATATATATATAGTGAGGTTCACCTACATAGTGTTATAAATCTAAGAAGGCTAAGAAGCAATAAGAGATTGACATGTGGCATCTAGGAAAATTAGGAGAGGGGATATTTTAGTCATGCCCACTTTTGTAAATATTCTCTCTCCACATGCAAGTCACATGTCAATTCCCCCACTTTTTTAAAACGTTTATAACTTTTACATACGACATTATTTTTTTAAACAAATTACACCATAAAAATGAGAATTTTTTTCTCTTTAAAACGCGTATAATATTGATATATAAAAAACAAAATTTTTTTTCACAATTTTTCAGCTCATTGTGTCTAACGTCAGGTCATTGTGTCTTCCGTCAGGTCATTGTGTCTTTCATCAGGTCATTGTGTGATTGTGTCATCCGTAAGGTTGTTGTGTTATTCATCGGGTCATTGTGTAATCTTATTTGACAAGTATTACACAATGATCTAATAATAATTACACAATAACACAAAAAGTATTTCAAAGATCTTGCTCTCACATCATCCTCCTTAAAAAATAAATAAACAAAACTTAAAAAAACTACTATTTTCTCATTGTGTCTTTTTTCATTGTGTCTAATTTAAAAAATAAAAAAAACGGTAATTTTTTTAATTTTTTTTAATTTTTCGTTTATTTATTTTATGAAAGAGGAATACATGGGGAACAAGGTCTCCGAACCACTTTTTTCAAATTTGATTTATATTGTGAGTTATAATTTTTTTAAAAGTGTCATTTTGTCTTTGTTTACCATTGTGTCATTCTCACACTTTGTAACAAAAAATGAAGTTGTCTTTGAACATTTCTCAAACACATATTAACAATTTGTGACACGGTGATAATTTCTAAACACATAATATGACACAACAAATATTTATAATAAGATGATATTATATAATGACTTAAGAATGAACCGATAAAAGTGATATTTCACTAGTTATAATAAAACACAATCACATGATATTACACAAGGACTAGACAAGTGCCGAATTTTTTATTTATTTTTTATATATCAATATTATACGCGTTTTAAAGATAACAAAACGCTTGTTTTTTGGTGTAATTTTTTTAAAAAAATAATATCGTATCCAAAAGTTATGAAAGTTTTAAAAAAAGTGGGGGAATTGGCATGTGCCTTGCATGTGGAGAGAGAAAGTCAACAAAAGTGGCTATGACTAATGTACCCTTCCACCAATTTCTTTTCCTACAAATTGATCTCAACCATTAAAAAAGAGATCTAAAGGTCATAAATCCTTCTTAGCCTTCTTAGATTTCCAACACTATGTAGGATAACTCTCCTCTCTCTCTCTCTATATATATATATATATATATATATATCTAGACATAAACCCTAACCACCTTCACTAAATAAAGGAATAGATATATATATATCAAAACTACCAAATATCTTTTCCTAATATATCGTCTCCTAATAGTCCTCCTCAGTTGGAACGGTTGGATGAACAAACGTTCAAACTGGACCGAAACGATTCAAACAAAACACGTGGGAGACCCTTGGTGAAGATGTCGGCATACTACAAGGAGGATGGAACATGAAGAACTTTAATATCCCCAATTTGCACCTTTTCACGAACGAAGTGGATATCCATTTCAACGTGTTTCGTACGTTGATGTTGAACGGGATTGCTAGAGAGATAAACCGCAGAGACATTATCACAATAAACCACTGTTGCTCGGCGAATACCTACATGTAATTCAAGTAACAAGTTGCGTAGCCATGTAGCTTCTGCAACTGCATTTGCAACCCCCCTGTATTTGGCTTCAGTGCTAGATCGAGACATAGTTGGTTGTCGTTTGGATGACCATGAAACCAAATTATCTCCTAGAAAGATACAAAACCCCGATGTAGAGCGCCTTGAATCCGGACAACATCCACAATCGGCATCCGATATGCAGTTAAAGATATATTAGATGATGGCGTGATACGGATGCCCAAGTGTAAAGTACCATGTAAATAGCGGAGGAGCCTCCGCATAAACGCCAAATGAGGCTCTCTTGGAGCATGCATAAATAGACATAATTGCTGCACAACAAAGATATATTCGGCCTCGTATATGTCAAATATTGTAAAGCCCCTACAAGACTACGATATGTACCATCTGCTAACGGGGCCCCATATATAGCGCTTAACTTGGAGCTAGTGTCGAATGGTGTGTGACATGGTTTGCAATTTGACATGGCTGCCTGATGCCAAATATCTCTCGCATATTATGCTTGAGACAAAAATAATGTACCATTCTCCCGAGAAACTGTGATGCCCAGAAAATGGTGTAGCGGCCCTGAGTCGAACATGGCAAATTCAGCAAATAATTTGGAAATAATGCGTGTGAGTAACTGTGAGTCCGAGGCAGTAAAGACTATATCATCCACATAAAGTAATAAATAAGCCATTTGATTTCCATTCCGGTAAGTAAATAATGAAGTATCACACAAACTAGCTCGGAAGCCAAGTTTAAACAAAAAAGTTGAGAACCGACCATACCACGCTCGGGGAGCATGTTTTAGTCCATTGAGAGACTTCTTCAGATGGCACACATGGTTTGGAAATGCCGGGTTTGGAAATGCCGGGTTCGTAAACCCGGGTGGTTTGTTGCATAAAAAAGTTTCTTGAAAATTTCCATGTAAAAAAGCATTCTTGACGTCCAACTGGTGGATTGGCCAAGAACGAGACACGGCCAAAGATAGTATCGTTCGTATAGTAGCCGGTTTGACAACCGGGCTAAAGGTCTCCATACAATCGATTCCAACTGTTTGAGATTTCCTATTGCAAACCAATCTTGCTTTGTATCTATCCAACGAGCCATCCGATTTAAATTTATGTCGAAAGAGCCACATAGATCGAATGACTAGTCTATCTGCCGGTCTAGGTACTAGCTCCCATGTCTGATTATCCTGCAAGGAACTAAATTCATCGTTCATAGCACGTAGCCAATTATGGTCCGTTAAAGCCTTAAGATAAGATGTTGGTAGTGGTGAAATATTTGTGGTAGTAGCAAAGTTATATTTTGGATTGGGTTTATGGACACCACATTTGGAGCGAGTAAGCATAGGGTGATGGTCGATAGCGTTTGGTTGTGGTGGATCAAGTTGTGGATTGGGTTGGTGATTGGCTTGAGTAGGTGTAGTTGATGTGGGGGTTGGCTGTGCGTTTGGGGTTAGGATAGAGGGGGAAGTGGGCTGAATGGGAGATTGATTGTTTGTTGGGTTTGGTTAGGTAGGTAGGTTGGAAGCAGGAAGGATAAAATATCACCATCCAAGAATGTATATTTATGGGGTGGGGGTGGTGGTAGCGGATGGGAACGTGAGTTCATCAAACATGACATGGCGGGAAATATGAACGAATCCCGTTATAGGATCATAGCACCGATATCCCCGGAAATCAGATGGATAGCCCAAACAAATATATGGAACGGAACGGGGGGAAAGTTTGGAATGTTGTTTTGCAGATAGGTTCGGATAACATGCACACCCAAATACGCGTAATTGATCATACGTGGGGTGACGTCGGTATAGGGCGAAAGCAGGGGTTTGAGCATTGTGGGGAGTATGTTGTGGAGGTAGTTGGCGGTGTGTAGGGCTTCGACCCAAAAAGTTGGTGGAAGGTGGGCGTGAATTAATAGGGCGCGTATAATGTCATTAAGACGACGGATCATACGTTCGGCTCGCCCGTTTTGTTGTGAAGTTTGAGGGCATGTGAAGCGAAAAATAAGGCTGTTAGCTTGAGCAAAGTTTTTGAAATTGTTATTATCGAATTCGCCACCAAGGTCACATTAAAAGGTTTTAATGGCGGTGTTAAATTGGGTTTTGATGAGAGCATGGAATTTGACAAAGGTCGGGAATGTTTCAGATTTATATTTTAGCGGATAGACCCATGTGTAGTGAGTGTAGTTGTCAATCAAAACCATGTAATATTTGTAGCCAGAATTGCTTAAAATCGGTGATGTCCAAATGTCACAATGTATAATATCAAATGGGCTAAAACTAATTGAATTAGAATCTGAAAAAGGTAATCATTTACTATTCGAAAGTTGACAAGAAGGACAAAAAAAAGATTTAATCGTCTTATTACATTTAAAATTCAAAAAACGACTAAGATAAGTTAACACATACGATTCGGGATGCCCGAGTCGGTTGTGCCATGGAGTGGAGCTGTTGACGAAAGCAAGATGAAAGCATGTGGTGTGAGTGGATAAAGATCCCCGGTGCTATTGTGACGGGAAAGGTGGCGTCCATCCTGGAGGTCCTTCACAGTAAAACCAAACGGGTCAAATTCGACAGAAACAAGATTGATAGGTTCAATTGGATCGATATCGCTCAATGATCAGAATGATTAGTACACAAATACAGTTCAATCAGCAACACAATTCATTACTTAATAATTCTCTTTGTATTGATGATCAAAGCAAATATTGTAGTACAAAATGCAGGAGAATGTAATCACACACAGTTAACTCTCTCTCTAACGTGTAATTGTGATCTAGACTCTCTCTCTAACATTCTCTTACTACATGCTTTATGCAACAATACATTAGGGAAAATAACAAAATTAACCCTAAACTATACAAAATGTATAAAACAAAGTACAAAGTAAATCTTAAACGGAAATAAGCCCTAACAGTACTCCCCCTAAGATTTATCTTTGGACTTCAAAAATCTTCAACAGTTTTCATCTTTTGCTTTTTCAGCTCCAATCTCTCACCAATCTTCAGTCTCTTCTTTAACATCCAGCAACTGCTTTTCTTTGTATTCTTCTTGTTCTTTTAAAGCCTCCTCAATGCAAGACTTGAACTTTTCTGCAATCTTTGCTTGTCTCGGCTTTGATTCATTTGTGAGGATGGCACAGGCATTCATGCGTTTCAGAGTATCAAGAGTCAAACCTGCAAAGTCAATGTTAGCATAAAATTCATATGGCATTTCTTGCCCTTTGGCTTGCACTTCTAGTGTACCCTTCGCAGTCACACGCATAAATTCAATCTCCGGAATATCAACCTTCACAAGGTTAGCATTGAGTAATGCCTTCCCTAGTCGGATTTTCTCAGAAGCAGCTGCAATCACTTCGATCATCACCACAAACAATTTCCGATCAGCTTCAGCAATTTTATCTTTGCACTTCTCCATTGTGTAATTTCGCAAATGATCGATGTAAGATGGATGTAACAGTTTCAGCTCAAACGTGCTAAATAATGTGATCATGTCCTGATCCCAATCATCCAAATTACGTACCAATTTCAGCTCGTAAGTTTCCTGATTGTAGAAAAACTTCAGAATTGGTTTCGTTGCTTGTGTGCCATCAATCACTTTCAACCCCGGATCTGTGACTTTATCAAAATATTCGTCTGAAAACTCTTCCAAAAACATATCTCGCATCACCAACTTCTTTGGTTTCCTCATTTTCTTCTGCTGAACATATGCACTATCTTCTTGTTGTCCTCTAAACTCCAAGTACTTCGGCAAACGGCTTATCCCAGCATCTAGTAACATCGCACATTTATCACCACGCTCAGCATGCGTGTGATTAATCAACCTCAGTTTGTGCAGTTCCTTCAAATCTTGCACTTCCAACTTGAATATACTTGAGTAATAATGATAAACATCGCACAAACCATTAACTCTTTTTATCAAAAATGCATCAAACACTTCATCATATTTCCATGCTATGATCTTCACCTTTTTGTACTTTTCCGGCACGATCATTGAATCAAGCAGTTCAGCAACGGACTGACCCTTACTCAGCAGAAATCTAACAACATCTCCTGCTGTGGCAGATTTATGCCATGATTCTCGTACATCCATTGGAATATTGTATGACTTCATCTCACTTGGAAACATGTCTATCAACTCTTTTCTCTTCTTGTGTGCATCTTCTGGTAAAGCCATCACAGTTATCTCCTTGGGTTCGAGTACTTTGTATCTCTTTGTCAGCTCATAGTATTGGGGGTTGTTGTAATCCAGGAAAAACATGCGGTTGTACATTTTCTCAATCTTCATAAAACTTACCACAATCTTTTTCAGTGATTCATACTTCAGTCTCTTCAACGTCTTATATGGATAGTTCCTCGAACTTAACCATTCACGCATGTTTTTGGACGACATTTCTTCTGGATTTTGATGATAAAGTTCTTCTGGAGATAAATCATTAATATTCAGGCTCTCTTGGAGTGGTGTCCATTCACCCATCTCTACAACAAACTCCTTTTCATCAGCAGTTGCTTTATCTTGAGCATTCAAACACTTTTCGTATTCTTCATTGATTTGACTCACTGTCAGCCCATTCAGATACACTGGATTATACTTCATCTTCTCTAAGTAAGCAAAACGTTCAGGCAGATCAGCTGGTATCTCATCATCTGGATTAGCTTCATGTTCAGCCTTAGGTTCAGACTCAGTGAAATCTATATCATCCAAATCATCAAGTGCCTCAATCATCGGTGCAGTTTCAGTTTGAACCGGCTCAAACTGAAATGCTTCTTCAGTAACAGTTTCTGGCACATTCTCAACAACTTCAACTACCTTTGGTACTTCAGCTACCAATACAGATTCAGATTGAATCGGCTCAATCTGAACTGTTTCTCCAGTTTCAGTCTCCTTTACTATCTGTGCCACCTTTGCCACCTTTGCCACATCAGTTTCAGTTACAGATTCAGATTGAATCGGCTCAATCTGAACTGTTTCTTCCAATCTAGCTTTCTTTGCAACAACCTCTTCTTCAGAAATCTCAGGCACAGCATCTAACTTACGTTTTCCCTCAGCTTTGTCAGGATTGACAGTAGCAACAGCTTCATCGGGAATAGGGACAAATTCTATACTTGGTTCTGTCACAGTCTTAGATCGTTGTGATCTAGTTTGATAGACTGCGACGTCCCTAGGAGTCTCAGACACTCCAACATTCTCTTCCACAATAAAATCCTTGTCCGATTCTGAACTCACAGCCTCCTCATCTTTTATCCATTTCTCCAACACCTCTTTTTCAGCACGTAAAGTGTTGCATTCTTCTTGCAACTCTTCATAGTTAGCCTTTAACTGTTCATGATCAGCCTTCAGTTTTTCATGATCCTCATCTACTGCCTTAAAAGTTTCTAAGTTTTTCTGATGCGTAGCCCAAAACTCTTCTAATCTCTTCTTCTTTCTTTCATTCGATGCTTTCATCTGCTCATTAGCATCTAAGAGTTTGGCTACCATCCTTTCCAAGTGGAAAACTTTGTTTTCTTCTTCATTCAAATCAACATCTGATGCAACCTTAGGTGAAGACTCCTTTGGTTCATCAATGTGTTCAGCTGCTTTGGAGGATGTGGCAATATCAATTGGTTCAGACACTATCAAACAATCTTCAGTATCATCGACTGTCTGTGCCACAGTCTCCACTTCAGCCATTACTTCCTGTGCAATCTGAACAATGTCAATCTGTTCAGGCACATCCACATTTTCAAACACACTTGGCTCCTCAACAACAATAGGATCAATCACAGGTTTCGATCTTCGTGATCTAACATACTTCACTGTAATATCCCTAGGAGCTTCAATCACAACTTCTTCAACTGCTTTCTCCACCTCAACTGGTTCATCAGTCACAGCTGGTTCTATAACTTCAACATTTTCTATCTCAATTTCCATTGGTTCATCAACCTCAACATTTTCTGCCTCCTCATGAACTGATTCAGCACTATCATCTCCATTTCCATCATCAATACCGTCATCATCACTATCATCACTATCATCATCCTCACTATCATTACTATCATCTTCTCCTTCATCCTCATCATTTTCAGACTCATTCTCATCTTCTGGATGTCGAGCAAAGTACTCGTCATCATCTAACAGATTGTCAGGCACCTCATCAACTAGGTCCTGTGGATTCACAATCTCTCCATGTGATATGTGATGATATACTATCTCAATATCCTCCTCGTTGTTTGCTATATCTCGCATATAGTCAAACAGTTCAACACTTTCAACATTTCCTATACTCATCTTCCTATAGGATAGATCGTTCATGTCCTCAGTGTATAAAATCCCTCCAGCAAAACCTTCTTCTCTGATGATTGGATAAGCAGTGTTGATCATCAGTTGCAAGAATCTCGGATACATGAGAAACTTGAACCTTTTGCCCTTCACTAAATTGAATACAAACCCCTTCATTATCCATTTTGACATGTTGAATGGCTTATTCTCAGCAATAGCAACAATAGGGGATGCAATGTCAGAAGGGAAGTTGTCAAACCCAGCACTCCTTCTAGACATGCATTGTTGTATTACATAACACAGTAACTTCCACTTCTTCCCCAATCTAGCTCTGACAAACTGCTTCTTGGGAAATATGGGAGGATGACCCATATTGATAAAACAAGCTTGACATTCAGCAGTTGTCAGTTCATCATTTGCACCAACTTCATCATCCTCAATCCTTAAGGCTGTTCTAATGGCTTCTTCAGATACAGTCAATTGCAAGTCTCTGGTTATATTCCCTCTAACATCATCAGGCAAAGGAACATAGTTAGGGGGTAAATCAGTAATAACCTTTGGTTGTTCGATAGATGATGAAGACTCACTGGATGTAGCCATCAGCGCAATTTCTGATTCAGATTCTTCAACAGGATCTGACTTTGCACTCCAGTCATATTCTTCAGAATCTTCACTCACATCATCAGACACTTTACCATCCCCTTCTTCAGACCAATCTTCCTCAATTTCACACACTAACGCCAAACTTGAAGTGAGATCAGATGTAAACTGTTCTGCATAAGCACTCCAGTCGTATCCATCTTTCACACTAACCACCAGTGCTTTTGTCTGATCTTCTGGCTTCTTGCCTTCATCT
The DNA here is from genome assembly GCA_030867185.1 of Tagetes erecta. Taxonomy (NCBI): domain Eukaryota; kingdom Viridiplantae; phylum Streptophyta; class Magnoliopsida; order Asterales; family Asteraceae; genus Tagetes; species Tagetes erecta. The sequence continues at coordinate 82,224,709 of CM061487.1, forward strand.
TCCAGTTTTGGCATGGGAAGACTTTGATATGGCTTCTGTATGAAACGTTGATTCCTTTGTTGATAGCTTGAAGACTGTTGCGAGCTTTGACCTTGACCTTGATTCTGTCCACTTGAACTCACTTGATCATTGTAGTTCTGATTCTTAGGAGCTTTGCATTCCCTTGAAAAATGACCATAGCAGTTACAGTTGAAACATCTGGCCTTTGATTTGTCAAAACCAACTGTCTTGTTTGCATATGGCTTGAAGCTTCGGTTAACATATGCATGTTTCTGTGTTCGATATGCAACCATCACCATTTGCCAGTTTAAATCCATTTCCTCAACGTCATCAGGATCCATTTCAAATAGATCTTGAAGTACAATGTCCATTTGACTCAAGTGACTTCCTTGATATGCTTGAAAGCTTGCCATAAAAGCTGTAAATGCACCTTTTGTCTCATCGTCTTGTAATAAGATGTTCATCACATCTTTTACATTGGCTTGCACAGTATTATTCTGTTTTTCTAAGTGATTCTGACTTTGACTTTGAGCTCTTGGTGGAGATTGAGGTTGAGAATAAGTTGGTGAGTTTGGGATGTATGACGAATCAGTATAAAAACTTGCACCGACAAATAGATCATCCTCATCATCAATCTTTGCAGATTCTTGAGCCAGAAAGGCATTCTCCACAGTATTAGCAGGATTCACAATATATTTGTATTGTGCATGTGAACCAGTTCTATCAGTGTTTCTAGAACTCTCATCAATCTCTACTTCTTCAATCTTTGCAATGAGCAGATCCAAATCCATCGGAAACTTTTCAGTATGCTTCAGTAGTGTTACAGTTTGTTTCCAAGATGATGGAAGAGCACATAGTAATCTGTCATTCAGGTCTTGAAGATCTGTCTTTGCACCCACATTTGTCATTTCAGTAGTCAGATGAACAAATCTATTCATCATCTGGTGCACAGACTCTCCAGCAATGTGTTCAAATAACTCCAATTGTCTCTTCAGCTTTTGTTTCTTGAGACTTCTGAGTTGTTCACCTCCTTCACATATTGACTTCAAGGCTTTGAACAATGTATAACCCGTTTGATAAGTATCCAACCTTGACAGTACTTGTAGTGGCAGTCCTTTACACATCAAAGAGTAGGCTTTGCTATCATTCTTCACTTTCCTTAAGTCTTCTGCTGATAGATTATCTTCTGGATAAGGTTCAGTAGAGTCTTTGGTGTAGGTACTTGCACTATCCGGAGCTGTCTGTGTAGGTATGTGAGGACCCTTATCAATTGACTTCCAAAGATCATTGTCTATTGAGCAAAGATGATGCTTTAGTCTAATAGTCCAATTCTTGAAATCTACACGGTTGACAAGTCTAGGAACACGGTTATCAGAATCATCATTAGGTGCCATTTTAACAATTTTAAAGAAAATATTTTTGTGTTTTTAATGATTTTTGAAAAGAAATAGTTAAAATACTGAAATAAAGACAAGTAAATAATGACAAGATAAGATAACAAGGTTTGAAACAACTAAAATTGAGTCACACGGCTGAACAGTGAAAAATTCTTCTTCACCCGGCTGAACAGTGATTTTTCTTCTTCACCCGGCTGAGAAAAGTATTCACCCGTCTAAACAGTTGACCCGGCTGAACAGTTGTAACACTTGTAATCTTTACCCGGCTGAACAGTTACCCGGCTGAACAATTTTATCTTCACACGGCAGATAACTTGACCCGGCTTGGAATCTTGACACGGCAAAAAGGCTTTACCCGGCTGAACAGTTGATCACACGGCAGAGAGCTTGATTACCCGGCTAAACAGTTTATCAATCACCCAGCTGAAATTGTTAATCACCCGGCTGAACAGTTTATCACCCGGCACAATAGTTCTTGATCCGGCTGAACAGTACAACCTTTTTCTCGTCAAATTCTTTACCCGTCTAGCACAAAATCCTTTACTCGGCTGCACAAGACCTAATTTGTTCACAAATCTAAGTCCAAAGGAAATTGTCTAAGTCCAAATTATCACCCGGCTAGTTAATCTTCAACCAGTTCATCCTGTTCATCATCTTCGTCAAACTAATTTTTCTGGGTTTATCAAAAACTTGTCCAATTCCTTCAAAATTCACACACAATCAGTGAAATGGTCCGATTATCAATCCCTAATCTCAATCAATCCAAAACATGATCAAATTTTGATGAATTTGAGCAAAATTCGATCGAACAGTAACTTTTTCTATCTTCTTAATTCCTCAGATCTGATGATAATCTGATGGAATTTGCACAATCGTTGTGAATTAGAAGTGATTGCGATGATCAATCACAGCTAAAAGCAGCAACAATTCATTCAGATCATGATTTTTGAGCAATATTGTAGTGTTTTTGCTTGATGAATAGCGAAGAACACAATACCAACAGCTCTGATACCAATTGATAGGTTCAATTGGATCGATATCGCTCAATGATCAGAATGATTAGTACACAAACACAGTTCAATCAGCAACACAATTCATTACTTAATAATTCTCTTTGTATTGATGATCAAAGCAAATATTGTAGTACAAAATGCAGGAGAATGTAATCACACGCAGTTAACTCTCTCTCTAACGCGTAATTGTGATCTAGACTCTCTCTCTAACATTCTCTTACTACATGCTTTATGCAACAATACATTAGGGAAAATAACAAAATTAACCCTAAACTATACAAATTGTATAAAACAAAGTACAAAGTAAATCTTAAACGGAAATAAGCCCTAACAAAGATTTTCAATAGTAAACTTTCGAACATATAACAAGTCTTTAATAATTTGGGGTGAGTGAATTATGTGATTGAGGGTGTAGGTTTTATTGGGTAGTTTATGAAAGCCTTTCCCGGAACCATTAATTAGCAAACGTTGGCCATTCCTGACAAATATAGGTTGTGTATATTTAGATAGGGGAGTAGTAATTTTACCTGCATTAGAGGTGATGTGAGATGAGGCGCCAGTGTCTGTGTACCAATTCGGGTCAATTGATTGTTGGCACACTATTGTTGCCCATTGTTCCCCCACTGCTGTTGTTGACCTTGATTACCAAAGTTTCTGCCTCCACGACCACGAGATCTACCACCACCTCGCCATTGACCACCCCTGCCACGACCCTAACAATTTGGGTTGTAATTATTACCCCGATAGTTGGACTGGTGTTGAGGCCTTTGAGAATCTATAGACGATTGGTTTTGATTTCGGGATGTACTTGTTGATGATGGTGAGTTTAGGAGGGCCATTTCCCGGGTGGTTGTGTTCTTTCGTGCACCTTGTCGTTGTTGCTCCATGTGGATTTGGTTTCTTGCCTCATCCCAAGATGGTGGATTTTGGTTCAATAGTGTTGCAATTGTGTCAAGTTCGACTGGTAAGCCTCTGACGAGTTGAAGAACAAGTCGAGTTTCTGTGACAGGACCTGACATCAGCTAACTGACCCACGATATCTTTGAGTTTCTGACAATACTCCTCTAGGCTACCATAACTGGTAAGGGTATGTCGGGTGAAATCGTTTTCGAGTGCAGCAGCTCGAGAACTCTTGTTATTGAGGAGAATTTCTTCAATTTTTACCCAAGTCTGACTTGCGGTTTGGTCGTCTTCTAGGGCTCGTGCAAAGATATCGTCTGAAACGGTGGCATAAATCCATTGAACGATAAGGGCGTCAAGTTCTTGCCACTAAGAGTATGTGATTTTGGATCATCTTCTGTTGGTGGGGTTGTACCATCAATATGGTCAAATACTTTGTAGGCTTTAACATGAAGTTTGAATAGTTTGACCCATTGAGAGTATGTGATTTTGGTGCCACTCAAGGTGCGAAATTTTGTGTGTATGTTATTGACGGTATAAGCTTTGTGGAGAGGTTCCTTGGGTAGTTGTGATGATGATGGTTCGGTCGTGTCTTTTGGTGGGTCGCCGGCCATGATGGCTATTTGGAGTAATTATGAAAAAAGAAGTAGTAAGTGGGAGGAGGAACGGTTAGGGTTTTTCAAAGCCGTAGATCTGATACCATGAAAGTATTCATTGGTATATTGATTTGATGATCCTCCTCTTTACAATGAGCCAATATATATATATATATATATATATATATATATATATATATATATATATATATATATATATAGAGTGAGGTTCACCTACATAGTGTTATAAATCTAAGAAGGCTAAGAAGCAATAAGAGATTGACATGTGGCATCTAGGAAAATTAGGAGAGGGGGTATTTTAGTCATGCCCACTTTTTTAAATATTCTCTCTCCACATGCAAGTCACATGTCAATTCCCCCACTTTTTTAAAACGTTTATAACTTTTACATACGACATTATTTTTTTAAACAAATTACACCATAAAAATGAGAATTTTTTTCTCTTTAAAACGCGTATAATATTGATATATAAAAAACGAACTTTTTTTTCACAATTTTTCAGCTCATTGTGTCTAACGTCAGGTCATTGTGTCTTCCGTCAGGTCATTGTGTCTTTCATCAGGTCATTGTGTGATTGTGTCATCCGTAAGGTTGTTGTGTCATTCATCGGGTCATTGTGTAATCTTATTTGACAAGTATTACACAATGATCTAATAATAATTACACAATAACACAAAAAGTATTTCAAATATCTTGCTCTCACATCATCCTCCTTAAAAAATAAATAAACAAAACTTAAAAAAACTACTATTTTCTCATTGTGTCTTTTTTCATTGTGTCTAATTTAAAAAATAAAAAAAACGGTAATTTTTTTAATTTTTTTTAATTTTTCGTTTATTTATTTTCTGAAAGAGGAATACATGGGGAACAAGGTCTCCGAACCACTTTTTTCAAATTTGATTTATATTGTGAGTTATAATTTTTTTAAAAGTGTCATTGTGTCTTTGTTTACCATTGTGTCATTCTCACACTTTGTAACAAAAAATGACGTTGTCTTTGAACATTTCTCAAACACATGTTAACAATTTGTGACACGGTGATAATTTCTAAACACATAATATGACATAACAAATATTTATAATAAGATGATATTATATAATGACTTAAGAATGAACCGATAAAAGTGATATTTCGCAAGTTGTAATAAAACACAATCACATGATATTACACAAGGACTAGACAAGTGCCGAATTTTTTTTTATTTTTTATATGTCAATATTATACGCGTTTTAAAGATAACAAAACGCTTGTTTTTTTGGTGTAATTTTTTTTAAAAAATAATATCGTATCCAAAAGTTATGAAAGTTTTAAAAAAAGTGGGGGAATTGGCATGTGCCTTGCATGTGGAGAGAGAAAGTCAACAAAAGTGGCTATGACTAATGTACCCTTCCACCAATTTCTTTTCCTACAAATTGATCTCAACCATTAAAAAAGAGATCTAAAGGTCATAAATCCTTCTTAGCCTTCTTAGATTTCCAACACTATGTAGGATAACTCTCCTCTATATATATATATATATATATATATATATATATATATATATATATATATATATATATATATAGATTGGGGATTTTCTAAAAAGGCTTAAAACTCTAAGAAGTGTAGGAAGCAATCAACAACAAGCACGTGGCAATGAGAGAAAAAAAAACACGGAGGGGCATCTTCGTCATTTATACGCGCGATGCTGAGATGTTCAGTTATGGTGTTTTTTTGTCGCGATGCTGAGATGTTCAGTTATGGTGTTTTTTCACAGCGCGATGCTGAGATGTTCAGTTATGGTGTTTATTTGGCGCGATGCTGAGATGTTCAGTTATGGTGTTTTTTCACAGCGCGATGCTGAGATGTTCAGTTATGGTGTTTTATCACAGCGCGATGCTGAGATGTTCAGTTATGGTGTTTTTTCACAGCGCGATGCTGAGATGTTCAGTTATGGTGTTTTATCACAGCGCGATGCTGAGATGTTCAGTTATGGTGTTTTTTCACAGCGCGATGCTGAGATGTTCAGTTATGGTGTTTTTTATATGCATGTTGAAAACGCACAATGACTAATCTACCCCGGAACCTTATCGCGCGTCATTAAAAACATCATAATATTTACAATATTGCCACCGCGTTAATCTTGACCGTAAACACCCTAAATCTAACGTCCCAGATCGCTTCTTAGTCTTTTTAGAGTTTTAGCCATTTGTAGAAAATCCCTCCCATATATATATATATATATATATATATATATATATATATATATATATATATATATATATATATATATATATATATATATATATATATAGAGGAGAGTTATCCTACATAGTGTTGGAAATCTAAGATGGCTAAGAAGGATTTATGACCTTTAGATCTCTTTTTTAATGGTTGAGATCAATTTGTAGGAAAAGAAATTGGTGGAAGGGTACATTAGTCATAGCCACTTTTGTTGACTTTCTCTCTCCACATGCAAGGCACATGCCAATTCCCCCACTTTTTTTAAAACTTTCATAACTTTTGGATACGATATTATTTTTTAAAAAAGATTACACCAAAAAAACAAGCGTTTTGTTATCTTTAAAACGCGTATAATATTGATATATAAAAAATAAAAAAAAATTTCAGCACTTGTCTAGTCCTTGTGTAATATCATGTGATTGTGTTATATTATAACTAGTGAAATATCATTTTTATCGGTTCATTCTTAAGTCATTATATAATATCATCTTATTATAAATATTTGTTGTGTCATATTATGTGTTTAGAAATTATCACCGTGTCACAAATTGTTAATATGTGTTTGAGAAATGTTCAAAGACAACGTCATTTTTTGTTACAAAGTGTGAGAATGACACAATGGTAAACAAAGAGACAATGATAAACAAAGACACAATGACACTTTTAAAAAAATTATAACTCACAATATAAATCAAATTTGAAAAAAGTGGTTCGGAGACCTTGTTCCCCATGTATTCCTCTTTCAGAAAATAAATAAACGAAAAATTAAAAAAAATTAAAAAAATTACCGTTTTTTTTATTTTTTAAATTAGACACAATGAAAAAAGACACAATGAGAAAATAGTAGTTTTTTTAAGTTTTGTTTATTTATTTTTTAAGGAGGATGATGTGAGAGCAAGATCTTTGAAATAGTTTTTGTGTTATTGTGTAATTATTATTAGATCATTGTGTAATACTTGTCAAATAAGATTACACAATGACCCGATGAATGACTCAACAACCTTACGGATGACACAATCACACAATGACCTGATGAAAGACACAATGACCTGACGGAAGACACAATGACCTGACGTTAGACACAATGAGCTGAAAAATTGTGAAAAAAAAGTTCGTTTTTTATATATCAATATTATACGCGTTTTAAAGAGAAAAAAATTCTCGTTTTTATGGTGTAATTTGTTTAAAAAAATAATGTCGTATGTAAAAGTTATAAACGTTTTAAAAAAGTGGGGGAATTGACATGTGACTTGCATGTGGAGAGAGAATATTTAAAAAAGTGGGCATGACTAAAATACCCCCTCTCTTAATTTTCCTAGATGCCACATGTCAATCTCTTATTGCTTCTTAGCCTTCTTAGATTTATAACACTATGTAGGTGAACCTCACTATATATATATATATATATATATATATATATATATATATCTATCTAATAATTCGGACATTTCGGGGGGGCCACCAGACCCTATTTGGGCGGCAATTCTTGGAGGGGGAAAAAGAGATTGAGCGGGATATAAGAATTTGGGCGGCATCTTGATGTGAGTATAGGTTTTGGCCGCCGATTATATGATCTATTTTTGGAAAATATCAATTGCTTTCAATGGATTTAATATCACACTTTCAATTTTATATACAAGAAACAAGAAAGTCCATCAATTCCAATTCCAAAATCGATGTTGATGCGAGTATAGGTTTTGGCAGCCGATTATATGATCTTTTTTTGGAAAAAATCAATTGGTTTCAATTGATTTAATATCACATTTCAACTTCACTGTTTCTTTAGATAGATTCATCTCACAGTTTCAATTTTATATACAAGAAAGTTGATCAATTCCAAAATCCATCTTGAATCTCTGCCTTTCGATTAACTTGATGATCGAAATCTTCCAGAATCATTGTAAGGTAACTGTATTTCAATCAAAATTAGGGCTCATTCTTCTTTTATTCGATTCCTTTATATATTTACGCCCTATTGATCCTTCACTCACATCTACTTCACTCTAATCTGTAAGACTTACGGTAATTTATTTCCGATCTCTGATATTGGATGCAGTTTGTTATTTGAAAATGATATTCGTTTTACACAAAGATGAATAGACTGATTATCATCTGCACACATTGTTACGAGCTCCTTTTTTTAAGTGAATATGCGCACTAGGCTTAGTAAATCAGTTTATTAAGCCATGCTGTAACAATAATGTGATGGTTTATCAGTTTATCAACTCTTACTTTAGAGAAAACAATATGCTCATGATTTTTTCATTGCTTTAGTTATGAGCAAAGTGATAGACTTTTTAGGAGTCATGGCATATTTTTTCATTGCTTTAGTTATGAGCAAAGTGGCATCTAATGTGATATATTTATAAAGTTTTCATCATAAATAAATAAAGTAATGTATAAAGGCAGAGTGTATGAATATTACAGTTTTAAACATAACAAATTATTAGATAGATTCTTCTTTGAGTTAAGGAATGTATGAATATGTTTTTTTAGTTGATGTTTTCTGTTTAAGAACATGTCACTTTGTTATATAAGTTTGATTTATAAAGTTTGCATCATAAATATATGAATATGATTTTTTTTAGTTTGCATCATACATTTGTTTTCGATTTGTTTAGGATGCATTGAATAGATGTTACATTGTTGATTGTTTGATGCTAGCTGTTATGATGTTTATCGCTACTTCATGTATCTGTTTCCCATATCTACGTTTTGATGAATGCTATTTTTTTCTGTTGTTTCGGTTCGTGATGCTAAAGGCTTTGTGTATAGATGTGGTTAGTGATTTAAGTTAGATTTGAATTGTTATATTATTCTGGATCTGGAACTTATTAATCTGATTTTGTTGGTGTTAAGTTGCAGAGCATGTTAAGTAACATCATTTAAGTGTTTTTATCATCTCTTACATATACGTTAATCCAAGTATTTTTCTTATACATATATGGTATTTAATTCTAATGATGTGTTTTTCATTTGTATTGTTAATAGCACAAAGATGGAGCATACTAACATTACTATCATTAAGAATATTGATTTAACAAATGATGATATTACAATGAAACTTAGAATTGTTCGTCTATGGAAGTTACCTGATCACATCAATAAGAAGGAAGTGTATTCAATTGAGATGATTCTCATGGATGAAGAGGTATTTTATAACTTTGTAAAATTATATAAATTTCAAATTTAGTTTAACATCACTAACATAACATTTTATTCTTATTGCATAGGGGACTAAAATAACTGGCACTGTTAGTAAAAGGTTTCTCTTAAAGTTTTCCCGCCTGCTTAATGAGAACATCATTATCTTTGTAATCAAGCCAAACTTTGGTTCCGTGAGGTCTTCGTATAAGTATGTAGACAACACGAATAAAGTCGTTTTTGTTTCAAGCACTAAAGTTGAACGTTGCAATGTGTTTAACGGACCCCAGTTTGGCTTCTCTTTTACTTCCTTGAAGGCAATTTTGGAACATTCTGTTCGTGAAGATCTTAGCATTGGTTAGTACACTTATATAATAATTGTTAATTAACTTTATATCGTCATTTTTAACACTTATATTTTTTATTTGCAGATGTCATAGGCGAGGTACAAGATTTGCAACCCATTAAGACATTCTTGAATGGTGAAGGGATTGCCACGAAACAAGCTACATTTAAGCTTCAAGATTTAGAGTAATGTTTTTTATATATCAAGTAAACTATATATCAATTTCTTGCTCACATTACATAAATTGATACCCACTGGTAACAGTTAACAGTTTTGTTATGTGTGATGGTTTATCATCTTTGTATTTTAATTTTTTAGCACCTGTCTGTACACAAGTAACATCATTTAATTTTTTTTATCATCTCATATGCTTTTGTTCAAGTTAGTGGTGGCAAGATCAAAGTAGTGATGTTGGGAAATTAGTTTAAATGGAAGAGAATATGACATGATATATCTTTGCAGAATTTTGTCATTAACTCATGCTATTTGGATCTTGCCATTTGCTTAACTAATTTAATCATACTGTTTGTATATGAATGATTAATTTTGTAGGAAGTTTTGAATACAATGAAGAATGAGGACACAAGGAATATGAACATATAATGAAGGAGGCAAAACTAACAAGAACTGATGTATAAGGTAAGTAGTTTGTTAACTTTACTAGTTTCATTTGCAAATTGACTGTCTTAAAACTCCAGTTAATTTTTATAGAAAGCTTATGCTAAAATAGAGGATTATTGTATACTTGGTTTGGGGGGTTAATAGCACTCTAATGATTGACAATGGATGTTTGACAAATTGAGTTATTTTGTTCTGATTTTGTAACCATGATTTAGATTAGTGAATGTAGTGAGTTTTATGTGTTCATAATGGGGTTAAAACCATGGAATAAGGGCTAGAAAGTCAATTGGATTCGTGACAAAGTAAGCTGAATTTTCAGCCTATTTCCAGAATTTAACCGGCTTTTAAAAAATGTTATAAAATCCTTCTCGGTTTGATTACATTATCGGATTGTTGTATGCATGTATGAAAAGTTGGACATTTTCATTGTTACATTATCTTCTTGGGATCTCATATACATATTGGCAATGGGAAGTGCAGTTTCTAGCTTTGGATCTCATATTATTGGTTGGTTTTCATTATTTTTTGTTACATTGTCTCGTATTATTTGTTGGGATCTCATAAACCTGCATGTTTGTTTGCATTTTTTGCATATGCAACCCAAACACCCAAGTGATACCTTATTTTTCATGTATACTAGCCTCCTTTTTACAATAACCATGGTAGGTTTGTGTTTTAATTAATTTATTTTTCATGATTAACTTATTTTTTTAACTTCCATGTTCAGTTAGTGTTATAAAAGTGCTATGAATCCGTGCATTGAAAACAGTGACATCCTTGCAATTTGAAGGAAAGTTTTTTTTTCATATTTAACTGTTTGGATTTGATGGTTTTTGGATTAAGTAAGTAATGTGAATTTCATAATCTTTGATGAGGGAGACATGGAAGTCTTACCTAAGTGTTTGTTATTTTGTTCTGTGATCTTATAAGAAATTGGGTTTTCAATTACAGTAAAATCTGTTGATTTTTAAAGATAAAGATTGCAGCTTTGGGGTTCTTGCAATCTTTCATCTTCCAATCTTTGTGGATTCTTCTGGATTTTATTGTGCTTTCATGTTCTTTATTGATTATGAAATTGCATACTGATTTGTTATTTGATTTGATGCTGGTTTTTATTAGATCATCGTCATTTGATGTTTGGGTTTATATTATTTTTAGGAATAATGGTTAAAATTGGTATGTGGTTTCTCATGTTTGGGTCTACTTTATGAGGTATGTAGTTCTAGCCTTCTAGGTAAATTATTAGTATTTACTGTAATTCCATAATAGTTTAATGTTTTCATACATTTAAATAATGTTTGTTGTCAATGTGTATTTGGTTTTCCTATAGTTCATCATATGGAGAACAAGCCAACTGCTAAATGAGAAGTTTGCCAAGTTCTGTTGGTTCCACTTCATTACCAACCTAATGTTAATCAATCAGAACACACCTATTGTAAGGCAACCAAATTTTAAAAATTTTCATCTGATTCATATCTTAGACATCATTTTTTTATCCATTGTTGTTACTTGCTTTTTAAAGTAAATAACAATACATCTTATTACAACCACTTGAATATGTTAATCTTTAATAAGTATTTTATCTGTTAGTGATTATGAAAATAATAATATACTTAAACAACTTAACACTATTTGATTTAGGAGTTTTTGACTCATTTCTAATCACTAACACATTGCTATGTTAACGCGTGTCTATATTTATTAATTCTGGTTTCACCAATTTAAAAAAAAGAGAAAAGCATACATCAGTAGCGGTGCGTTAGGTTACAAACAAAGAAGAAGAACCCATTCTGGCCAGCTTGTATTTTTTGGATACCCATTTTGACCCACTTACTTTCTTACACTTAAATTTGCCCATCCTAACCCCTCTTGAATGATAACTAACTCAAAACAACTCATATCTTCTTATTCAGAGTCCAGCCTAAGTTTTAACAAATAATATAATATCATTTTGATTTACCTGTTGCAGTCACTTGGCATCAATAAGTTTTTGAATCCTGTTGGAGATGGGTGGTAGTGCAAGAAAATAAGCTTTTTATTAGCAAGGTGCAAGAAAAGAAGCCGATGTTGTGTTATGAATCAAACTACCTTACGTAAATCTTATGTTGAATTATAGAAACTAAAGGAGAACATCAATTATCATTATTTAGATGGTCTCACATGTATTAAACACATAGATGAGAAGTAGTTACATTGTCCGCATTATGGTGGTTCATTTCAATACTAATTGGAAGAGTTACTTTTAATGTTACATTTTGTAGCAATATTTGACGATATTGGTATATTTGAATAATCGACTTATATTTCCTTTGAAATACTTTTAGAAATTGTAGAAATCTTCAAGGGAAGACAAAAAAGATAATATCCAAAGCATGTTAATTAAGGACTAATAATTTTGACATTTGATTATTTATAAATTAGGACGCCATAAAATGAGAAAATGGTAAAGTTCGAATGAAATCGTATTGTATTGCAAGGTGGATATGTCATATGATGATTCTCGCAAACAAGGTTCTGGAATCAAATACAAAGTTTTTAGTTTGAAGATGTTTTTATACATCCCAAACAGATGTATTATCTCATGCAGAACATTGCATTGCAAATCTGTTACTTTCATCTTTAAACAAATTGTGAATAATATTTAACATTGCCATTAGTGTCTTGCATTGGTTATCACTTCACATTGATATCGTAAGGTTTAGATACTTGCATTATAAGTCCTTTAACCCGTGGTACCGCATGTCACTACCCTACAACAAAGTAACATCCGATTTATTATTCCATTAAATCTTACTGAGGATTCAATTTGTTCTATAAAACCAAATAGTGAACAAACGAGTTTAATAAGGAAGACATCGTTGACCATATGGGATGAAGCTCTCATGATGCCTAAACATGGCTTTGAAGCTTTGGATAAGACTTTCAAAGACATAATGTCTATTGATGATGATGATGTTAACAACTCAAACTTACCATTTGGAGGTAAAACTAATGTTTTGGGGGGGATTTTCGACAAATTCTCCTTGTGGTTCCGAATGGGTCTAGGCAAGACATTGTTGGTGCTTCTTTATGTTCTTCATACATTTGGAGAACATGTAAAGTCCTTACATTAACTAAAAACATACAGTTGACCGTTAGAAGTTAAACAAATAATATTGAAGAAACAAAGTTATTTGCACAATGTCTTTTAGATTTAGAAGAAGGAAAGCTTGGTGGTTCAAATGATGGTGAGACAAAACTTAATATTCCTGAAGACCTTCTTATTACTGCTGAAGTTGATCATATATCAAGTTTAATTGAATTTGTTTATCCTTCTATTCTTGATAATGTTAACAATCCAAACTTTGTTCAAGAAAGAACAATACTAGCACCAACAAACAAAGTCGTTCAAGAAATTAATGATCATTTGCTATCAATGTTTCATGGTGATGAAAAAGAATACCTAAGTTCAATTAGTTTATGTCAATCGGATTATGTTCATGATACTGTTGATCATGAGTTATACTCTCCTGATGTTCTAAATGGTCTTAAAGTATCAGGTGTTCCAAATCATAAGTTAGTGTTAATAGTTGGTGTTACTATTATGTTATTAAGGAACATTGACCAGAAAGGTGGTTAGTGTAATCGAAGAAGACAACGAGTTATATCTTTGGGTAATCATGTCATTGAAGCGGAGATCATTTCGAGACAAAATATTGGAACACGAACTTTTCTTCCAAGATTTAATCTAACTCCTTCAGACAAAAAGAATCCCTTCAAGTTTCAAAGAAGACAATTTCCAGTTAGTGTTTGCTTTGTGATGACGATAGATAAGAGTCAGGGACAATCCTTGTCCAAGGTTGGTTTATTTTTTAGACAACCCGTTTTCTCTCATGGGCAGCTATACATTACATTATCAAGAGTGAAGAGTAGAGATGGTTTAAAACTTTTAATATTAGATGAACATGGTAAACCTAAAAGTACAACATCAAATGTCGTCTACAAAGAAGTATTTGGATATTTACAATGATTTGGTTTTGAATTGTTAGTTTAGATCGGTTCATCTAGATATGCAAAGTTCTACAGCTAGGGCTACAAGTTATTTTGTATCCATCCAATGATGATTTATAGCGCCTACTCTAATGAAAAGGTATGGTTCCTTTTTATCTGCATTTTGTTTACGTTTGTTTGATCGTTTTATTACTATTTTTAGTTGTATAACAAGGAATTTTGTTAGTCGTTGGTACTGTTTTACACGTCTTTATTGTAAACGAGCTATAACTTTTTAGTGACCCAAATTATACATTGTTATGTTTTGGTAAACAAACTCAATGTTTTATTGATGACAACTATGAAATATCACTAAAGAATGTACCACATCACACATGTACATTTAAGTTGTACATTTATATAAAAGTCATTTTACAATTACATATATACTATATTAATATATTAGAATTTTGAGTTTAAACCCGTGTGTACACACGGGTAATAGTCCTAGTATATATATATATATATATATATATATATATATATATATATATATATATATATATATATATATATATATATATATAATATCAAAACTACCAAATATCTTTTCCTAAAATATCGTCTCCTAATAATAACACCCCCTACACCACTAAGCGGGGGCGTTATGGGCAAATATCGCCTCAGGCGTCTTATGAATAAAGCCCATGCCTCAAGGTATCATCCATTCATTGAAGTGATTAATAATCATGAGTGGAGTTATACTATAAAATACAATTTTCTTAAAAAGTCTAAAAAAGCAATGAGATGATGACATGTCACACATCCTTAAAATTAGAAGGGAGAGTAAACTTGTAATTTTTCTAAATTTTAAGTTTCACCCCATTTTTTTAAGGCTCTATCTATTCACACACTCAACCTTTCTATCCATCCACCCTTTTAACGGTCCGTTAAGTACTTAACGGCCGTTAAATCTATTTAACTGCCCGTTAAGCCTTTAACGGCCGTTAGATGTTTTTTTTTTTTTTTGCATTTGTATTATAACGGTTTGTTAGGTCTTTAACGAAATTTGCAATAATTATTATGCCAATTAAATCATATTATTATAATATCAAATAGTTCAAAAGTTCCTAACATGTTATAGTGTGAAATTTGCAATAATTATAAATTTTATGTGCTGATTACTTGGTGTTTCAAAACTAAAAAGAACAAGGTTATGATAACCATATGCAATTAAGGTTATAAAAATAAATTAAAAGTAGCTCTATGAGACATGTATGACGATAATATATAAGTTTGAGTTTCTTTGTGTTTGTCTTTTCTTTTCTTTTGTTCAAAAAGAGGGTAAAGAAGATATATTAGATGAGAATATCCACGGTTTAGGTCATATATTTTGCAGTATTTATTTTATCTTTTCAATAAAAAGAAATAATAAAGTATGTTTCTCATATATATATAAGAATGCATTTGAGTTTCTCATATGTTTCAAGTGAATAATCCAAATGATACATATAATTGTTTTACAAAATAGTCATTTTTAAAATAAAAAAAATTACCTATAATTTTAACTGCCCGTTAAGCATCTAACGGCCGTTAGAATTTTTTTAATTTTTTTTTATTTTTATTTAAATTTTTTTTTTTAATTTTATAATCATGTTTGTAGTATAACGGTCCGTTAAAGACTTAACGGGCGTTAAATGAGTGTTTGGTTAGATTGTTAGGTGTGTGAATAAGGCATCCCTTTTTTAAACGTCCATAACTTTCACATACGATCTTATTTTTTTAAATTACATAATAAAAACGAGCATTTTCTTATCTTTAAAATGCGTATAATATTCATATATAAAAAACAAAAAAGATAATTCACGTTATTCAGCTCATTGTGTTATTTGTCAAGTCATTGTGTTATTTGTCAAGTCATTGTGTTATTTCTTCAGGTCATTATGTTAGTTATCAGGCCATTGTGTTATAACACAATAACCTAATGAAATAACACAATGATCTGAAATAACACAATGACCTAATGGATAACACAATGACCTGATAATTAACACAATGAGTTGAAACATGGATATAACACAATGACCTGATGAAAATATAAAACAATGATCTGACGAATATAACAAAGTGACCAGATAAATTTAACACAATGACCATATGCATATAACACAATGATCTGACGAATATAACACAATGACCTGACTGATATAACACAATGACTTGACGAATATAACACAATGACCTGAGGTGTATAACAAAATGACCTGACGAAAATAACACAATGACCTGACGAATATAACACAATGACCTTACGAATATAACACAATGACCTAAAGTATATAACACAATGACCTGACGAATATAACACAATGACCTGACGGATATAACACAATGACCTGACGAATATAACACAATGACCTGACGGATATAACACAATGACCTGACGAATATAACACAATGACCTGAGAAATATAACACAATGACCTGACGAATATAACACAATGACCTGGCGAAAATAACACAATGACTTGATGAATTTAACACAATGACCTGACAAATATAACACAATGACCTCAAAAATATAACACAATGTCTTGACTAATATAACACAATGAGCTGAAAAATAAACACAATCGCCGTGTTCCCGAGTTTAGTTTTAGGAAATGAAAGGAAAAAGAAATTTATTTGTGTTCCCAAGTTTTATTAAAGGAAGGAAATAAAAGGAAGATGTGTTCCCAAGTTTCATTAAAGGAAAGAAATGGAAAGAAAAGAAAGGAAAATAAGAGAAAAAGATGAGGAAAATGTTTCCTTCCAAATTGGAAGGAAATGGAAGGAAGAGAAAGGAATAAAAAAGAGGAGAAGAAAAGAAGAGAAAAGGAAAGAAAATTTTTTTTTCTTTCTTTTCTTTCGTTAAGTGAACTCGAGAAAATAGCGAATGAGCTGAAAAATATAGCATAATGAGCTGAAATTTAAAAAAAAATTCATTTTTTATACATCAACATTATATGCGTTTCGAAGATGAAAAATGCTCGTTTTTTTGTGTTAGTTTTATAAAAAACTATTGTCGTTTGTAAAAATTATGGACGTTAAAAAAAGATGGTGGAATTTGAAAATGGGACAAGACTAATGAGTGGAGTTATACTACAAAGTCCAATTTTCCTAAAAAGTCTAAGAAGCCATGAGATGATGACATGTGGCACTCCTTTAAAATTAGAAGGAAGGGTAAAGATGGTAATGTCTATATATTTAAAGTTTCACCCCAATTTTTTAAACGTTCATAACTTTTACATACGATATTATTTTTTAAAAAAAATTGCACCATAAAAACGAGCATTTTCTTATCTTTAAAACGCGTATAATATTCATATATAAAAAACCAAAAAAAATTTCACGTCTTTTAGCTCATTGTGTTATTTGTCAAGTCATTGTGTTATTTATTCATGTCATTGTGTTATAACACAATAACCTAATGAAATAACACAATGATCGGAAATAACACAATGACCTGATGAAAATATAACACAATTACCTGATGAAAATATAACACAATGACCTGATGAAAATATAACACAACGACCTGACGAATTAAAATATAACACAACGACCTGATGAAAATATAACACAACGACCTGATGAAAATATAACACAACGACCTGATGAAAATATAACACAACGACCTGATGAAAATATAACACAACGACCTGACGAAAATATAACACAACGACCTGACGAAAATATAATACAACGACCTGACGAAAATATAACACAACGACCTGACGAAAATATGACACAACGACCTGACGAAAATATAACACAACGACCTGATGAAAATATAACACAACGACCTGATGAAAATATAACACAACGACCTGATGAAAATATAACACAACGACCTGATGAAAATATAACACAATGACCTGACGAATATAACACAATGAGCTGACGGATATAACACAATCTGAAAAATATAACACAATGTCTTGACTAATATAACACAATGAGCTGAAAAATATAACACAATGACCTAACGAATATAACACAATGAGCTGAAACTTCAAAAAAAAAATTTCGTTTTTTATATATCAATATTATATGCGTTTTGAAGATAAAAAAACGCTCGTTTTTTTGGTGTAATTTTTATTAAAAAATATTGTCGTATGTAAAAGTTATGGACGTTTAAAAAAGAGGGTGGAATTTGAAAATGGGACAAGACTAATATACCCTTGGCCTACCATTTAAAGTTCTAACTATTTACCATTATGCCACCTTGTGTTTATGAGCCATTGATCTTCATTTAATATTAGATCTAATGGTCCAAATTCCTTCTTAGACTTTCTAGGAAATTTAGACTTTGTATTTGAACCTAATTCCAAGACTAATATACCTTTGGCATACCATTTAAAGTTCTAACTATTTACCATTATGACATCTTGTGCTTATGATGCATTAATCTTCATTTAATATTAAATATAATGTCTAAATTCCTTCTTAAATTATTTAGGAAATTTAGACTTTTTAGTTGAATCTCGTTCATTTTACCCCATTTTTTTTGGTGTAATACCATTACTTAGTCATCGACCACATGATGAAAAATACTCTCAAGAGGCATTAACTAATACAGATACTCTTAAGTAACACATATCACTCCCAAATGAAAAATAACTAAAAATGTTAAAATATGGGGATCTAGATCTTACTTAATTGTTGTTAACTCTTTCGTTCTAGGAATCTAGGTTAGGAATCTAGGTTAGGATAAGCATTACTTGAGTTTTTTTCCTATAATAACTTTGGTTCAATAACTCTAAAAAATGGAATGTGATATTGTTGATATTATCTGAACTGGTAACAATATTTCTTTTAATGGTTTCCAATGAGTTAAATCAATAACGCCTAAACTCCCACGGCATAGTACGGGGAATAACCTACTTGTAATAAAAGTTAAAGTACAATGTTCCAAATGAACCTTCGTAGCAAAAACACAACTAATTTTAACATTTTCCGATTGGCATCATATAGTGGGAGAACTAGAAATATGAACCACGACTTGGTCTTGCAGATTGAAGTTAATTAATTAACTCCTCGTGACATTATAATTCTTATCATCTTATTAATTATTTGAAATTTGAAATGTCTCTGGAAGAAAGAATCTGTCAAAGTATAAATATTATAAAGGTATGTATTACTATTAATATTAGTTAATTTAAAAGTGATTCGTTTTTAGATTCTTTTATTTAAATATTTAAAAACCAACACGGGTGACTTGTAAGTATTCCGAGGATTAGGATTATTATTATCCTTGTATAATATACCAAAACAAAAAAAATTATATGTGGCATTTTTCATATCTTTTAGCTTATGTGATATTATTTGAGAGATTATCTCACAATAATGATTTTTTTATTTAAAATATGTATATAAAATTTATTATAATAAAACTAATTTCATTTTTGGTCCCCTAATATTTTGGAGAATTCTGAAAAATTTAAGATTATTTATATTTTTAACCCTTTACTATAAGGGGTGTACGTGAGTCGGTTTATATTTGATAGGGTTTAAAAATGAAACTTATGGATAAAGTTAATAATAACATACAATTAAAGACCTTAGTGTTTTATAAATATACATAACATTTTTATATAATTTAAAAAAAATAAACTACACCATAAAACTAAGCACTTTATTCTCTTTAATTTGAGTATAATATTGCTATACTAAAAATCTAATTTTTAAAAATATATCATGTGTTCCGTTTTACCACGGTTTTGTCTCAAAACTAAATGGAACATTTATGAACATCTTTAAAAGCATCACTTGAATTGTGTTCCCGAGCGTAGCGCGGACATTAAACTAGTTATTACTAAGTTTAATAACCGTGTGCTACACACAAGTTATATAAAAATATTTAAAAAATTATAACCATTATCAATATATTTGTAAAAATACCATTAAATACAAATTTTAGCTCCATTAATTTTCCTACTCAATTTTTTCTCTCTAAAACTAATTTTTATAACACAAATGATTATTTCCTCAAAAAATAATCTCTTCTAAAAGCTTGATTTATTAGATATTATATATGAATGTGTTTTATAAATTCTAAATTTTGTAGAAAGCCTAAATGGCATCTTGATTGTTAGATGTAAATTAAATAAAGATAATAACCTATAAACACAATGTGTTATAATTATAAATAGTTAGAACTTTAAATGATAGATCAATAGTATATTAGTCTATGCCGTTTTTCAGATTTCACCGTCTTTTTTAAACGTCTTTAATTTTTACATACGACATTATTTTTTAATAAAACTTACACTAAAAAAAGTAGGGTTTTAATCTTCAAAACACATATAGTGTTGATGTATAAAAAACAAACTTAATTTTTCATGGTTCTGCTTATTGTGCTATTTCGTCAGGTCATTGTGTTATTTATCTAGATCATAGTTTTGTTTCACCAAGTCATTGTGCTTATTATGTCATTGTGTTATATTATAACTTGATCATAACACAATATGTCAAATCTTATAACATGTTTCCATTCTTGACATAACTATAAGACATAACATAACATCTTAAATGTATTAATTGTTTTATTTGAGTAACATCTCAAATATCTTATAACTGTTTTCACGTTTAAGTTCATTGTGTTATTCATCATGTCATTGTGTTATTCTGTCACGTCATTGTGTTATTTAGTCAGATCATTGTGTTATTTTATCAAATCATTGTGTTATATTATAATTTGTTTTCGAATAAAAGCTAAAACATACATAATAACACAATATGTCAAATCTTATAACATTTTTTCATTCTTGACATAACTATAAGACATAACATAACATCTTAAATGTATTAATTGTTTTATTTGGGTAACATCTCAAATATATTATAACTTTTTTTCATGTTTAAGTTCATTGTGTTATTCGTCATGTCATTGTGTTATTCTGTCACGTCTTTGTGTTATTTTATCAAATCATTGTGTTATATTATAATTTGTTTTTGAATACAAGCTAAAATATACATAATAACACAATATCATAAATTTTATAACTTGTTTTCATTGTTGACATAACTATATGCCATAACATAACTTCTCAAATCTATTACTTGTTTTTACTTATTTTATGTATGTAATCCTTAACAGGTCATGATGTAATCCTCATTAGTTAAGAAGAATACACAATAACCTAATGAAATAATACAATGACATGATGAAATAACACAATGAGCTGAAAAACGTGAAAAAAGTTTATTTTTCTATTTCAATATTATACACATTTTAGAGATAACAAAAGTCGTTTTTATGGTGCAATTTTCTTTTAAAAAAATAATGTCGTATGTAAAATTTATGGGCGTTTAAAAAATGGAATGAAACTTAAAATATTAAGAAAGTACCAATATTCTCATTTCTTCTAACTTTAAAGAAGTGTTACATGTCATTATCTAATAACTTTTTAGACTTTTTACATAATTTGGAGTTTCTAGTATAATTCCAATATTATTATTACTCTACTAGATTAATGACTATGACATGTGGATAAGTTATTCAAATATTAATATAAAAAGATACGAATAGAAATATAATTTCATATAGTTTTATTTTTTAGACTTTTTCAAGAAATTTGTTTCTTGGCTAAAAACTTTAGTCTTTGCCTTTTGAGCATGAGTTTGATGCATGTGGTACAAGTTGTTCAAACATGTTTTTATCTAAATGCCCTAAGGTACAATTGACTTTAGCATGTGTTCCCTAGCTTTTATATACTCAATTTCTTTTTGGTGGACAAAGAAAAGACGATGATGTTTGTGAAGCACACTATCGCCTCTGTCGTTTCCGTCGTGTTGTAAGTTTTGACCGTTGATCGATTTTAATGTTGATTGTTACCATAGGTGGATGGTGGCGATGGTTCTTGAGACCCCAAAAACCTTCTGCCGCTTGCTCTGTAGTGTCCACTTCGTCCGTCGTTGGACGTCAATGCATTTGTTTTACCATTTCTTTTATCACAAGAGTGTTGTTTCAAGTATGTTATTCATCGTGTCATGCATTTTTTATGCTTTTACCATGGTTGTTTGTTTCCAGTGGCGAATGGTGGTGGTGGTGGCTATAGTGGCCGATGTTGGTGTTTCCCTTCAACGAGGAGTGTCATCGATCTGATGGTGACTTGGATATCTTTGTATGCATTCCTTAGTTCCGGCGTCCACTTTTTGTTGTTGTTATGAGAAGTTCATGGTGGTGGTGAATTTTGATCTGTATAATGTTTTACTTTGTGACGGATTTGTTTAACCTATATCTTCAAACGTCATGCAACGGGTGAGGTTCGTATAAACCTAATTTGTTTTGAAAGTAAAGTTTTCACTTAAAATATGCAAATTAATTAAACTTGGACTTCATCTGGAAGTGAATTTAGAATGGTAATTGGATTTTAATACTCTCAACTATAAGGTATTGGCTACTCTCATGCTTACGTGGCATAAAAGTGGAGTGACCCGGCAAGTGGAATGTTAAATTAGAAGAGGTGATAGTGAAGGTATTAGTTCGGAGTGGCATCAGCCAATACCCCATATTTGGGAGTATTAAAATCCAATAACCCTATTTAGAAAATAAGTCACCTAAACTATCTTGATAACAAACTAGCTTAGTGCTCTGCTACGTTCGGGAACAAAACACCCAGGTGGTGCTATTAAGAATATTCATTGGGGCATAAGCCTATCAGTTTTGAAACAAACAGTGATACACGAGATTTAGTTTTAATAAAATGTTTTTTAGTATAGCAATAATAAACTAAATTAAGGAGAATTAAATGTTCGGTTTTATAGTGTAGTTTAAAAAAAATTAAATAAAACAATGTCGTATAAAATGTTATGTATGCTTAAAAAATACTGAGGTATTTAATTGTAAGTTATTACAAGCTTTATCCCTAAGTTTCATTTTTATACCCTATCAAATATAAACCGACCTATGGACACCCTTAGTAGGAGATGGTTGAAAATGTAACTCCTCTTAATGTTTTCAAAATTCTCCTTAATATTAGGGGACCAAATTGTAACTAGTGTTATTATAGTATTATATATATATATACATATAGATGGAGGTTCACCTACATAGTATTAGAAATCTAAGAAGGCTAAGAAGCAATAAGAGATTGACATGTGGCATCTAGAAAAATTAGGAGATGTGATATTTTAGTCATGCCAACTTTTTTAAATATTCTCTCTCCACATGCAAGTCACATGTCAATTCCCCCATTTTTTTTAAACGTTTATAACTTTCACATATGACATTATTTTTTTAAACAAATTACACCATAAAAACGAACATTTTTTTCTCTTTAAAACGCGTATAATATTGATATATAAAAAACACATTTTTTTCACATTTTTTCAGGTCATTGTGTCTTCCGTCAGGTCATTGTTTCTTCCGTCAGGTCATTGTGTCTTTCGTCTGGTCATTGTGTGATTGTGTCATCCGTGGGTTGTTGTGTCATTCATCGGGTCATTGTGTAATCTCATTTGACAAGTATTACACAATGATTTAATAATAATTACACAATAACACAAAAAATATTTCAAAGATCTTGCTCCCACAACATCCTCCTTAAAAAATAAATAAACAAAACTTAAAAAAACTACTATTTTCTCATCGTGTCTTTTTTCATTGTGTCTAATTTAAAAAAATAAAAAAACTGTAATTTTTTTAATTTTTTTTAATTTTTCGTTTATTTATTTTTTGAAAGAGGAATACATGGGGAACAAGGTCTCCGAACAACTTTTTTAAAATTTGATTTATATTGTGAGTTAGAATTTTTTTAATAGTGTCATTGTGTCTTTGTTTACCATTGTGTCATTCTCACATTTTGTAACAAAAAATGACTTTGTATTTGAACATTTCTCAAATACATATTAACAATTTGTGACACGGTGATAATTTCTAAACACATAAGATGACACAACAAATATTTAAAATAAGATGATATTACATAATGACTTAAGAATGAACCGATAAAAGTGATATTTCACTAGTTATAATATAACACAATCACATGATATTACACAAGGACTAGACAAGTGCCGATTTTTTTTATTTTTTATATATCAATATTATACGCGTTTTAAAGATAACAAAACACTTGTTTTTGTGGTGTAATTTTTTAAAAAAAATAATATCGTATCCAAAAGTTATGAACGTTTTAAAAAAGTGGGGGAATTGACATGTGCTTTGCATATGGAGAAAGAAAGTCAAAAAAGTGGCTATGACTAATGTACCCTTCCGCCAAATTTTTTCCTACAAATTGATCTCAACCATTAAAAAGAGATCTAAAGGTAATAAATCCTTCTTAGTCTTCTTAGATTTCCAACACTATGTAGGACAACTCTTCTCTACACACACACACACATATATATATATATATATACATACTTAAAATATAAAACTATTATTATGAAAAAATTTCAAAAAATGTCTAGTAAGCAAATTCGTTTGGCTATAATATAATAGAGCAATATTATGCAAAAACAGTTTCATATTAATAACGAGAAAACTTTCCATGAGCTTCCGACGGAGGCGGCAGGAATGTACATCTATATTACATGGTGGGCATTTGGTAAAGTCGGGAAGCATGTGTACATTCGCTGCGCATGTGTGCATGTTAAAATTAATGTGAATAAGCATATAATAAAATGTGCAAAGATATAGTACGATTAAACAAAACTTATTAGGTCAAAACGAAGTGATTACCGACACACGTCCTAAATCATGCTTATATCAGAGTTATTAGCAAGATGTGTATGTGTGTGTGTGTAAGTGGTAGCTTATTCCATAAAACTCAAATAAAGATACAAGAACAACCATACCTAGTAAATCATGCTTATATCAAAGTTATTAGCAAGATGTGTGAAGAGTGAGATGTAAGCAAACCATACATCGACCCCAAGGGATAGGACCCTCGGCCTTAAAAATACAAGCACAAAAGTATATAAAAAATAAAGCATGCTAGTGTGTGGTAGTGATAGATCGGGCAAAATTAACTAAAGTAAGCTACCAGTGACAAAATGTGAAATCCTCTTTTCGAATTAGGGATGCCAAGATCGATTCTTCCACCAGTGACATTCTAATCCATAGGTGCAGGGTCCCTATAAAATAAGTTATTTGAGATTTGATGATATGAAAGGAAAGGTTTGAATAAAATATTATTGGATACTAGCTTTTTGCCTTTTAATTCATTGCGTCATTTTTGGTAAGTTGTAATGTTTAAAATTACAATAATGAGAGCACGACCTTTCTATTTATTGGTCGGCTCCTAGGTTTACTTTCCTAACATGAATTGATCGACTATTCTACATATTTACATAGAATAATTTATCTGTACATTGTTTACAGAAAATATTCTAAGTGCCCTAATAGTCGTGTCATCGATTATTGCTTGGTAGAGTTGTTCTTCACTTCTTTTGTTCTTGAATGCGTTTTTGTTAATCTAATACGTATGTTCTTGATCTTCTTTCTTCTTGTTTAGTTGTTTTTTCTTGATAGTAGGTGCTAAAGTAATAACTAGTGTCATCGGCTATCACTGTGCTAATAACTTTTTGTTCATTAGTCGATGACTAGCAACAGTTTTCATCGGTTGTGCTTGATTACTTGTTGTTGATCAAGAGTGATAGTTGATGACTTAGAAATCGATGTCATCGGATATACTTTGACTTTATGTCTATAATGGTGACATCGACTATTACTCGGTAATTGATCTTTAGCTTGAATGATAACCGATTGTCAATAGGATTTGATATCGGTTGTGCCTCAACACTTGGTATTGGGCTTTGAATGATAGCCGGTGACCTAAAGTCGATGTCATCGGATATGCCTTGACACATGGAATGTCATGTTTGTTCAATAGCTGATGACAATGGACGATGTCATCACTTATGTATTCATGCTTCAGTAGACGATGTCATCGGCTATTCTCTGAGGCTTGATCTTTCTTTCTTCTTCTTCATAGCCGATGTCTATGGCTATTCACATAAGCTATGAACTGAGAGTTGGTATTTTGGTTTGTTTCATAGTCAATGATCATATCTGATGTCATCTGTTGGGACTTGGCTTAGGTCCGTATTGACTAGGCTTGTTTGTCTTACATAGTCTTTGTTGTAGTGATAGTCGGTTACATTGGCTATCACTATTTCCTTTAATTTTTTGAAGACTTGACTTGTGTTGCTATGGACCTTCACTCGGTAAGTTGGTTCTATAGTGATAGTTGATGGTACAATACTTGATCAACTTAGATGATTTCTTGCTTAATCTACTATCATATGTTATAGCCGATGCTATCAGCTATGGTCCAACACTTATAAAATTGCTGATTACAATTAAGCACCAGCATGCATAATCCTCCTGTTTTAGGGACAAGAGTACTCCCCCTATGATTGTAATGTAGATGATTACAAATCAAGATCCAACTGTAAGTCTTTTGATGTATCTTCTTTTAAGCTTCATTTATGTCTTTGTTGATGCCTTTTAGTTTTCTCTTCTCTTCTAATGTTGCTTCTTCTGTTCATTTCTTTCAAATTGTATTGTAGTAGAATTCTTTGTCAAAATTTTGATAATCATGCTTCAATCTTGAAATTAGTTTCTCGTGCATGTCATCGTCAGTGTGTTTCTATCCAAGGCGATGATATCAGCTTTTGTGTTTAAAGCGGTGATTAGTTTATCTGTTTTGATAACACTTAGACCATTTTCTTCATCTATTTCAAGTCTAGTGATATATTCAAAATGAGTGAGAGGATGGTCTTTGGACTGCATTTAACTATTTATGGGCACTTAAAGCATGTACATAGATCATTCTTTGCAAGTTCATCTAGAGATTTGACAAACTTTTTTCTTTAGATGAGAGATGTAACTGGGGTTTAGTAAGAATAACCTTATAGTTTCCCCAATTTTCATCTCCTCTTCTTTTTCAAGAATAAGTTCAAATGTCTTTGAATCATTTAGAAATTCAGTAAGAGGTCAAGTGAATTGATTCCTTTTATTTCTTTTTGACAAAACAACCCATTCTTGGGTTGGGGATCCTAAAGAATGCATTTCTTATAAGTTATTGAGGATATCATCATATCCTAACTCTTTTCTCACCCGATTTCTCCTTTTCTGTAACAGCCTTTGCATGTAAAGTTTGTCTTCTTTTTTGGCTTTCTCAATCAACCTCACTTTTTTATACTTAATGTATTCTTAAAGGGATAATCCAAAGTTCAAACCTGTATTTGATCTAATGTGATTGATCATTTTCAGATCAAGCACATCATATCTGTCATGAACTTCCATTGACAGAATGCTCAGGACTGAAGAAAATAACTAGAGTAGGTTGGATGATTTCTTGACTAGAATAGAGTCCCATATGTCATCATACTTCCATGAAATTATGCTTGGTTTATGTTCATCCTTTGGAAGAACTAGTGATTTAAAAATTTGTCGAGCATTGCTTGGTTCATTAATAAACCTTCTTACTTTGTCTCCAAATGGCCAAAGCCTGTAAGGTTAATACAAATTTTGATCCACAATCACTTCTGGATCCTCTTGGATAGGCATGTTGTAAGTTGAGAGATTTGCAGAACGGGCAATGATCTAGTACTTATGCTTTGAAAGTATAAACATTTTCTTTTTTTGTCTCTTCATATTCTTTTTAATGTAATCCTTGCATCTATCCACTGGAAACTTCTTGACACATTTCTTTGATAGTCCTCTCCAATCAACCATTTTACCATATGATCCTTTTGCATCATTGGTATGTCTAGATGCTTGAATTTTAGTGCTTGCTCTTCATCATGTTTGATCAACACATCACTCTCATAAATGGGATATGTGAGATAGGTGGTCACTCCTTAGAAGTCTTTTAAGAGGTCTTTCATTTTAGATTCAGTCAACCCTCTTATCATGTCATCAGGCTACCCACTGTTGCATAGTTCTAGATACATTGCAGATTCAAGGTTTTTAACAAACATTTCCTTCATTTTCTTTAAAGGTTCATCATCTTTAGATTCAGTTAATGTATATCCACATTCAATTTCTCGTTCTCCTATGTCAATAACGAAGATGGATTAGAATTCTGAGATGTTGATTTTGACTTTCTGATATAACTTTTTTTTTTCCTGCAATAGAGTTTATCACCTCTTTGTCTCTTCAGGTTTATCCTGTCAGCATCAAGTTGCTTACCTTTCGCTAGATAGTCAAGATATGCATCATTCATTGCCTTTATGGATTTTTTTGTTCTTTAGTGAGTGAATTTTGGATAATTATTGCCTTTAAGTTGTCCCTTGGTGGAGTGTACATGAATATGTTAATTATTTGATCCATTGAAATCTAATCATAGATCTCAAGATCTAAGAAGAGGTTAGATTCTTCTGGTTTATCAATAATCATCAGTTGCTTACTAGAGTTAGAATCATTTCTCCTAGAATCATCGTCATTTTCATCTAATTCTTCTCCTTCATAATTTCGATCTAACCATGTTTTAGATGATGGATGTCTGCCACTTGACTGGCCTATTTCATCACCATCATCATCATCATCATCATCATCTCTTAAGTGCCTATAAGCATGTTCATTCATGTGTTGCTCTAGGGTCTAGCCATGGATAATTTGTTTTGCACGGTCTAATCTTTATTTATGTGCTTGAAGGAAGAAGTTTTAGTGTTCAATAACAGTCTCTCTAAGACTACTCTCTCATTGAGATTTGGTAAGATCTTCTTCTTTGGATTTGAGTACTTCTTTTAAGTTTTCTATCTCTTTTAGCCGTTTCTGAATTTCTTCATTTTTCTTATCCAGAAGCACAACTTGATGTACATTCTTCTTATGTAGCAGAGAGACAAAATCATCAAAGGCTCTCTAGGTTAAGTTTCAATTCAGCCACATGTTGTGACTAAGATTCAGTAACCTTCTTTAGCTCTAGTACTTGATTTTGTACTTATGAGCTTTCTACTTGAATTTGTTCTTCAAATCATTAACTTTGACACTCTCTACAAATAACTCTATCTTTAAGTGATGACATTTTCATCCATTAGTATCTAATCCTCTAAATCACAACTCTATCTTTGAGTGATGATATTTTCATCCATTAGTATCTGATCCTCTAAATCACCTTTGGTTTTGTTTAAAGGTTGTGAGGATTCGTTTTCACGAGAGTTCTGTATTTGAGGTTCTTGATATATATAGTTAAACAATCCATTGGAATTTATAATAAGGTGGTTGGTGAATAGTAGTTTGAAGTGAAGGAGAGTAATTGAGTAAATATTAATGTAAGGGTGAGTGGTTTGAAGGTGATTCTTTTGCATCGTCCATATCTTCATCTTCATTATCTTCTCCTACATCCTCCCTTTCTTCATCAACTGGAATTTCAGGTATCGCGTTGCCCTCCTCTTGTTAAACATTCGGATCTATGTTACCTTATTTTCATTTTCATTGTCATCCTCATTGTGAGGATTGGTTTTCACGAGAATTCGATCTGTATTGAGGTTCTTGATATATATATTTAAACAATCCATTGGAATTTATAATAAGGTGGCAGGTGAATAGTGGTTTATTTACATAAGTCTTTGTGTGTCTCTAGGAAGATTGGGAAGTTGATAATAGATGACCAGTTAAAGAAATCTAGGAAACATAAGGAACTTTTAATTTCTTCCCTTCCCTTTGTCAATATTATACTTCATGCCTCTCGGAATTGACCTGGCAAAGTTGTATGATCTCCATGTCACAATATTAATTACCCCGAAAGCTATCTCATGGGACATTTGATCCCAAGAACCTCTTATATTTGTTATAATTTCCATGTATGTGTGGATGAAAAATAACCATTGTACATGAAAATGTGCTTTTACTAGTTCCTTTTTAACAAATGTTCCATCATATCCCATTCTACCCAGAAGACACTCAATGTATCTATCTAGGTATTGGATAGGAACATCATCATTCTCTCCTCCCAGCCTTAATACTTTTCTCATCAACCATCAGAGGTTGATTAAGGATGGTTCCTTCAATAGTATTGTTCACCTTTGTAGCTGAATTCTCTTACATGCTTCTGGATTATGTCAACTAGAGTTGTCAGGGCAAATAGTGGTCTATGCATGTTGCTCAAGGATGGTTCCTTCTGGATTTCTAAGTTCAAAGAGACTTTGATATGATCTATCATGTTGTTCACATGGTGCATCATGTTATTTTTTTTTTTGAAAATTAGTTTACTACAGTTAACTGACAAATTTTCATCATAAAACATGTTTTTGCATTTCATGACTGATGAAATTTATCAAACAGTGCCTTTTGACATTTTAGGCCAAGCTGATGGTTCATTCACAAATCATAATCAACACATTTTTAGTTTGATGAAAGTTTTGATGTTAAACTGTTTATTTTAAACCCTAGGTTTTGTTCAAAAGTTTTTTTGAAGATTTTCATGGATAAATGATGTTAAAATCATGTGGGGAGAGATCATCTACCTTAGTTATGCACTCAATGTGAACCTAGAATATAATATTGATTACAACTAAGTTAATCGAAGACGGTTTTTATTATGGTGAACAATGGATTTGACTTCTTTAATGTCCAAAGTGTTAAAGAAGCAATCGATATCCTTTTATAGGCGATGAAATCAGCTAAGGGTTTTAAAAAGATAATTTAAAATATCTAACACTATGGTGACAACTGGTGATAACTACTACCTCATAGCCCTTTAGAAAACCCAACATTTGTTAAGTATATTTTAAAAGCCGATGCAACAGTGACAACAGGTTTCAGCGGCTATCACTCAACACATGAGATTTTTATTTCATTGATTTCATACAACAACTATCTTATTCAAGAGTGGAGTTGGTGCAACAATGATAGCCGATGTCATTGGCCATCACAAGACACTTACCATTTTTTACTAGAAAATGATTTCATCAGCTATGTGGTGTACCACATAGACTTTGCAACAATAATAGCCGGTGTCATCAGCTATTACCAGACACTTGATTTTATTTTATTTTTTCAACATGACATCGGCTATGCAATGGAATGGGCAGACGATGCTATAGCAATAGTTGGTGTCACCGGCTATTACTTGTACCTTGCTTGAATTTGATTTCATTTTTGTTTTTTCAAGCACCATGAGAACTCGATAACTGATATAATCGGCTATTACTTATCCCTTGCTTGATTTCATTACTAGCTGGTGGACCAGATAACAAATCACATCGACTCTTATATCAGTTGTGGTTTGACTTATTTATATTTTCAAAAGACGATGCTATACTATTTTTTCAAAATTTATTTTTAAATGATTTTTGGTTTGATTTATTTGGCTTTGTATGCTTAAAGAAAATGTATAAGCATAGCTTTACTCTTGGATCTTTGTGGCTCGTCTGCATAGCATCTTATGCAATTGTTGTCAACCCTAGATATTCTTCTCCTCTTAGAAGTCATGAGGGATCCATTAAGATCAGCTCAAACATACATCATTTTCATTTTATGAGACTATATGCTTCGTTCGCGAAGGCACCAGACTTTTGACAGGCCAACCCTTTTTTATGCGATGTTTTACCAAAGAAGCTTTTGGTCCTCTAGGTGCTAGGCGCTTCTGTGGTTTGAAAGAAGGAAAAAAGACTCATCCTTTGTTGCATCTGGCGTGAGATGATAAATTGCCAAAATATGCAATAAAAACCAAAAGAAAGCGAAATTTAGTTAGAGACATGGGATACTCCGTCCATAAAGAAGAAGGAAAGTGGAAAAGTCTCGTCCAGACCATCAAGGTCTAGTCACATCCTGAGGACACAAACCTATGTGAAGGAGCTGTGTGTACATCCAAAGTGTACTGTTGAATAAAGGCAAGGGAAAAGCTTTCACCAAGTCTAGGAATCGGTATTAGCTCTTCTATTTTTATTAGCATTACTATAGTGGGATTTCAAAAAAATAGGCTTAATTTTTTAAGCTTCTTATTACCCGTATGAGTCCCACCGCCATTAGCACCTTTTTACTACTCCTTGAGTTTCCTCTCCTGTTGGTCGAGCTTAATTGCATCCAGCCTCTCCTCGGATCACTTAGCTACCTTTGGAGAAAAGAGTTCCAGTAAGGTAGCAAAAGATGAAGAAGACTCTCAGATGGTGTAAACTCCTTCCCGTTGTACTGAATTAGAGGTTTGATTTAAACGACAAGGTATAACATCACATGTTACACCTGAGAAAGGTACATCCGAACTATGAAGTACATCAAGGGATGTTACAATAATACGTAGATGACTTTTGGCTGGTACAACCACCCGATTATCCACTTTTAATAAACGTAATTAACACAATTATGGATCATCTTATAGAATCGTATAACTGTCAAAAGGAATCTGTCTTTAGCACAAATCAAGGCTTGTCGAAGATAAGTATCAATTCCTCTATCACTGGACTATAATATATTTATTTTGAAAATTGAGGAGCTGATTGAATCTGCTTGCTCCTAGATGCTCCATAGGAATCCATCGCTATTCCTTTCCGCCATCGAGAAAGGTTTATTCCGAGTCCGAAGATTTTTATTTGGAATGATTTTATCTTTTCGTTATTTTAATGCAATGCTAGAGGCTGGAAATAAGGTTGTTTCTGATGATGAAAGAGCTTTTTTTTATCTGAATCAATTTGAAACCCTGAGATTTCAAAGGCAATAATGCTAGAAGGTCGGTATTTTATGGTTATATACCTAAGGTCGGTATATCTTTGAAAGCTCTGACGGAGAGAATAAATAGACTCCTTAAGGGCTACTTAAGCCACTTTAGTGTAAACCAGAAGAACTAGAGCTGCTGCATGTTGTTGAGTGCTGCTATTACTTAACAACCAAAAAGCTTTGTGTCGAACTTCAGCGCCTTCGAGTTGGCCACGGGGCAACGACCAATGACGCCCCATATTGTTACGATAGGAAGGGGCTTTTCCAGCAGCCCACTTTTCTAAGAGGTGGCAGGAGCGCAATGACTTAGCCCAATATTTAATACTAGTAAGATACCCGTGCGATGTAGCGGCGGCGACGATGCATTAGCGACAACAATTTACAACAAGATACTCTATTAATAAACTCCTTCCTTTCTATATGTCACGAACCATACACGAATAATAACATATCAGTCATAAACATAATAAAACGCAAGTCTTACATAGAAATATAAATAAGAGTCTTAACACATGAATAAAGAAAATATTAGTCCGACACAAACGAATTAAAAAAAGGTCACAGACGTAATAATGTGAAAAAAAACATCCAATGAGACAACTATTGCAATTTGATAAGCTCATTTTTTGTCATAAGGCTTACAAATTTCATTGACCTCTTCAGCATGTTTAGCCCACCATTCACTGTCAAAATCAAATTCAGCAGATGTTTCTTGGACAACTTCATCTTTTATTGTTGTGGCTTCAACAACATCATGAACTTCTTTCATTTCTTCATCATTAATCGAAGCTGGTTTGGACACTATAAAAACAATGTTCAATCTCTTACAAATGTTTTATGAAAACCAACAAAGTTATACATTTTTAATATAAAAGTTGATACCTAACATAGCTTCAAACTTCTCTCGTGTATCCTCCATGAGAAATTTCTAATATAGAAGAGAAAACTGGAAGTTAGTATCTTGTAAAGGAAGTGTTTAATAAAGATGATCATTTCTTACCATTTATTTTCATTTGATTCAGCGTAATGAATAAGTAATAATAACATCATCAAAATATATATGCAAACAATGAATAAGTAATAATAACATCAAAATATACATGCACAATATTTTTATATTTTGACAACAAAATGTATTAGTTTACCTTAATTCTCAAACAGATGTATTTCATTCATCCCTTAACACTTCCTGATAGACAACATTTGATGTGTACACCCCGCTCTTTTAAATTTTTTGGCTTGATGTACTAATACCTTTATATTTTCACGTGATATCCCTCTTGACAATGCAACATAAAGTTGTCCATGTCAAAATACAGAATCTGGTAGATAAACACCAACGTGTGGAATTGTTTGACCTTGAGCTTTATTGATTGTCATGGAAAAGCTAAGTCACACGAGGAACTGTTTTCTTTTGAGTTTGAATGGGAACATGTCAACTTTAGAAGGACATAGAGAGATTCTTGGCAAAAATACCCTTTTTCCCATATGCTGACCAACCGCTATTTCTGCATCGATAACATTGCGCTGGAAACCTTTACATATCAATCTTGTGCCATTACATAGTCCATGTGATGGATCGATATTCCGTAACAATATTATAGGGCAACCAATTTTAAGCCGAAGTTTATGAGGTGGCAAACCACTCACGATTAATGAGTTTAGGAACTCTATCGGATAGAAGTTGTTGTGCTCGTCTTCTACTTCGTCAAAACTATAGTACATTTTTTCTTCACCTTGAAAAATGTCAATCATTTGATCATTATTTTCATCAACACTCTCATTTCTAGTGGATAATATTGCTCTAGAAATTATATAATCGGAAGAATACATATTGTTTTGGATTGACGGGAAGATGACACTGATCAATTCTTTTATAGAGTTTTCTAGGATGGTGCATGGAATTGTCATGTCATCAGGTATGCGGATAAAGCTTCCTTCGATCGTTTCTTCAGTCCCATCACCGACTCTTAAAAGAAAATCAGAAAACCATGGATCATTAAGCGCTCTCATATTTATGGTCAGAGGCATCTTCTTAGTTAAAGACCAAAGTGGCGACATTCGTAGGCTAGAGTCTACAATTTGTGCTCGAGTGCCTCATTTAATAACCGGCAAAACTTGTCTGAAATTACCTCCCATAACCATTATCTTTCCGCCAAACGGGAGACTAACGCCTATGATGTCTTGCATTGTTCGATCTACAGCCTCGATCGCTTGTCGTTTTGCCATTGATGCTTCATCCCAAATGATTATTTTGGATGACCTTATCAGTTCAGCAGTTCCACTTTGTTTTTTGATGGTGCACATTGAATTATTTTCAAGATTAATAGGAATCTTGAATCTAGAGTGAGCCGTTCGCCCTCCTTTCATATTATTAGCAGCAACACCTGATGAAGCTGTTGCGAGAGTAATAAGTTCACGTGAACGAACTTCAGCTAGCAAAGCTTTGTACAAAAAAGTTTTTCCTGTGCCACCAGACCCATCTATAAAGAACACACCCGGTAAATCATTATCCACATGCGTCATGATTTCATCAAACACAACTTTTTGATCAGAGTTAAGTGAATCTTTGGCACATAAGTGTTCAGGTTCAACAATTATTCCGTTCTCCTCTTGTACCTCACGGAAACCTAAATACTGTAAGTTAACATCTAGTGTTATGTTCGGAAGATCAAAATCATTGAGATTTTTACCCATAGATTGTAGAAAAATCCTAATATCATTAAGAACCATATTTTGGACTCGTTCAACGCTTTGACATTGTAAACAGTGATCTTCAGACATTGAATCAAAGTGGTCATTCCATAACTTTCTAACATCTCCAGGCTCACAATAAATCATGATGGTTGCGAATAAGCTTCTCAGAGCATTCGGAAACTGAAATAGAGATGCTTCTGTGAGACACTGTGATAAACTTTCATCATTCTCTATTAAGCCTATTTCAAGAGCTGCTTTTCGAAATGTCGTGTACTTCACACCATTAACGGTGCAAATATCATCAAAAGAAGTAGGCCCTTTGACATTAGACAAAAGTAGTCGTAAGTAGTACCTTTCTACTTCAGCTGGACTAGCAGAGACAATACGACCTCTTTGTGATCCACGTTGACGAGGATTCCATTTTTGCTTGCTTCCATCCCACGTGAAGTGTTTTGGAAAATCTTTATATAAATATTTCCTTGCCGTTTGATCCACTCTATTTTTCTCGAAAAATGCAGTCAACATGCTTTTTTTTATCCTTTTCTCTATCAACAACTTTAGTCATTATATCGTTATCTCCAAATCTGACAATATGTTTGTTAGGGAGATGAAGTTGCAATGCCAAAACAGCAGGATGGATGTTAGAAAGAGGGAAGCCAAAAATGTGCCACATAGCCTCGGGGGCGATATGTAACGTGCATCTTGAAATTTCTTTATCTCGTTAACAACAACCGCTTGGTCATCTTGATCGATTTGAATAACCTGTTTGTCGTGTCCCTTGTAAACATATTTGAATAAATATTTCACAGATTTTATACTTGAGCAAACCTCGACATTTATGTGGCAGTTGAACATCATCAAAAGCTTTGGGTTATATGGAACAACCCATCTGTTATCAAGTGTTTTACCTCGGACATCCACTTTTATTCCACTGTCTCTCCTTCGATATAATGGATATGAATCCTCTCCTTGTGTTGTCAGGTCATTAAATTGTCTAGGATAGCGAAAACGACATACTGGAGGATCACCCTGCATGCAAGGACTGTTTGTTCGTAAACGTCCGCAGGGACCATGAATCATGTGCTTGACAACAAGCTCGTGCAATTTAGTATGTCTTTGTATGTCTGGAATTTCAGCACACACAACCTTATCATAATGGTCTGGATTACCGATTTTGTGTTGGGGGTACATGATAAGAAGAAAATGTGCATGCTGCAAACCACGTTTTTGAAACTCATTGACATTAACGTATGCCTTAACTTCTCCGAGATGTTTCTTAAAGAGTTGTTCCTTAAGATCCTCTAATTTAGCACGAAGCACTCTTGAAACAAGGTCCGGACGATCTTGTGCAGTTTGCCCAACTTTCAAATTATCACATATCTCCGGCCATTGAGGATTACACGTAATAGTGAGGAATAAATCAGGCTTTCCGTCTTCTTGTACTAAAGTCATCGCATCTAGAAACCTCTGTCGCATGCATGTCGCGAGGCCCTCCTATGAAAGACGCAAATACCTTCAACCCAAATACCAGCAACCTATACAATGGTGCTTTATAGATAAGTAAAATAATACTTACTCCTTTTTGTTATATAAAAAATTGAAATAATAATATTATTTAAACCTCAGACGTTGTTGGTCGGTTGTACACTTTTTGGTCAAGTTCGACTGAAGCATTCAAAGTGACCCTATAATTGTCGAGAGGTCCTAGCTCCGCAAGAGTTCAAAATGTGTTGACGTATGGGTTTGTAGAAAGAACATGAGTCAACATCTCAGTAATACTTCGATCAAGATTTGGCCATTGGCGTCTATAATCTAGCTCAGTATCAGGATCATAAAAATACAACTGGCGTCTAGAATCTAGCTCAGTACCTAGGGTCGATTCTATGATATATTCCTTTATGTGCACGAAATGTATACACACCTTCTCTCATATTGTTCATTGTACCATCCAATGTCACACCCACCGAGGCCATCGAAAACTTAGTGTTATAAGCACGTATGTTATTTCTAAACAATTTTCCAGTTTCATCTTGGGAGGTGAAAAGCGAGTACAGTACTTCCGGAATTTCTGAATGTGCTAGCATTGTTTGACCAGTCATATAACAAAAGATAGCAAATTCAAATCCAAATAGTTTGGCTTCACAATGTGAACATGGACTCCTTTCCTTTAGCACACGATGATCTCGAGGTATACCATCGTAAACAAAGTTATAAGGATCCTCTTCTATGTTCACATCTTGTATGGATGGTTCATCGGTTACTTCACTAAATTGAGGTAATAGTGTACGCGGTTGCATTCGGGCACCTAATAAATTGAACGTATTAAGTAAGGAAAGTTGTAAAATATATCAAACTTTATAAACGAACCATAGGCAATAAATTAATAGAAACCTCGTGTAATTTCAGGCATATAGACGTCAACTACTGATGGGAGTGTATTTATTGGCGTATAATCATCGGTCTGAGTTTGTGTTACTTGAATAACATTTGTAATACATTTTCTATTCTGTTTGCGTGTACCGTAGTATTGTCTATTGTACTCCTTTCTGTATTGAGCCGAAGCACGTGGCACATTCTCTTTTAACATTTGTGTCATATGACTACCATTTGTTTGTAAAGCTCTTAAAGGTATCCTTTCTAGTGATTTATCATGAACTAAAGATACATGATTACTACTTTCAAAGAAAGCACCAGTTCTAACTTTTGATACTTTGTTATTCTCTTTCCGTGAAGCATAATACTGTCTATGATACTCTTTTCGTTTCGAAGCTAGCGTAGATGCATTAGATGTAGCCCAAACCCGAACCCGAATGCCTGACTCGAACCCGAAGTTGTTCATCTTTAACGTACCAGTATTTATCTCCCTTTAAATGTAACGTTTCGTTATCAAAAATATACATATAAATATGTTGTAACATCCCGATTTTTATGGTAGGACTTCCTTACGTGCATATGATTATATGAATGCATATTTAAATGATTTTGATTGAAATAGTGTATGACATTTACGACATATGTTATGATTAACTTTGTAATTATGGGCCATTAAGGGTAAAAGAATGAATTAGGCCCAAAATGGTATGTGGATTAGTTAAGAAATTTACCTAAAATAGCCTAATTATCTAATTAAAGCCCAAGCTTACCTAAAACCCAACCCAATATGGAAAACCCTCCTATTTAAACCATCATTCTCCAGCCCCCAACCACACTTCACCATCTTCACTACACACACTCAAACCCTAATCTCCCTCTTTTGAAAGAAAAGGCAAGAAAGAAGAGTAATATAGACTTTTGATAAATCCAAGTGTTAATCTGAAGAAAAAGGTGTTAAACTACTGGTAATCAAGGTAAGAATCATCCCCTAAAACATGTTTTCATAACACTAAACGAATCTGGTCTTTTATGGAGTTTTTAAGTTTTTCAAAAGTTTCAAAGAAATCAATAAAGGTTGCATTTTTATGGATAAAAACATGGAAAATGCTTAGATCTAGTCATATGAATGCTAAACCAAGGTTTTGGACGTAAAAAGTTTGAGATTTGGAAGAAAAACAAGGATTTTGGGTTGAAAAACGAGCTGTTACAGCGTATTGCGACACTAGTGTTCATCCTGCGACACTAGCGATCATCTTGCGACACTAAGGATAAAACTCGACTTCTGGACGTGTGTCGGGTGTGCTTGCGACAATAGTTTAAGTCCCAACGAAAGTTGGGCAATAGCCTTGCGACACTGCAAGTGAAGGTGCTGCTTATGTAGCATGCGACACTGTGGTTCGTCTATGCGAGACTACCTGCGACACTACCTGCGACACTACCTGCGACACTGTCCGCGACACTGCGTGCGACACTAAGAAAGAAATGACGATTTTTCATAATAACTTAAATGCAGATCGTGCACCAAAACCACTACCTTAACCTTGACCGAACGAGCAAGATCACTTAAGAATCAGGTGAGTTTCTAGACCTCACTTCCGTTTCAAACACATTTTTTGAGGCTAACATGCATACCGCGATGTTTCCTGGACTATTGGATTTTATTATGTGAAGTGTGAAGATGACGTAAGAACAAGTAATTAAATACTTGTATATACATATATCTATATAATTATATAAACGAATGTATGCCTTAACGGAAGACAAGAATCCTACTGGGGATCATATAAAACCAGTTAAGCATCCTACTGGGGATCATATAAAACCAGTTAAGCATCCTACTGGGGATCATATAAAACCAGTCAAGAATCCTACTGGGGATCATATAAAACCAGCTAAGAATCCTACTGGGGATCATATAAAACCAGTTAAGAACCGCAGAACGGGTCTCTTATGACCAAAGAGGACACGATGATGATTTAATTCAAAGACAAGATATTGTGCTACGTATTATACGAATGTGATGTATGGTATAATGATACGATTTACGTGTATTATATGAGAAGTTTCTAAAGATGTTACGAAACTAGAACTCACTCAGCGTAGCTGACTTTTTGTATGCATGTTAGATTGATGTGCAGGTTTGATGATTTAAGGAGCTGCTTGGCGAGAGCTAGGGGTTTATTGAAGACTGGCATGGAAGAAAATTCATTTAAGATCAGATTTATGTCTTGTAATGATTGAATGATGCATTAAGACAATTGCGACGATGTAATGATATTTTTTTTAAACAAGTATTCCGCTGCAAATTATGATTTTATTTAAATTATAGTTGTTTTTATGCTTATGAATACCAATTGTGATGTTCGTCGAAAGACGGGCGTTACATATGTCGAACCTTACGTCTTTAATGTATAACGACCAAAATTTTATGCAACGTTTACCAAATTAAATACAAAAAAAATACAATTATTTAATCTTCAAAGTATATATATACATTATAAATATATATATATATATATATATATATTGTATTTTATAAAAGAAATTTTATAAAGATTATTAAAGATAAAAGTGTATTAAATTCTTGAAATAGTATCTAACGTCAAGAACGAAGAAAAAACGTAAAAACGTCACTTTTATAATCATTACGTCATTGGTTAGTTAATATAAATTATAAATTTACTTTAGGATATTTATGTAAATTTTAAAACTTATATTAAAGTTTATGTTGTCTTAAAAATAATAACAAAACTAGAAGGACCAAGTTTGTAACTTTACAAAAACAAAAAAAAAAAGAATACCGTCGCATCACGTTTTTACCCGTTTTTCAGGTGGCTTTTCTGGCCACCGGCGCCGTTTTCCGGCGAAGCGCGTTTAGGCGTTTTAACCATTTTTAAACCAAACCAGTTTATGTAAAACGATCCTCTAGCCGTTTCAAACCTATTAACGATGTTTAATTTCCTTTTAATCGATCCAGTACACCTTTAATTCAGTTTTAAAGTTCGGTTTCAAAACCCACCTAATGAAATCGACCTAAAACGCTCCAAATCACTAAATTGAAATAACTAGAACGATCCTTGCAACTAATGAAGAGTGTTAATACCAGTTAATTGAGTTTTAATCAACGAATTGAAAACCTAATTAACCCAATTTACTCGTAAATAATTCATGAGCCGTTCGCAGAGTTTTAGACCAAATCAATTCAATTTATTCGACAGAAACAATCTCCTAAACTTGTTTTCACTCTCTGTCAATTCAATTTCAAACAACATCATCTAAATTTCAGTGTTTGATTCTTCAAACCGTCGACCTTGTTCTTCGAGTTCATCGACTCGTTTCGTCAACCATCCAGTAAGTTTCTTACATCAAAATGCTCCTTATCATACCCAGATCAAAAGCCCTCTGTTGGTTTGGAATTATATCAACAGAGGAGGACGAATTTGAATGATCTTGAATCTAGGGCTTGGATGTGGGAATGGGTTTTGTTTTGTTAAAAAAACAAAAGAGTTAAAACATTTAAAAATCGATTTGTTTAACAAAATTTGATTTGGTCTGCTGGTTGTTCTTGTGTTATGTACAGTAAGGTCGTGGGTTCGATTCCCACACCCACTTTTCTTTAATTTTCTTATTTTTACACACTTTAAACATAAATTGATATTTTCTAAACAATCTAAATAACTTATTCAAGTTAAATATATTTTTTCTAAAGCATAACAATTTATAAATTTCAAATACATATATATATATATATATATAATGTTTCATGCTATTATGATTTATACAAATATATATTAACTACATTTTTAAAGATTTCAAAACTTATAAATTCAAATATATACTAATTACAAAATTACATGTTTATAAGTATTTTAAAGTTGTACAAATGTTTTGTAGAAAACTAAAATGGGTCCGTATAAAATATTTACCATATGAAAATACTAAATCGTTTCGTATAAGATCCCAATTTGTATTTTAAAAACCTAATTTCCAATTTGTTACTCAAAATCCTAATTTTCAATTTGTACTTTAAAACCCTAAATCCCAAATCCGAAACCCTAGATTTTCTGATTATGATTCTTGTTGCTATTGTTTCGTTTCTAAGTTAGGGTTTTCCCAATTAATTAGGTGACACTAATATTTGGGCAACCTTCAGTTCGTTATAAACTGCGTTTCTATTTCGGTTACCTATTGCATTTCAAGGTCAGTAAATTCACTCCCCTTTTTACTTTTACATTTTGGGGCCGAAACATGTTCTATTACAATACAATGTTTTCCAGTTTCTATTTTATTTTCCAACAGAGAACACAAAATATGTTAGTCTTTTTCCGGGCAAGATGCAAACTTATGTGATAGTTTAAAGTAGTATTGTTACTTTGTAATCCCAGCGGTACAATGTTAGCGCTAATGGTCTGATAAACCCACCTACATGTACAACAACGATAGGTGATTTAAACCCGCCCATATAATTACAATGTTACGAGTTGCTATTCGATGTTACAAGTTGCTATACGATGATACAAGTTGCTATTGCTATGCCATGTCTCTAAGTTGCTAAATAATTAATGATAACTTAAATATCGAGACGGTTACGAGATGGTTGCTTAAAAGTTATCGTTAATTAATACATGAATTGGTTCCTCATGATAAATGGCTACAAGTTACGTTACAATTATGGTTTACAATGTGTGTGCAAGGGGTCATGGTCGAGAATGATATGAAATAGCTATGCATGTAAGCTTGCGCAGCATATTATGATGATCTCGGATTTTCTATATTACTATGTATCAACTTGTGGTTTACTCACTAGCTTTAAATAGCTAACTTTATGTTCACATGTTTTAGGTGATGCTTATGATTATTTTGCTGCTTTTTGTCAAGACATAGGACTTCCTTGGACCTAGAATAACAAATCAGACAATTGCATTTACTGTTTCGGTTTTATTATTTTTGTCGTATCCATTTAAGACTCCTGTACTAAACTTACTATATCATTATTAAACTTAATAAATAAATACCATGTGCTTTGTTTACTATTGATATCCAATTCCAATGACAGCCCGGTGTTTCTGCCGTCGGGCGGGGTGTCACACGTAGATGCATTAGATGTAGAAACATCTACCATATTTTGGTTGCCGACTATTCATTGTAAATTGGTAACTACCTTGTAAATGAAATGAAAGAGATTTATCACAAGGGCAATAAGTTTCTTAAAGCATCATTATTGGAGAATAAAATCCAAGTTCATAAAACATTAAAAGATATCATGAAGACACTAATTAAAAGTCAAATTAAAGACTTGGTGAAACAATAGTCTGAACAAACATTGCCCCACTAAAAATACGAAAGTGAGTATGATAAAAACATTCAAATGGCTCTTCATCAGTTTCAATTTCGTAAAGCTTCCCCTGTAAAGTTATCATAAACCAATTACCATTCGTCATAAAATGATTTATGTTGCACCATACTGAAAGTGATATAGGGGGGACTGGGGGACACGAGAAGACCTTTTTCCTGTGTTCATTTTCTAGCATCCCCAAGTCAATCAAGATCTCATTTTTGCCGGTGCTAAGAAACATGTGAAGCTTATTTTTTACATTTATTAAGTCTCCGTAATAAAATCCTGTGGAAGGAACCGGTGGAAAGCCTATCTCCTTAAACTCTTTCGAATTAACGTCAAAACAAATCACCACATTTTTACCTACAACATAGCACTCGCAAATA
This sequence comes from Tagetes erecta, assembly GCA_030867185.1. NCBI lineage: Eukaryota > Viridiplantae > Streptophyta > Magnoliopsida > Asterales > Asteraceae > Tagetes > Tagetes erecta. The sequence goes on from CM061487.1 coordinate 82,268,382, forward strand.
GTGAAATATAGAGTATCACAGCGTAAAGTACTAGTAGACTAAGAGAAAGTGGGGTTCACGTACTCTGGTTCTCTAATGAAATGTATGTTTCTCCAGGAGTCTATTTTCCTAAAATATATTGAGACAACAAATGCAGGACACCTACGCTTGACATGCAAGACCTTGTAATCATCGTATGCGTCCATGTACAAACCAATAGTATCTGAGTTATGTTCAAAGAAGCCATGATAATCAGGTTTTGACAAATGCTTGTAAGCGCGAGTTATTGGATTCCATAGGAGCAACTCGGATGTATTATTCAAGTGAAGACACAACAATCCATTCAAATGTGAATGGATCGAGATATCATTAAATGGAAAAGAAACGATGGTGCTTGGCCCATAAACACCGGATTGAACGTTGATCGGATGAACAGAGATTGAATGGTCTCCAACAAAGATAATTCTTTGATTAGATGAATTTAATGAGCGGTTTGCATGTACCCTTACAAATTCCTGCGTTGATAATAATGCACACCATTCTTTACAAACACACTTAGAACGGCCTACAACCTTCGCTGGCACTCTTGTTAATATCTCAGACACGATTATTTCAACAGAAAGATCAACCATGGTGGCTCCTTCGTGTTGCACAAATAATGAGTAATTAGTTGTAAAACTTGAATGTAGTATAAGAATTAGATCTCCTATTATCTAAAAACTTAGCTATAGACTTAGCTAAAAACTTAGCGACATATTATTGATCTAGAAAGGGTATTATCCAAATACCTATATTTTCATTATTAACCTTCTGAATTTTTCATATCTATAAAAAAAATATAGTTGTTGTAACTTATTTCAATCCAACACACACAAATTACACAATTTGCATACACACTTCACAACACACACATAACACAAAACATACCACAATTTTGTTTACAAAAAGTTTATTATGTTTTTTTAACTTTTGAAAGTTTTAAGGATGGTAAGATATGAAATATAAGAAAACCAACTAATAAGCGTTACACATGTATATTAATCTAAAAAGAACACAATATGAATCTTAAACAAAATTGCAAAATATGAGAAAAATCCAACGTTTAAATAATAATGTGAGCCTCAGGCATGTTTGGTTCAATGACAATCGTAGTGAAGTCAGTGGATCGCAAAATATTCCCTATAAGTGAAAAAAAAATGCATTAATTTTAGAAAATGACATTATTCATTTTATGTAATTCACTTCCAAAAATATTTGTATAGTATAACATACTGTCTGGCAAACGAACTAACTTGACCCGAGATACATAGACAATAGATTTTGTTATCATTGCACGAAAAGTTGGCACCAACCGAACCCCCGACGGGTTGTATAAAAATAACTCTATAATGTGCCCCCTGCCCATATAATTTTTATTAGAAAAAATTGTAAATATTAGGCAATTATAAAGAAAATATTAAATTTTTATACAAATAATGCTTTACGTTTAATCTTGTAGAAACATAAGACAATGTCCATATAAGCGCTCACCCTTGATAATCCTACCAACGACATCTATAACAGATAAATGACTTGTTAATGTTAATATTGTTTTTTAAAATTTCAAGACGTATTAAAAGAGTGTATAAATCGAAAAGTTTTAGACGTACCAGTAATTCCTTTTAGAGATATCATGTCTTGGGCAAGATATTGTATAGAATGCACTAATGGATACACACATAATCATCTTGGAACTTGATTTGTAAATTGAACAAGTTTCATTTGTTCATTAAATAGAATTTTGAATTCACTACAAGCCAATATGTAGTTTTTATGTTTTGGCCATTCTTTGTAATCAATTTTATCACGTTGGAAACGGTTTAGTACAAACATATTACCCGCCAAATCCATGGTATTATAAAACTGCATGAAAGGGGCCGGGATGAAACTGACCACTTTTTGTCTCTAAAAAACAAAAATAAATATTTTTATTTAAGTACCACTTAGACTTTTATTATTTAAAAAATGAAAAAGGTTCTTACGTGTTGGTCCAGAAAAACTATCAATAATTTGTTTTCGCATACGAGAGGCAAAACAAAGTCGACCCAAACGAAACACATAGTATACCAAACGTTGTGTTGTGTGACTGATGCAAAAGAGTCAACAATGTAATGCAAATCCATGATAGAGTATACCTTCTATTTAAGACAGATCAATAGTTGTAGATTTTGATATTAAAACATAACAAAACGATGTTGCTAGTTACTTTTTGTATAGACACCATGAACAAAGTTATACATGAAACTGAATGTGCATTTAGGAAGGTGGATAATGAAGATAAAGGTATTCAAATAATACAATGTCTAGATCACTAATTTGTCGCTAAGTATTAAGTTAGACTATGTTGTACTAAAATTGGCACTTATAGAGGACTATTTTGTACTACAGTTGGACTATTCTGCACTTATAGTAAACGAAAGGCAACTTATGTTGGACTATTCTGTAATAAAGCTGGCACATATGAGTATTTGACAAGTTGGCTACTAATCCATAAAGAAACAATGGTTTCAACCAAAATTGCACATATAAACAGCAGCACGTTTAACTCATGTGCAGCAGCAGCAGTATGAATCGGTTTATGTGTGTGTTTTTGTAGTCTTTTTCAACTATTTAACATATTCATACATTCACTTCACAACATAGACATCATTGATAATCTATTCCAACACTGTGTTTAGCACAGGTCTTCTTCTTGAATTCTGATTCATTGCGTTATAGAGGTTGAAATGATGTTTGTTTGATGAGAATGGAGCTGTAAATTTGGTGCTTTAATTGTATTGTGTTTTAATTGAAAAAAAAATTGAAAAAAAAATGTCAAATTAGTTGATAACAAGATATGTTGAACTTATGAATAGATATATATATATATATATATATATATATATATATATATATATATATATATATATATATATATATATATATATATATATATATATATATATATATATATATATATGTGTGTGTGTGTGTGTGTGTGTGTGTGTGTGTATGAATAGATTATGAAATAAGCTTTTATCAAACAAACATCATTGATAATCTATTCCAACACTATGTGTTGCTGCTGTTGTTATATTTAATACAATTTGGTAAAATACATGGCTTAGTGCACATACCTGATTTTCAGCAGCCCTAAAATCACCAACAGTTGCAAAGAATAAGAACCATAAGCAACAACATCATGATGCTTAAATGAAAATTGAACACATTCATACACACACACATAACAAATTCATACACATATTCAGTTTCATAACACAACACTTATAGAGTGTTTTAAACATCACAACACAACACAACATTGCACAAAATTAAACAAAAATGGCCCAAACTCAAAGCTGTTTCAAACACACACACACACACACACATATTTTATACATGCTTTCATAAGCAACAACATATAAACATTCATAAGCAAGAACATACATTCATACATGCTTTCATTAAAACCAGCAGTTGATCAGGTATAGCTACATATATTTGGTGTTTGGATAAGAACTTAAGTTGATATTGCTATTACACATTTAAGACATGGCACACAAAATATATTCAACAGCAGGTTTAACCACCACCCCCCTTACTTTAGTTTTCAAACATGCAATTTGTTGCTTATTTAAACACATTCTTTTCATTAACATTCAGTTTAACAGATTCATTCACACACATTCAGGCAAAAATTGCCTAAAAAAGATTAACTTTTAGAACAATGTGTGCTGCTGCTGTTGTTATAACAGTTGCTGTTGTATATGTGTGCTGCTGCACGTTGATGTTGTTGCAAAAGATGTTTATAAACAGCTGGTTAACCCACCCCCCACGCCACATTAAGAATATTATGCAGATGGGTCAACCTAGTTAACAGCACGCGATGTGTAGCAGCAGCAGCATGATCAACTGTTATTTTCAGATTTTTTGAGATCTTTTATCATTTACAACACACCCAACACAAACACATAACAACAACGTGACATGTGCAGTATTGCATGAAGACGTGCGAGATCTTTTTAAGGTACACACACATTATTTTAAAATGGCACATACATGTACAAAAATCATTTTAAGGTACACACACAACAACATATTGCACAAAATTGAACAAAAATAACATAAGCAAGTTCATACATAAGCAACAACATATTCACACACAGACATAAGCAAGTTCACATACACATCTAACCCATTTTGACCCGTTGTATGTTAGCATTTTTTCTAGCCTGTTTACAACAGCAGCAACAACAACATATAAACAGCTGCTGCTGTTGTTATATTTATTACAATGTGTGTGTTTTGGTGGTCTTTAACATACAACATAACACATTCATTTTTTTTTCAAAACTGTTTGCTGCTGTTGTTGTTGTTATGTTTAAAATGAAATAGGTAGATCAATGATCATTTTATGGCCAAAAACACACATTTTTGCCCCCAAAAAGTTTCTTTTATTCAAATAAAAATCTGCTGTTGCTGTTTCAAAACATTCATACACACACAACATAACACATTCATAGACACACAAACATTCATACAACACAACGCACACACACATTTATGAGTCACAAAACACACACACACATATTAACCCCCCAACACAAATAAACAACTGCTCCTCTTATCTATTAAACGGGTCAAATTGAACAAAAATGATATGTTTGATTACCCCCACCCCCATATTCATACATTCATATAGCATAAATAACATAAACAGCATAAACAGTATAAAACATACAACACACACACACCAAATTCAACACAACACATATACACAGCAGCAACAACAAACAATTTTGGCATTCAACACAACACATATACACAGCAGCAGCAAACATAAAACACAACACACAACACAACACAACACATTCATATTAACCCCACATTCTGCTGTTTTATAGATGCAAAATGGCCCAACAGCAACAACAATAAACTGTTTAACCCAAACCCCCCCCTCCCACACACATTCATAAACATTCAGTTTAACAGATTCATTCACACACATTCAGGCAAAAATTGCCCAAAAAAGATTATCTTTTAGAACAATGTGTGCTGCTGCTGTTGTTATAACAGTCGCTGTTGTATATGTGTGCTGTTGCTGTTGTTATAACAGTTGTTGTTGTATATTTGTGCTGCTGCACGTTGATGTTGTTGCAAAAGATGTTTATAAACAGCTGGTTAACCCACCCCCACGCCACATTAAAAATATTATGCAGATGGGTCAACCTGGTTAACAGCACGAGATGTGTAGCAGCAGCATGATCAACTGTTATTTTTAGATTTTTTAAGATCTTTTATCATTTACAACACACCCAACACAAACACATAACAACAACGTGACATGTGCAGTATTGCAAGAAGACGTGCGAGATCTTTTTAAGGTACACACACATCATTTTAAAATGGCACATACACAAAAATCATTTTAAGGTACACACACAACTACATATTGCACAAAATTGAACACAAATAACATAAGCAAGTTCATACATAAGCAACAACATAAGAAAGTTCATACATAAGCAACAACATATTCACACGCATACATAAGCAAGTTCACACACACATCTAACCCATTTTGACCCGTTGTATGTTAGCATTTTTTCTAGCCTGTTTGGAACAGCAGCAGCAACAACATATAAACAGCTGCTGTTGTTGTTATATTTATTACAATGTGTGTGTTTTGGTGGTCTTTAACATACAACATAACACATTCATTTTTTTTCAAAACTGTTTGCTGCTGCTGTTGTTGTTATGTTTAAAATGAAATAGGTAGATCAATGATCATTTTATGGCCAAAAACACACATTTTTGCCCCCAAAAAGTTTCTTTTATTCAAATAAAAATCTGCTGCTGCTGTTTCAAAACATTCATACACACACAACATAACACATTCATAGACATACAAACATTCATACAACACAACACATACACACATTTATGAGTCACAAAACACACACACACACACACACACACATTAACCCCCTAACACATATAAATAGCTGCTGCTCTTATCTATTAAACGGGTCAAATTGAACAAAAATGGCATGTTTGATTACCCCCACCCCCATATTCATACATTCATATAGCATAAACAACATAAACAGCATAAACAGTAACAAAACATACAACACACACACACACACACCAAATTCAACACAACACATATACACAGCAGCAACAACAAACAATTTTGGCATTCAACACAACACATATGCACAGCAGCAGCAAACATAAAACACAACACACAACACAACACATTCATATTAACCCCACATTTTGCTGTTTTGTAGATGCAAAATGGACCAACAGCAACAACAATAAACTGTTTAACCCAACCCCCCCCCACACACACATTCATAAACATTCAGTTTAACAGATTCATTCACACACATTCAGGCAAAAATTGCCCAAAAAAGATTATCTTTTAGAACAATGTGTGCTGCTGCTGTTGTTATAACAGTCGCTGTTGTATATGTGTGCTGTTGCTGTTGTTATAACAGTTGTTGTTGTATATGTGTGCTGCTGCACGTTGATGTTGTTGCAAAAGATGTTTATAAACAGCTGGTTAACCCACCCCCACGCCACATTAAGAATATTATGCAGATGGGTCAACCTGGTTAACAGCACGAGATGTGTAGCAGCAGCAACATGATCAACTGTTATTTTTAGATTTTTTAAGATCTTTTATCATTTACAACACACCCAACACAAACACATAACAACAACATGACATGTGCAGTATTGCAAGAAGACGTGCGAGATCATTTTAAGGTACACACACATGATTTTAAAATGGCACATACACAAAAATCATTTTAAGGTACACACACAACTACATATTGCACAATATTGAACACAAATAACATAAGCAAGTTCATACATAAGCAACAACATAAGAAAGTTCATAAATAAGCAACAACATATTCGCACGCATACATAAGCAAGTTCACACACACATCTAACCCATTTTGACCCGTTGTATGTTCGCATTTTTTCTAGCCTGTTTGGAACAGCAGCAGCAACAACATATAAACAGCTGCTGTTGTTGTTATATTTATTACAATGTGTGTGTTTTGGTGGTCTTTAACATACAACATAACACATTCATTTTTTTTCAAAACTGTTTGCTGCTGCTGTTGTTGTTATGTTTAAAATGAAATAGGTAGATCAATGATCATTTTATGGCCAAAAACACACATTTTTGCCCCCAAAAAGTTTCTTTTATTCAAATAAAAATCTGCTGCTGCTGTTTCAAAACATTCATACACACACAACATAACACATTCATAGACATACAAACATTCATACAACACAACACATACACACATTTATGAGTAACAAAACACACACACACACACACATTAACCCCCTAACACATATAAATAGCTGCTGCTCTTATCTATTAAACGGGTCAAATTGAACAAAAATGGCATGTTTGATTACCCCCACCCCCATATTCATACATTCATATAGCATAAACAACATAAACAGCATAAACAGTAACAAAACATACAACACACACACACACACACACCAAATTCAACACAACACATATACACAGCAGCAACAACAAACAATTTTGGCATTCAACACAACACATATGCACAGCAGCAGCAAACATAAAACACAACACACAACACAACACATTCATATTAACCCCACATTTTGCTGTTTTGTAGATGCAAAATGGACCAACAGCAACAACAATAAACTGTTTAACCCAACCCCCCCCCCCCCCACACACACGTTCATAAACATTCAGTTTAACAGATTCATTCACACACATTCAGGCAAAAATTGCCCAAAAAAGATTATCTTTTAGAACAATGTGTGCTGCTGCTGTTGTTATAACAGTCGCTGTTGTATATGTGTGCTGTTGCTGTTGTTATAACAGTTGTTGTTGTATATGTGTGCTGCTGCACGTTGATGTTGTTGCAAAAGATGTTTATAAACAGCTGGTTAACCCACCCCCACGCCACATTAAGAATATTATGCAGATGGGTCAACCTGGTTAACAGCACGAGATGTGTAGCAGCAGCAGCATGATCAACTGTTATTTTTAGATTTTTTAAGATCTTTTATCATTTACAACACACCCAACACAAACACATAACAACAACGTGACATGTGCAGTATTGCAAGAAGACGTGCGAGATCTTTTAAAGGTACACACACATCATTTTAAAATGGCACATACACAAAAATCATTTTAAGGTACACACACAACTACATATTGCACAATATTGAACACAAATAACATAAGCACGTTCATACATAAGCAACAACATAAGAAAGTTCATAAATAAGCAACAACATATTCACACGCATACATAAGCAACACACACATCTAACCCATTTTGACCCGTTGTATGTTAGCATTGTTTCTAGCCTGTTTGGAACAGTAGGAGCAACAACATATAAACAGCTGCTGTTGTTGTTATATTTATTACAATGTGTGTGTTTTGGTGGTCTTTAACATACAACATAACACATTCATTTTTTTTCAAAACTGTTTGCTGCTGCTGTTGTTGTTATGTTTAAAATGAAATAGGTAGATCAATGATCATTTTATGGCCAAAACACACATTTTTGCCCCCAAAAAGTTTATTTTATTCAAATAAAAATCTGCTGCTGCTGTTTCAAAACATTCATACACACACAACATAACACATTCATAGACATACAAACATTCATACAACACAACACACACACACATTTATGAGTCACAAAACACACACACACACACATATTAACCCCCTAACACATATAAATAGCTGCTGCTCTTATCTATTAAATGGGTCAAATTGAACAAAAATGACATGTTTGATTACCCCCACCCCCATATTCATACATTCATATAGTATAAACAACATAAACAGCATAAACAGTAACAAAACATACAACACACACACACACCAAATTCAACACAACATATATACACAGCAACAGCAGCAGCAAATAATTTTGGCATTCAACACAACACATATACACAGCAGCAACAAACATAAAACACAACACACAACACATTCAGATTACCCCCACATTCTGCTGTTTTATAGATACAAAAATGGCCCAACAGCAACAACAACAAACTGTTTAACCCCCCCCCCCCCCACACACACACACACATTTATACACATTCAGTTTAACAGATTCATTCACACACATTCAGACAAAAATTGCCCAAAAAAGATTATCTTTTAGAACAATGTGTGCTGCTGCTGTTGTTATAACAGTTGCTGTTGTATATGTGTGCTGCTGCACGTTGATGTTGTTGCAACAGATGTTTATAAACAGCTGGTTAACCTACCCCCACGCCACATTAAGAATATTATGCAGATGGGTCAACCTGGTTAACAGCACGCAATGTGTAGCAGCAGCAGCATGATCAACTGTTATTTTCAGATTTTTTGAGATCTTTTATCATTTACAACACACCCAACACAAACACATAACAACAGCGTGACATGTGCAGTATTGCAGGAAGACGTGCAAGATCTTTTTAAGGTACACACACATCATTTTAAAATGGTACATACACAAAAATCATTTTAAGGTACACACAACAACATATTGCACAAAATTGAACAATAATAACATATTTTAACCAAGTTAACATGAAAACTGTGGAAGAATGTGGTGAGGACGGAGGTGGCCGTGGTTTCTTAAGGGAAATGGAGAGGTTTGTTGAAAAGGCGGAACAACATTTTTATTAGCAGCAGTTCAAGTTCAAGTGAGCCAGATGATGAAGATTTGTAATTATACTAAGAGAAAAAAAAGTACAGCAGCAGCACCAAAACAGTTGTGCAACAGCAACAACATTTAGTGTTTTTAAACATCAAAATTCATTAAAATCATAAGCAAGTTCATACATAAGCAACAACATATTCACATGCATACATATGCAAGTTCACACACACACATCTAACCCATTTTGACCCATTGTATGTTAGCATTTTTTTCTAGCCTGTTTGAAACAACAGCAGCAACAACATATAAACAGCTGCTGCTGTTGTTATATTTATTACAATGTGTGTGTTTTGGTGGTCTTTAACATACAACAAAACACATTCATTTTTTTTTAAAAACTGTTTGCTGCTGTTGTTTTTGTTATGTTTAAAATGAAATAGGTAGATCAATGATCATTTTATGGCCAAAAACACACATTTTTGCCCCCAAAAAGTTTCTTTTATTCAAATAAAAATCTGTTGCTACTGTTTCAAAACATTCATACACACACAACATAACACATTCATAGACACACAAACATTCATACAACACAACACACACAGACATTTATGAGTCATAAAACACACACACACATATTAACCCCCCAACACACATTTATGAGTCACAAAACACACACACATATTAACCCCCCAACACACACATTTATGAGTCACAAAACACACACACACACATATTAACCCCCCAACAATATAAACAGTTGCTGCTCTTATCTATTAAACGAGTCAAATTGAACAAAAATGACATGTTTGATTACCCCCACTCCCATATTCATACATTCATATAACATAAACAACATAAACAACATAAACAGTAATAAAACATACAACACACACACACACACCAAATTCAACACAACACATATACATACCACCAGCAACAAACAATTTTGGCATTCAACACAACACATATACACAACAGCAGCAAACATAAAACACAACACACAACACAACACATTCAGATTACCCACACATTCTGCTGTTTTATACATGAAAACATTTATAATTTCAAGGTTTTTTGGGCTGTAAAAAATACACCATTCATACACACACAACACATATACTGCTGTTGTTTCATCATTCATACACACACACAGATTCATACATATACACTTATATATAACGTTTTAAACATGTATGAAAGATTTGTCCAAAACACATCACATTCATACACACACACATTCAATTTCAAAATCACAAGCATCAGCAGTTATAGAGTGTTTTAAACATCACAAAAAACAACACAACACAATATTTAGAGCAGTTGCACTTAAACAACAACTGCTGATGCTTGTGAGTTGCTGTTAATAACACATCACAAACAGGTGTTGCTGCTGCTAAATTCATACAACACACACTTTGATTAACCTGCACCCCTCGGTTCCAAAAACACATTCATAAAAACATACAACACAACACAAAACTCTTTATACACATTCATACAAAGCAGCTGTAGCCGGTTTAACATACAAATTCATACACAAATTCATACACACACACACACACATATTCAGTACACATAACACACAACACATTTAGATTTAAAAACATACCTCGGATGGAAGATTGATACACAAAACAACCTGCAACACATGTACCAAAGCATAAACCATAAACTCAAAACCGTATAAAAATGAAATTGAAATTGAAATTGATAAAGAAATTATTATCTATATTACCTGAGATAATGCGAGATTTGAATAGCAAGAAATGCGAAATATGGAGGTTGTTGAGATTCATATAGCAGGAGCAATGGGAGTTTTGAATTTTCATTGAATTTTCTGCCGCCTTTTTTGCCATAAGAGTGGTTTGATTCATATAGCAGTAGCAAAAGCATGTTGGAATCTTTTCCTCTTTGATTTGAATTGCTTTGTTGTGTTGCTGTGTTGAAGATTTGTTGCAGGCAGGGTGTGTACGATTGGGGTGTAGAAGATTATAAATGACAATGCTGGTCCCTTAACTTTGAATGTGTGTACAGTTTAGTCCTTAATTTTCAACATTAAGGAAATTGTTAAATTACCCTTTTGCCCATTGTATTTGCTTAATAAGATAGTATAGATAGAGTAAATTACCTTTTGTACACTTGTGGTTTTTCAAACTTAACCATCTGAAACATAATGTTTAAAATTGTTTACTTGCACTCCATCTTTTCACCTATTTATCTATTTGTGTTCATATGACTAACCGTGTAAATTTTTTTTGTTAGTTTTTGTTTTATTAACAAAATGCCCTTAATTATTTTAAAAAAAATTAAATGAGGTTAAATAAATAACAAATTGATTAGCTTTGAACCTATTTCATCTATCTGAATATAGATCAAACCAGTCACCACCTCCAAACCTCAGCATCACCAGCCACCATCATCATAGTGTCACATTATCATTATCATCATCATCATCATCATCATCATCCGCCGTTCAAAAAAAATTATCATCATTCCACCATCACCATCATCGAGGAGTCACATTATCATCATCATCATCCACAATAACTACCAACACCATTATCATCTTCATCCACCATAACTAACACTAACATCATCAACCACGAACACCACAACTAATAACCATCATCACAGATCTATCACAATCATCACTAATATGTGAACTCTTCCTAAACCATCAACATAATGCTGACCTAGGTTAGGGTTTCAATTTGTCTTCATAACTCATACCACCACAATCAACATCATCCACCACCGTAGTCGGCCACCAACACCATAACCATCATATCACTAATCCTTTGAAATCAAGAATCGATAATGAAGGCGAAGTCTTTTTATCTGAAAATCAATCTTACTACATGTATCTACTTTCCCATCTCTTGTAGATGAAAAAATAAATGGCAGATCTGGTTTCTAATTCGATCGATAAAGATAAGTATGGGTGGTGCGATTGGGTAGAGAAAATGAAGGAACACAATGTTGTAGTAGTAGTGGTGGTGGGTGGTCCGAACGTCGGTATTCGATAGTACAAGGTCACAGGTGGTGAACTTGTGGGTCTTAGATGATGATGAGAGAAGGGTGGAGGGAGTGCTTCATTTAAGCTCATGTATCAACTAAAATGTATGAGCTAATCAAGGCCATTTTGGTCGTCTGAACTCAAACTAGCAAAAATTTCTAACATCGTTAGTCAAATGTACACAAATAGTTGAAAATATGAAACACTTGGGTGCAAGTAACTAGTTTTAAACTCTAGGTTTCAGATGGTTATATTTAATAAAACACATGTGTAAAAAAGGTAATTTACTCTTTAATATATATTATAAAGAGAATAGAAAGTGATAGATCGAGATGAACCGAGCTTGGATCTAGATCTGAGATTGTTTGGTGATGTTGTTTGCAATCAGTGATGCGGAAACTCACTGATCACATATTGATGCTTGAATGTTCATGAAGATCAATGCAAAGTATGATGAAGATGATGATAATTAGAATAGGTGAATTGTATTAGATCAATGGATGTTACAAGAGAATATGACTAACAAGAATAGGCAACTCTCTTAACAAATGACCTAGGTGATGGTATTTATAGTCCATACCATTCACCTTACAAAGTAACCTAAAAGACGTGCAATTAAGCACAAAACGATTACACAAATATTCTAAGACAAATACAAATTATGAACGTCTTCACCCGTGCTTGCTCGTGATGATGCTCGATATCTTCACTCGCTTATATTTGGAAAGTGACATCTTCAAATAACCCCAACAGTACTCCCCCTAAGATGACACTTTACAAATCTGACATATCAGCTTAAATCTTCATGTGACGAGCATAGAGAGCAACTTAAAGTTTTGGTATGCATTATCTTCAAGAGGACCCAACAGTACTCCCCCTAAGATGATGCTGCCAAAACTCTGTCTTTCAACAAGCAATCTGCATCCTTCTCTCCCTTTGGAGTAACATCAGAGGCTATGGAAAGAAATAAACAGAGAGTAGATTCCGGTGAATCTATATATCAGCAACGGGATCTTCTTCAACGGTTGAAGTAGAATGCGAAGACTTCTTTGACTTAGAATACTCCCCCTCAACTTTTGCTTTAGAGGTTAATGGGATCTGTGTATGAGATATTAAGAGGAGGATTCTTAACACTCAACAATCTGACTTGGAGATCTTTGGACTAGAATCCGGCTTGAACAGGAACATCTTCAAGTCGCGTGGAAGCTTGTTCTGCAATGGAAACTGTTCCTGCAACTCAAAGAAAAACATTAAAACTCAGGCAATCATGTGCATTTATCATCAATGTAAAGATTAAGTTCTCAATCGGATGAGATATTGCTTGATGAACAACTCCTACATCAATAACATATGTTAATCTGCCAACACAAAAGAAAAAGATTAAAATGACAATCTTTTTGTTGTTTTTGAATTTTTCAATGTTTTTGATATTTTTGGAATTTTCTCTTTACATTCTGAATCTTTAACCTGCAATGAGATCATACCAGCAATTAATCCAACACATGTTTTGCAGTTTTTAAAATAGACATTTGAATTGTGAAGTAATTGAGTGATGAATTGTTGAACAAATCAATTAGCTCGAAGTGACACACTTACTTTTTCTATTCTTGATGATCAATTAGGTTGATTAAGAATAAGTTTTGAGTGACCCATACTTTGCACATTAGAAAGTTATACACCTCATCTAAATATCCTGAGAACACCTCAACATGTCAGGTCACTTACAATCATAAACAGTGTGGAATTTGGGTTCTATTTGGATTTGGTCCACTTTGGGACTTCTTTTGAATTCCTTTTTGGAATTTTTCTTTTTCCTATTGTTCCCCTTGGGAATCTTCTGAATTCCATTTTGGAATTTGTTTGGTGATGGTCCACATTTGGGACTCTTTTTGTTCCATTTTGGAATCTTTTGCTGCATCTTGAAGCTCAAAAGAGACTTCGTGTGAGACTTCAGGTCTGTGGATACCACAACAAAGAAGCTCACGATGCGGTTCATCACACTGAATAGATTGTATCGTTACCCGATGTAATTTAGATGCTTCACGAGATATCTATTTGATTTGTATAAACGTTTCACATGCACTAAGATGTTTCAACCACACAAACTCATTAGAATTTAGTTAAATCATCATAGAATATACTTGTTCAGTATAATTGTCTGAGCTGTCTCGCACATCAATTTTCACGCTTCAGTCTTTATTGTTTAAAATGATGCGTTGAATAACTCTAGTGTACTATCATTTCACATGTACGTGCAAGTAGATTCAACATATTTTTGGATTTTTCTTGTTTTATCATTTTTATTTTTTAATAATGATTTCTCCCCCTAAACTTTTAAATTTCTAAGAAAATTGAAAGTTTAATGAAAAGAAAATGGCAGATATGTTATCAACGTATGAAGAGTGCATGCAATATACTTAATCTAAACAGACGAAATGAAACAACGGTTGTTTCTTGCACTGCCATCATTGTTTGACTTTTGAAAATGTTTTTTTTTTTTTAAAAAAATTCCTTCAATGATTCCTTTTTGTTTCCAACTCCATTTGGTGTCAGTTGCATCGAAAACATCATGAACAAGATTCGGTATCTTGTCATGATAAGGGTTCAGCCACGGTCTTCTTTTCTTTGTTTGACCGGCCTCCATAACTGTCCCTAACACACTAACAAATCAGTTAGAGGTAATGACCCAAACCATTTCGGTTTTGGGTCGTCCAAATTCATCAACATAAGAGATATTCTCATAAGTGCAAGGAATACCTTCAGGTGGTGGTTCTGATGATACAATGTAATTTGTACCTTCATCTTCTTTCATGGATTGTTTGTCAAAAGAGAAATTATAGTCATTTTCAAACAGATTATGATTTTCTTTTAAAAACAGGTTTTGTTGACTATATTTCTTATTCAAAGATTGATTCACTATTGGAATCATTTTATCATTTAAGTGATGATTTCCCTTTTTGTTTTTGACAAACTTTGGTGTCCATGAATCATTGACATGTTGATTTTCATCAAACGAATGTCTATGATTAGATCTTTTAAAGTTAGAAACGTACCTGGAAGGGTATGCACATGATGAACTTCTTTGGACTGACCTTCTCGGCTTGTTGTAGCACTCGGATGTGTTGTGATTTACCATGTCACAAAATGAACAGTACTTGTTGTAGTAACACTCCATTGTGTCGTGGTTGTACATCTGACAGTTGGTGCAGTACTTGTTGTAGTAGCATTCCGTTGTCGTGTGATTGTACATTTCACATATCTCGCAGTACTTCTGATGAGCCTTGAAGGGAGACTTTTTTCTTTGCTTTTGAGAAGTCTTTGCAGTTGAAGCTTTGACCTCTGAATCTTGTTGAAGCTTGCTTGAAGAAGCTGGAGTCTTGAACTTGTTGCTTTTCGAACTATATGGAAAGACACCTTGACTGTAGATACAATCAGAGATATGATGAGTTTCAGAGTCACAGATTATACAGTATACGTCACTGTTTGAATCACTCGGAGATTCGGAATCTTGAGACTTTGGAGTAGGAGTCTGTGGTGTAGAATCAGATGAAGCGGCCTTTGTCTTGTTCCTCTTGGCTTTGCTTTTCTTTCTTCTAACCTTCTTCTTCTTCTTCTTTGACTGAACCTCTTGTGTCTTTTCTTCTTCTTCTTGAGAAGATAGTGATCCAACAATTCCGGTTGGCACTAATCCCTCATCTTTCTTTTCAACAAACTTTCCTTTTTCGACTTCTTCTTTGATAAACACAAGATCAGATTGTGATCTGTTGAGTTTATCAGTGAGCTCCATGAGCTGAACATTCAGATTATGCTTTTCGGTAAGCATTGAATCAACATTCTGTGTAAGAGATTTTAGTCTATCTTCACACAATTGGTGATTGTTTTGTAGACTTGCGTGTTTCTCTTGTTCTTCTTGCAATTTGGTTTTCAGAACGTTGTTCTCTGAATTGAACATCTCAGACAATTTCTTCAACTTTAGAATTTCTTCTTGCAAATCTTTGATCACACTAGATGAGTGTGCATTTGATTTTTCTGCTTCATTCTTGACATTCATTGCTTCTCTTTCACTTTTCTTGAGTGACTCTTCGAGAGATGTGATTCTTTGATCAGATATTTCTTGTTGTTCTTTCAGATTCTTGTGCATTTGCTCTTCCTTCTTGAGTTTATCACAAATCTTGAAAGAGTATATTCTGTAGTGTTCAACTTGTTGAAAACATTCTTTGGTGCACATCTTTTCTCTGACTTCAATTGGCATTTCAACATAAGAACTCTGAACATCTTTCTCGTTTTCTTTTTCTGACATCAATCTCTTTATTTCTGAATTCAGTTGAGCAATTGTCTCATCTTGCTTTGCAATGGTTTCTGACAAGTTGCTGATTTCTTTATCTTTCTTTTCAATCTCTATGGAAACAACATCATTGTTTTCACTCCAATCATACTCTTCTTCTTCATGTTGATTTTCATGAGAATTTGCTTGACTCACAAGAGCAAGTTTTGTGTGTTCATGAAAGTCTCTTCTCTTTTGATCACAAGCTTTGGCAACTTGAAGATAAGTTGTTTCAAACATGTGATTGAATTCTGTAATAAATTCATTGATATCTTCTCTTTTATTTTCTTCTCGGATCACGGTAAACATGCCCGTTGACATTTTTCTTGAATTTTCAAAGTCATTTTGATGATTTTTCTGGGAAGTCATGGTGGCTAAAAATGACTAATTTGAAATTTTGGAAAAATGAATTTTTCGATTTTCCAGACTTTTTTTTTTTTTTTTTAGAGACGGGTCACTGTTTGGACGGGTAACTGTTTGGACGGGTCAACAACTTGGGACGTCTGAACAGTGTCTTTACCCGGCTGAACAGTGTCTTTACCCAGCTGATCAGTTCTTCACCCGGCTGAACAGTGTCTTCACCCGGCTGAACAGTGCTTCACCCGGCTGAACAGTTCTTCACCCGGCTGAACAATGTTTTTCTTCTACTTTACCCAGCTGAACTACACGGCTGAATAGTATCTTTACCCGACTGAAAACTTCTTCACCCGTCTGAAAATTTCTTCAAGATTATCAACACTTAGGAAAAATTTTCTTTGAATCAATCACTTAATTCTTCAATTCTTCTTCAGATTATGATAAGTTTCTGGGCAAATATCAATCAATTCTTCAAATCTTCATATCAGATTGACTTTTCAAAGTCAAAATTGTGATGAACATAAGATCAATTCTTCAATTTTTGTTGTTTTTGTTCAATTCAATACTTGCATTAGCTTAGGAATGATGTTTCTAACAATCCTTCAAAGAATTACACCTTGATTCTAGCTAAATCTCATTCAGATCCGGATTTTTGATGAAGAACACAACAAGTGGGTTTTGAAACAAATTGACAAAATATGGATCGAAATCAACAAATCAGTGATGTTTGATTATGAACGAAGCTTAGGATAGTGATTTCTAACACATCTCAATCATCAATTTCTCAATATCATCAACAATTTCCAGATTTCAAATTTTGAGCAGTGAAATGACGAACATGAACAATTTCTTCAAAAACTCAATCAAATCTTCACCAATTGATCTCAAACTTTGCAGTTCTTTACACAAACATGAATCAAAGCTAATGGTAGCTAAAATTCCATCAATAACAACAACAATCAAAGATCACCCAACTGCTCTGATACCAATTGATAGTGTTCGAGATGAAGCGAGCTTGGATCTAGATCTGAGATTGTTTGGTGATGTTGTTTGCAATCAGTGATGCGGAATCTCACTGATCACGTATTGATGTTCATGAAGATCAATGCAAAGTATGATGAAGATTGATGATAATATGAATAGGAGAATTGTATTAGATCAATAGAGAGGTTACAATGGATATTCAATGAAATGTATGCAACTCACTAACAAATGACCTAGGTGATGGTATTTATAGTCTATACCATTCACCTTACAATGTAACCTAAAACACGTGCAATTAAGCACAAACGCGCATTTAAGCACGAAACGATTACACAAATATTCTAAGACAAATACAAATTATGAACGTCTTCACCCGTGCTTGCTCGTGATGATGCTCGAAATCTTCACTCGCTTATATTTGGAAAGTGACATCTTCAAATAACCCCAACAGCATACAAACTGAAATCACCATCTTTTGGGTACCACAATCCTAAAGTGGGTTTGCCTTTGAGGTATATGAAGATCCTCTTCACCGTTGCTAGATGCAACTCCTTTAGTACAGCCTGGTACCTAGCAGTTTTAGCTCAAATGCGCCAAATAACTCAATCACATCCTCAGACTGATCTTACAAGTTTCTCACCAACTTGAGCTCATGATCCTCTTCATGATAGAATATTTTGAGGATCTGTATTGTGTACTACGTTCCATTGATAACATTCACACCATGTTGCGTGACCTTTTCAAAGTGCTTGTCACTGAATTCATGCAAATGCACTTCACCGACCTCTTCATTCTTCTTTCTTTTCATCTCGAAATATTTTTGTCTTGTTGTGAACAACGAGTTTCAAGAAAAGAAGGTGCTCTAGCCACATCGAAACTTAATAAATTTACCAAACCTTCACCTCTCTCTGATCGAGATGGGTTTTGGAGAGGCAACTTTACAGGTTCATTGAGGTCCTGCACTGGAAGTTGAAGAATGCTGTAGTAGAAGTTATATACATCACATAAGGCATTGACCCTTTTGATCAAGAAGACGTCAAATACTTCATTGTACTTCCATGTTATGATCTTTACCTCCTTCGTGTTCGGAGGAACAACCATTGCATCCAACAATTCAGCAACGGATTGTCCTTTTTGCTGCACATTTCTCACTAAGTCACCGACGGATTTCGAAGTACTCCACGTCCTTCTCTGTTCGACCGGAACATCATACCCATCAGTTCCTAATTCAGGAAACATCTTCATCAGCTCCTTTCTTCGATCGTGAACAGACGAACTCAATGACATGTTGACAATCTCTTGAGGCTTCAGAATTCTTGTCCTTTTTGTAATCTCTAAATATTCAGGATTATTCATATGTAGAGTATGAATCCTCTTCTGCCTTTTCTCCGTGGCTTGAAAAGCCTTCACCAATTTGATCAAGGACTCGGTTTTTAGCACTTTCAGCTTCTTTCTCGGATAGTTCTGTGATAGCAACCAACTTTTTAATTCTGAAAGGTACTTATGGTCTGGATCATGTGCCTTAGATCCGTTTCTGGTATATCATCAACAATGATACTTTCATATGTTTGCTCCCTTTCACCTTGCTAGATCACCATTTCATTTGGATTGGCAAGAACAGCTGACTCAGCAGCTACACATTTTTTATTCTCTTCAATGGTGGTAGTGGGCGGTGAGGTACCTTGGAGCTAGGAATCAGGATTAATCGTAAATAATCGGTTTGGTGTTTTTATATATAAATTTCTTTTTTATACATATACACACACACATTGATGTGAATATAATACTTCAACATCTTTGGATTTTCAATTTTTATATGTAAATTTTAGTTATATATACACACACTCACACTGATGCGAATGTAATACTTCAAAATACATCAAAATTCTAAGTATTGATCGTGAAAAGTGAAATTGGTGCCAAATGCTTTGAATATCGTTGATCGATCACTACGATTAGGACCGCCTAGCTCTGCCTAGCTCCGCCTAGCTCCGCCTAGGTCCTCCTAGAACTGCCTACCGATTAATGGACCGATTTTAGAAAATCGACATGGTAACTCACCGATTACCAATTAATCACCGATTAATCGACCGCCTAGACCGAATTTTATAACACTGCCTAAGTTGCACAAGATACTCAAATTTTTGTGACCACATCCTGAATTGCAGTAACTCCTCCTGAATAGTCTCTATCCAACTGTTATCTTGAAGAGCCTCCGATATGTTCTTTGGGACCACTTGAGATAGAAAACATGAGTATGGGCAGATGTTGTCTTGTTCCGTCTGATTTCTCATAGTTCTCTGATTCAAAGAGCCTATGATATGAGATATAGGATGATGCTTATGAATACGAGAAGTTGGAAGTCCGCCTCCTTGTATTTGCTCTTTGAGATTTGATTGATTCAGGTTGGGTAGGTCTTGCATTAATGTTGAAGAGTAAGGAGAGAAGTTAGGGACATGATCTGGTGAATTGATGAAATAATTAAGTGACACTGGAATAATTTCACGTTCCGGATCTGTGGTTGGTTGAGAGTTGGGATGAACAGATCCACCATTATTAGGAGAATTTGCTAATTTTGAAGATCTTACTCTTTTTGATGTTCTGAAGGAATTTGAGAATGGCTTGAAGATTCCGCATTAGGATCATGAAATGACATGAAGGGATAATCTGGATTGAGATCATCATCATCATCATCTTAGTCATCACTGAATGATCCTAGATCTCGGTTAGGTTACTTTGTCTTTATTTGTAAAGTTTGTTTTCCTTACTATTAGGTTACTTGTCTTAAAAAGATTTACTTTGGCTTTATTTGTAAAGTTTGTTTTGTTTAGGGTATAATGTGTATTATCCCTAAAGTGTATTGATGACTATAAATAGAATGTTATAGACATCTAGGACAAGTGTGAGTGAAAAGTATTGATTGTAGATGCTTTTGCACCTTGATTATATTGTAACGATTCTGGTTATCAATACAAGTAAATTTTCAGTATTCGTGTGTTGATTTCATTGTTACTTTGCATAGATATGTAATTATCATCTCATTACAAGCAATTTCGATCCAATTGAACTTGTCAATTGATATCAGAGCTGTTGATACTGAGAGTTTTCTGCTGTTCATCGAGCAAAAACCCACAAAAACTACTCTATTGAGATTATCATGATTCGTTTTTGAAATTAGTCTCGATTCATCACTACAATCATTTCTAATTCACAACTTGGTGTTGAATTTCATACAGAAAAGAAGAAATTAGAAGAATTAGTATATATCAAAACCAAAGTGTTCGAACCTGAAATTTGACAAAATTCATAATCTAATGATGATGTTTGAGATTGATACATAGGGTTGTCAATCGAGTGATTATACAGCTTTTGTTAGAATTTTGGAAAAATTAAACAAGTTTTAAGAATTAGTTAAAATTTAATGATGATGATCGTGTCGTGTGATGATATGATCTAGACATGTGAGACTGTTAGTAATTTTCAGGTTTTGTAATTTTCATTAGAATCAAGTTTTCTGTTAGTCGTGTGAAGCTATTGTGTAGTGTCAATCTGGTTGAAATCGCAAAATCTCAAAATTCTGAAGTACTGCTGAATCGGGTGATACTGCTCAGACTTGACTTTTCAGTCGGGTCAAGGTTCTTCAAGTCATGTCAAAGATTGTCAAGTGTTTTAGCCGAGTCACTATTCAGCCGTGTCATCAATTATTTCAGACGGGCGTGTCACTATTCAATCATGCCATCAGTTTTCAGACGGGTGAGAACTGTGCAGCTGTGTGACGTCTCGGCCGGGTCAAAGATCCAACTATCAGTCATATGATCAACTGTTCAGGCGCATCACTGTTCAGCAGTGTGACTGTTTAGCCGTGTCATCTTTTAGACGCATCATCTAATTTACTATTCAGCCATGTCAAATATTATTTTGTGGTCACTTAATTTAGAATTTAAATTTGCTATCTTTTTTGTCTTTTTCAAAAATTAATAAAAAATACCAAAATATTTTTCTTAATTACTTTTAAATGGCTCCTAGTGAAGACTCAGGTAATCGTATTCCAAGGTTAGTTAATCGTGCAGATTTCAAGAATTGGACTTTTAGATTGAAGCATCACTTGTGTTGTATTGACAATGATCTCTGGAAGTCTATTGAAAAAGGTCCTCATATGCCTGTTCTTGCACCTGATGCTACTAGTACCTACACCAAAGACTCCACAGAACCATATCCCGAGGATGATTTACAGGGAGAAGACTAACGAAAGGTTAAGAATAACAGTAAGGCTTATTCTTTAATGTGTAAGGGCCTACTACTTCAAGTGTTATCAAAGTTGGATGGTTATCAGACTTGATATACATTGTACAAGGCACTGAAGGTTATTTGTGAAGGAGGAGAACAGATCAGAAATTTAAAGAATCAGAAATTGAAAAGGCAACTAGAACTATTTGAGCACATTTCAGGAGAAACTGTTCACCAAATGATAAATAGATTTGTTCATCTAACTATTGAGATGATTAATGCTAGGGTGAAAACAGATCTTCAAGACTTGAATGATAGATTATTGGGTGCACTTCCATCTTCATGGAAACAAATAGTGACACAGCTCAAGCATACATAGAAATTCCCAATGGACTTAGATCTTCTTATTGCAAAAATTGAAAAAGCAGAAATTTACAGATTCTACATATCATGCAAGCTCTCCAATCTACAAGCAACCTCAATCTCCACCAAAAGCTCAATCTCAACCAGTGAAATCTCAATCTGAAACTCAAAGTTCAAATTCTGCCATTCCATGCAAAGTTAAAGATGTCATGAACATTCTTCTTCAAGATGATGAAACAAAGACACTGCATTCATGGCAAGTTTTCTGGCGTACCAAGGCAGTCATCTGACTCAGCTAGATGTGGTTCTTCAAGACTTATTCGAAATGGATCCTAATGATGTTGAGGAAATGGATCTTAACTGGAAAATGGTTATGGTTGCATATCGAACTCAGAAACATGCATATGTCAATCGTAACTTCAAGCCAAGTGCAAATAAGACAGTTGGTTTTGACAAATCAAAGGCAGGATGCTTTAATTGCAACTGTTATGTTCATTTTTCTAGAGAGTGCAAGGCACCAAAGAATCAGAACTATAATGGTCAATAAAGTTCAAGCAGTCAGAATCAGAATCAAAGCCAAAGCCAGAATACTCAACAATTTCAAAGTCATCAGAATCGACATCAACGTTTTTAACAAAAGCCATATAAAGTCTTCCAATGCTAAAACTGGAGTGCCTATGCGGAACAATTCACTTGTGGTCAGTCTGAAAGACGGTTATGACTGGAGTGCCTATGCGGAACAATTCACTGTTTATATTACTTCCAACCTGGCTCTTGTTGCTGAAACTGAAGCCTATGACTGGAGTGCTATCTAGTCCATCTGAAGAATCAGAAGCTGAAATTGCACTCATGGCTACAACTGAGGATTCAATTACATCAGCTGAATCTGAGAAGCCAAAGGTTATTTCTGAACTCCCTCCTAATTATGTTGAAATACTTAAGGATGTGAGAAGTAGGGTATGTTCCAAAAAATGCATTACTCAAGTTTAACATTATCGAACTCATTCATTTAAAATCTGATAAATTATGCAAACACGAAAAGATTCATGAAAAGCTTAAAAATGATCATACGATTTCAGTTGAAAAGATAATTTCACTTCAAAAATCATGGATCAAAACACAAAAAGAACTCGAAACTGTAACTAAACAATTAGAGGAAATGACAAAAGCCCTTGAAGTAGAAAAGGTTTGTCATGCAGCAACTTAGGTTGATTTAACAAAAGTGAAAAGTTCAAAAGCTATTTTAGCTAAATTGGTAAGTGAACGGAAAGCTAACAAAGCTGGATTAGGTTTCACTCATGAACCTATGCCTGAATCCATAACAAACACCTTACCTAGAAAACTATAATCCTTTTGATCATTCACCTGAAAATAAGGCTGGCAAATCGTGTCTTATCGTGCTTAACAGGTTAATGACGAAATCGTGTCTTATCGTGCTTAGCAGGTTAATGACGACGCAAGTATAACAATTATCAAACATGAAAATGACCCGTTTAATAAATGGCTTTGATTGTTTGACCTTGACAGTTATCTATTTTATGCACCAAAAAGAAGATGTGTTAAACCCTAAACTCCTAATTTTAATTATATTAAAAAATAATAAAATTACATATTGTAGTTTTTTGCTTAACAGGTCTTATCGTGTCTTAACAAGTGACCCAATTTCCAGCCTTACCTGAAAATGAAGAAAGATTCAAAGAAATCAATCTAAACAAATCCGAATCTGGAAGCTCGGAAGGAAAAGATGATGGAAAGATCATGTCTGAGATTACGAAGGAAGGATGTGTATCAGTTGAAAATGATGATCAAGTCAATGAGAAGTCAATTCCCATTTCTTGAACAGATCATTGACTATGAGGAAAGAATGCCAGTAAATCCAAAGGAAGAACAAGCTTAAAGCGAATTCTTAGGATTCAGAGATCGTGACTTTCTCAAATGGAAACAGGAACAGAAGGAACTCCTGCTGCCATTAAACAACATCAAAGTTTGAAGAATGATGTTGCTTCAACTTCCAAATCGCAAAAATCAAAGAAGTCAACCAATCAATCAAAGTTAAAACAAAAAGAAACCAAATCTCAAATGTCAGCGAGTAATAAACCCGTAACCAATCAAGCTCAATCTAATAAATCTGAGTCAAAAACACTGAAACTTGTGAAGTTTGTGTCAGCATGTACTTTTGATTTGAACGTATCTCAAGGTAACGAAACAAATTCCAAGATCAAATCTCTCTCTGATATGAACACAAGTTCAGGTCCTAAGACTTCCGCTGTTAAACGATTTGAATCAAAGAAGATAACCAAAAAAGATGTGTCCGAATAAAAAGCAAACTCAAATGCAAAATCCCAATCTTCACCAACCAAACAGAAATCACAAACACAATCTCCAAAGAAGAAACAAATTAACTTTCAAGCTCACAAATCTGTTAAAGAATCACGTGTTGATTCACCATCTAAAGTTAATAATTAGTTGTTCAAAATCAGTAAACGATATTGTGAGATTTGTGATCATTATAATCATGAAACTGTTGAATGTTTCTTTAGCAGGTATTGTTACTTCTGCACAAAAGGAATCATTCATCTGAGGAATATTATTATAACATGCTTTGTGATATTTGTGAAAGGCGTAATCATGACACGTCTGATTGTTTCTTCAGAAAGAACTCACCAAAGGAAAGGATTAGTTACCCGAATTTTCAAAGAAATCAATCTTATGGTTTTCAAAACTTAACCAATAATCCTTCCTTAGGTTCGTGACCTTTCAAAAGAATCAATTTTGAACCTAGTGAGTTCTTTGATATGCCGACAAAGCATTATCAGTCGAACAGGTTTTTGCCAAGAGCTATGATGGTTGATGGAAAAAGGCAAAATAACAGCATTCTTGATCCTAAACTGGAAGAAGGCTATCACGCTTTAAGAAGAAAGTAACCAATCAAACATTTGGATGAAACAACTTTCAATCCAATCTCTCAACCGAACCAAATCTAAATAACTTATAGTATCAACAATTCACTGTTGTGGATAAATTCGGAAAACCCAAGACCATTTCGGCGTGGGTTGACCACACTAACTGACCAATTGTTGAAAATGCAGGTGCACCCAAGAAGATCGGGTAACTCATGGTTTGTTAATAGTGGGTGCAGCCAGCATATGACAGGCAATCATGCCTTACTGCAAGAATTCAAGCAGAAAAATGGTACTCGTGTTGCTTTTGGGGGAGATGCCAGAGGAATCCCAACGAAGAAATTCTCTACAACTGACCATTGTTCTGCATGTCTGAAAGGAAAACAACATAGAGTGTCTTTTAAGACCAAGCTCATAAACTCAATTTCCAAACCTCTACAAATGTTACACATGGATCTATTCGGACCGACAAATGTCCAGAGTGTTGGAAAGAAATCCTATTGTTTGGTCATCATAGATGATTTTACTAGATTTTCTTGGGTTTACTTTCTTCATGCGAAATACGAAACTGCTGAGTTGTTAAAAGAATTCATTGTTAAAGTTGAAAACCAGTTGGATTTAAAAGTTAAAATCTTGAGAAGTGACAATGGAACATAACTTAAAAATGCTATGCAGATAAGGAGATTGCACGTCAGTTTAGTGTGCCATGAACTCCTCAGCAAAATGGAATTGCTGAAAGGAAGAATCGGACACTAATTGAAACTGCAAGATCCATAATAACAGATGCCAAAATCCCTATCACATTCTGGGATGAAGCTATTGCTACTGCATGTTTTGTACAAAACAGGATGTTTTTGGTTCAGGATACACATAAAACTCCTTATGAGTTATTGTTTGGAAGGAAACCAAATATTTCTTACTTAAAAGCATTTGGTTGTCCTGTTATGATTTTAAATCTAAGTGAACAACTTAGAAAGTTTGAATCCAAATCTTATGACGGTTTCTTTTATGGATACTCATCTGTCTCTAAAGCCTATCGGGTTTAAAATAGAAGAACAAATGCGGTCCTTGAAACTCTAAACGTTCAATTTTTAGAAAACTCTTTTCCATCACTGGCTTATGGTCCCGATTGGTTATTTGATTTAGATTCGTTATCCAGATCATTCAACTCTAACTTATTTATTTTTAGGAAAGTCAAAGAAGTAACCGGGAGATCTAGGATCATTCAGAGATGAATCAGATGATGATGATGACAACGACCACAATCCAAAGTATCCATTCATGTCTTTTCACAATCCTAATGTTTCATCCTCAAATCAATCTCATGGTCAATTCGCTCCTCAAGATGATCAAGAATCAAACAATCAAGAAGATATTCAAAATCAGCAAAATTCTCCCAATGATGGTGGATCTGTTCATACCAATTCACAACCATCATCAGATCCGAATGGTGAAGTTGTTCCAGAGTCACTCGACTAATTTATCAATTCACCGGATTACGTCCCTAACTTCACACCACACTCATCGACTATAATTCAAGAACTACCCACTCTGAATCAATCGAAACTGGAGGTACAAATACAAGGAGGAGGTCATCTAACTCTGCGTATTCACAGGAATCATCTTATCTCTCAAATCATCGGTCATTTGAATCAAAGAACTATGAGAAGTCAGATGGAACAAGCAAACATCTGTCTCTACTCATGTTTTCTGTCTCAAGTGGTTCCAAAGAACATTTCAGAAGCTTTACTAGACCACAGCTGGATAGAGGCTATGCAGGAAGAGTAACTTCAGTACAAAAAACAAGAAGTATGGACAGTATATTCAGATATCTCAAAGGAAAACCTAATCTCTATTTATGGTATCCTAATGAAGGCAATTTTGAATTATATAGTTATTATGACAGTGATTATGGTGGTTGTGCTCTTGATAGTAAATCAACCACGGGTGGCTGTCAGTTTCTGGGTCCTTGACTAGTCTCTTGGCAATGCAAGAAGGAGACCAATGTTTTAGTATCCAGTTCAGAAGCAGAGTAAATTGTTGCATCCGCAGGATGTTCTCAAGTTTTATGGCTTCAAAACCAATTCCTTGACTATGGGATTATTTTTCTCAAAACTCCTATTTACATAGACAATACTGCTGCAATGTTCATAACTGCTAATCATGTCCAACACTAAAAAACAAACATATTGAAATTCGTTACCATTTTCGCAGAGATAACTCTGAAAAAGGTCTAATAATTTCCATTAAAGTTCATACTGACAAACAACTGGCAGATTTGTTTACAAAATCTTTCTTGTCAGGACGGTTTGAATTCTTAGTCTAGTCCATAGGATTAATCAAATATGATTAATTCTTTTTCTCAAAGAAAACAAAATATAAAATCAGAAAATCGAATATCCAAAAATCCAAAAATAAAATATGTCGATTTCATTTTTGATACCCATGTCTTTTTGCTTATGTTATGTGTGTTTGTGTGCTTACATAGAAAAAGAAAAAGAAAAACCAGAAAACAATTATCATTTCATAAGAATCTGACTTGCAATGTGAAAAATGATAGTTACACTAGTTTTTATCTGATACATTATTTTCAACAATAAATACTGATAAGTGTTACTTGATGTGCTAGATAGCTCAGGCAACTAAACTGAAAAAGTAGGTTCATTGTTGACAAATCTAAATACTAATGTGCTTTGTGTTAAGTTCCATTGGTATACATGTCCTAAGATATCTTTTTTGATGAACGGCTTGAAATGTTACTCTAACACACCGGGTAATGATGCAATATAACTAGTGTGATGAACCGCATCTGTGAACTTCTTTGTTGTAGTGACCACAGACCTGAAGTTTCACACGAAGTCTCCTTTTTTGTAGTAAGCTACAGACCTAGAACACCTCAAGGTGCAGCAAAAGATTCCCAATGTGGAACAGAAAAGAGTCCCAAAGCGAACCATCACCAAATAAATTGCAAATGGAATTTGAGAAGATTTCCAAAGGGAACACAAGCAAAAGATAATTCCAAAAAGAAATTCAAAATTATTTCCAAAGTGGAATAAATCCAAATAAGATAGAAACTCATTCCACACTTAAGTGCATTCCACCAGGTTAAGATTGTTTAAGTGCATTTCGGTATATTTTTTGTGAGGAAATAACTTGATATATGTATACATGTGGGTAACATAAGTCATTCTAATCGAACCTTAATCTCATCATGTTAATGAAAAAGTGTGCCAACTCGAGCTAATTGGTATGTTTTCATATCATCACTAATTCAACATGTTCAGATGATTCTTAGTATGATCTCTCGGCAGTCTTTTGATTCATTTCATTGCATTCGTATTTAATTTATGTGTGCTTTGTGTGTGTAGGCATGTGGCTTCATTGATGATATATCAACAATCCTTGTAAACTTAAAAATTTCAAGAAATTTCAAAGTTTAAGGGGAGAAATAGGTTTAGAAAGAAAAATTAAATTTTTTTGATAAATTTCAAAAAATTGTGTTGTTGGATGAAAGGATCAAGTTTTAAATGAATGCATTCGTATTGTTCATGTTAAAATAATCCATGATTCAAGTAATTAAAATATTTTGAAAAGTACTTCAGGATGTTGGAAATTGGTTGTGTAAAAATTTTCAAATCAAAAGAAAAAGAAATGAAAAATAGTTTGTGCAAAAATGTGTTTGTGTGTTAAAATGATCTAAAATATGTTTGTTGTTAATTAAAATGATAAATATTTAATTAAATGTTAAGGTTGTCATGTAAAATTAATGAAAACAAGTGTATTACAGTCAACATTTGACTATGTTGTCAAAAGTCAACATCGACGGTGTCAAGAAGTGTGAAAAAGAGGGATGAACCGTCTCAATGTTACTATTCAGACGCGTTAAGTCAACAACTCAAGGTGTAGTCGTTTCATGTCTTTGTGCTTGCCGGTTCATCATGCTGAAACGTCTCAATAGTTGTTGACACGTTTTCATGACCCTTCTCAAATTTTTTATGATTGAAACTTGTGACTTTAACATGTTGATACGTCTCAACTTTTTTTAACACGTCTCGATAGTGCATGAACCGTCTAAAACCTGTTGTGTTAAATTCTACTGGGTCACAAGTGTTGACACAACTGATAAAATGTTGACACGACTCAACTTGACACGTCCCAACAGTGTTTCGCACGTTTAATGTGTTTTGACGCGTTCAAGGTTTTTCATGTTGAACATGTCGTCTTAACAATGTTGATACATCTCAATAATGGTTGACACGTCTAAACAGTGGTTGACATGTCCCAATAGTTGTTGACACGACTCATGATTCTTAAGTTTTGTTTTTCAACCGTCTCATTGAACATGACCCGTCTCAATAGTGTTGACACGTCTCAACAGTTTTTGACGCGTCTAAGTCTTTTGTATTAAAAAAATCAGCCGGTTCTTCATGTCACCCGTCTAACATATGCTTACCCGTCTGAACAGTGTTTGACACGACTAGGGTTTTATGTATTTTTTTGACACGTCTCAATTCTTCACCCATCTAAGTGAAAATTTCAATTAACTGCCGTGTCATCTCATCATATAAATACCCTACCCTCACAACACTTATCCTCATGTCACATTTTTCACCCGACCAAACACTTCATCGTCTTCACACGTCTATACCCCTGTATCAAAACCTTGATTCTCTATCGATTGATTGTGATTCATAGAGGTAACACCCTGAATAAACATCATTTCACCACATCATAACAACACAAAGCCTAATTTGATCAATCGATGATTGTGACATCTGCCTCAAACCCGAACCCAAATGCCTGACTCGAACCCGAAGTTGTTATCCTTTAAATTGTAATCGTATTTAATTATTCAAAATGTAACGTTTATTATTATTATTATTATGAATAAACGCATTGATTCTACGTTATTCTCATCTCAATTAAATAATCGTATTTATATCGCCAAACATTCATGAATATCAAATAAATATTATTGGAACAATAAAACTCAAAATATATATATAAATAAATATATATATAGTTGTAAAAGAAAATTGTTGAAAAACGTTGGACAAAAACACTCCTAAGTCTCGAAATAGTCTCGTAAGGGCTTAAATGAGCTAAAACTTTAAAAACGTTACTTATATAATTGTTATGTTTCAATTTAGTTAAGTTAGTTAGTTAATGTATATATATAATTAACTTTGGGCTAAAAATGTCAACTTTTAAACTTCTAATTAAAGTTAAAACTTAACTTGTCAAGAAATGAAACACGAGGGACCAGTTTTGAAATTATGTGTTTGACCCAATTCCCCCCCCCCCCTCATTCCCGTGTATCCGATGAGCCAAGCTCCGGCCACTTTGGCCGGAAAATGCCGAAGTTCCGGCGAGCTCCGTTTGGTCGATTTTAACACATAAAAATCAAATTAAAACCATAGAAAATCTTGTATGCGAGTTTCGAACCCTCTACTACCTTCAAATCGCCAATTAAACAACACAAATCCATGATTTATTCAATTCAATTTCGGTTTCAAAAACCCACAAAATCAAAACGGCTCATAACGCATCAAAACAATAAATTCAATTAACCACAATCTTTATCTCGGCGTTTTGAGTTAGTAGCAACATTCAATTTGGTTTAACATACCGAATTAATCACTCAATTGACCACTCTTGTTCGTAACCTAACTCCAACTCAATCGGTATCTTCCAGACCACCAAAATACAATTAAACTGACAAATCAGTAAGTGATTCTCAAGAACTCCCTGTTGATCCAATCAAATTAAAACCATAGAAAATCTTGCTCCCTGTTGATCCAATTTCTCTCAAGAACTCGCACAAATCAGTAAGTGATTCTCACTTTATAAGAACTTATTCGTTATCCAATGGCTATCAAATCACTTACATAATCTAAAATTGTGTTAGGGCTTTTGTTATTCGAATCAAAAGGATTGTTTCTGCAAGAGTAATTGAATCATATCCACCTCTACGCACTGTTTTGATCTGGACTCGTTTGTGTTCGTGTTCTTCAAGTGAATCTGCTTCCAATCCGTAAATCCAAGTAAGACCCTTACGCTAAAATGATCTATTTCATGCCCTGATTCCGAATCCAACATTCGTTTGTACTGGGATTTACAAATCATGATCAATTTGATGGTTTTGTTCTTAGGTGTATGTAGGGGATGGGTAAGGTGTTTTAACCAAAGAAAGATGTTGGTTCAGTGGGTAAGGTGTTGGACTGTGGACGTGAAGACCGCCATTCGAGT
Source organism: Tagetes erecta (assembly GCA_030867185.1). Taxonomy (NCBI): domain Eukaryota; kingdom Viridiplantae; phylum Streptophyta; class Magnoliopsida; order Asterales; family Asteraceae; genus Tagetes; species Tagetes erecta. The sequence goes on from CM061487.1 coordinate 82,300,495, forward strand.
CCTACTCTCAACACTCTCTGCTTATTTTTATTTAAGACTAGTTTCATATTTGTAAAAATAAATTTTAACTACAAATAAACCACTAACTAATATCTTTTATCTTAAATATATTCTAAGGCTTATAAAATACATGATTTCTAGATTCAAAATTAGTATTCACCATACTAAATTGATACGATAATTCCAATATAAAACTAATGGGTTCGTATAATATGTCTATATTTAAATACAAAAATACAATTACGTTTCGTACCAAATTCCCAATTTTCAATCTAAGACTCTAAATCCCAAATCCGAAACGCTAGATCTCGGATTTGTGATTTTGTTACTTTTTGGTTCGTTTCTAAGTAGGATTTTTCCCGATTAATTAGGTGGTACCAATATCTGGAAAATCCTCGGTTCTCGTTAGCTACGTTTTTTCTGTGATTCGATACTTATTGCAATTTCAAGGTGAGTAATCACGGTCCCCTTTTTACTATTTTCGTTTTGGGGCTGAAATACGTGTTTCGATATTACTACGGTTTCGTTTCTTTGTTTCTATTTCAAAATGAGATCATTTGATGTGTTAATCTTGTATGGCCACAGGATGCAAAATTATGTGTTAGTCAATAGTATTAGTATTATCTCGTAATTTCCACCGGTACGATGTTAGCGCTAATGGCTTGACAAGCCCACCTACACTTAATGGCCAAGTAGGTGATTTGACCCGGCGATTCGTTTGGTTTCGTTGGTTACTAGATTCGATATGTGATGCTTGTTATGATGTTGCTATGACCCTTTAGATGCGTAAACATTTATTGATAATAGATATGTCGAGACGGTTAAATGACGGTTAAACAATAGTTATCAATATTTGTAACATGAGTGGTTCTCATGACTTGTTACTAAAAGTTACCCTACGGGGCTCAAGGATACGTGGATTCGTTGTATGTTTCGTTGGTCATGGTTGAGTAATATAATACAATTGCTATACACATAAGATTGCGAAACATAATCTATAATGATCTCGGATTATATAATTATGTACTATTAACTGTGTTTTTACTCACTAGCTAATTCTTTAGCTAACTTATTTTACACGTTTTTCAGGTGGTGTTTGATATGGATTTGGTTCAAGAAATGTAGGATGCTTTGGACCTAGAATAAAAAGGACAATAAACAATATTTATTTGTTGTTTTCTGTAACGGTTTTAAGACTGTTTGTTTGCCTTATTTTGTCACGACATTATACTTAAATAATATTAAATATGCATTTAGTGTGCCATGTGCTTTGTAGTATTGATATCCGATTCACTTGACGCGCCCGGTGATTTCCGCCGCCGGGCGGGGTGTCACAATGATGAACAGTAACTAGAACCTTGAACCGTCAATTTGATTTTGAAACCAAAACTGAGATTTTGTTGTTTTGAAGTTAAAATTGGATTGTTTTTCATTCATATTCATCAATTAATCATTGCCAATGTCATGAAATTAGACCCAATTGAACTAAAATTTGGATCAAGCAAAAACCGCCATTGTTGAACATGACAGAGGGTCATATAACTTCAATCATTCTTTTTCACAAAAATTATTGTTGTAATAATGATTTGAATCAAATCTTTTTCACAAAAATTATTGATGAAATTGTGTTAAAATGACTGTGTTTTCATGAAATTTTCTAAGTGTTTTGAAAAATTTAACAGTGTTTTATTCATTCATGATAACATCATAAAATTGTATTTGAAGTGTTCAAATAGATCAAATGCATGTTTTTATGATCTAATCAACCTGCTGTTTCATTTCCAAACTTCAACACTTTGATAGATTTCTTAAGAGTTGTCATTCATTGATTATATGTTTTGAAGCTGACACATTTATATCTGATTTCAGATGGATAATCTTAAGTAAGAGCCTAAACAAAATGTTGTGGCTATTCTTAATAAACATTTTCAAGAAGTAGTTGGATATAAGGAGATGATCATATTCCTGCTAAAAACAAAGTATGTGTATGCCATGTGTGCAAAGCCAATTGTATACATGAGATTGGTCAAGAGGTTCTTGAGGTCAACAGAGGTAATCACAAATGATGAAGGACAGACAATGGTCAGAGGGTCTATATCCAATCAGCATGAGATTGTTGTGTTAGAACAATCCATCAGAGAGGCATTAAGGCTAGGTGAAAATGAGGATGGAGATTAGATGAGTTCGCTGTGCAAGAATGCCAGGAATGTTTCTTAAACATTAGACATCCTCCAGTATTTCCCAAATATGAATTTGTCAGGGCTCGGTTATACAAGCACCGGAAGTTATTGTGCTATCTGGTACAGCATGTATGGCTAGAAGGAGTGCAGGTTTTGACTCCTTTCCATCAGACATTGCAACACCTCGTGTTGATATTGCCACTAACAGAAGATTCAATATGGAAAAGTGGATATTGGAAGGGTTTATTTTCAATCTTAAGAAGGGAAAAAGGTTTAAGTTTTTTATGTATCTAAGGTTTCTACAGGTGATCATTAATGAGACACAACCTATAATTAAAGAAGAAGGTGTGACAGGTGATATCTGTGAGACAGAGGATATGAATGAATTATCCTACAGCAAGATGAGTTTGGTGGCAGGTGCTGAAAATGTACCCATATTTGACTATATGAGAGATGTAGCAAATAATGAGGTTGAAATGGGTGTTGATTATGTTCATATATCTCAGGATGATCCAATAGATCATTCGGATCTTATTGATGAAATTCCTAATGCTTTATTGGATGATGATGAATATTTTCAAAAGTATCCTGGAGAAGATGAGAATCAGGATAAAGGGGATAATAGTGGTGATAATGATGATGATAATGATGAGGCTGATAATTATGATGATAATGATGAAGTCGGTGATGGTGATGATAACCGTGATGATCAGGAAGATGAGAATGTTTCGGATAACAGTGATGAGGATGATGATCAGCCTGATGTAGTTGTTGATCAACTTGTTGATGTTGAGAAGGATGTTCGTATTCAAGATAAGATGTTAGAAGTTGTTGAAAATGTTATTAATGTTGTTGAGATTGGGAAGGATGTTGCAGTTTCTGAAGCAGAGTCTGAAGCACAGGCAGACGATGAAGCTGATGTTGTTGGTACTGATTCTATTCCATCTCCTATTGTCATTCCATCTCCTATTGCCATTCCATCTCCGATTGCACATGAAACAAAACAGCCAAGGGAGTCTTCAGCTAAGGTTGTTGTTGTAAAACAGAAAGAAATAATTGAGTTAGATGATGATGAAGATGAGTTAATTCATCTAAGGCAAATGGTTGCCAAATTGACTGATGAGAATGAGAAGTTGATTGTATCAAACCTGAGGAAGAAAAGAGGCTTAAAGAACATTGGGACACTCATGTTAAGAACACAGCAACATTTAATACTCTTGTTGCTGAATATGATGATTTGAAGGTCAAGTATGATCATTTGGAAGTTGAATACAATACTCTAAAGGCAGATAATGAGATTCTGAAGAAGGAAACAGAAGAAAAACAAGCCGAATCATCTCCTGACAAAGAGTTTGTGCTCGAAGAAAAAGATAAGGACGTTGGAGTGTCTGATACTCCTAGGGATATTACTGTATATTATACTCGATCAAGGAGAACCAAATTGACTGTTGATACTGGTTCTTTCTCTATCCCTGTTGTTAGAACATATAGATTAGCATTTTTAGTTTATCTTTGTATTTCATCTTTTGTATATAGTCTAGGGACTTTTTATGTAACTGTTTCTAGCTAGTTGTATTGGTCGGTAAATAGGTACTTGCATCTCTTTAGAAGAGAGCTTTTCCTTCACAAATTGTAATCGCTATTTTGATCAATACAAGAGAATTTATGAGTATTTTGTGCTTGTTTTAGATTGATTCATAATTGTGTTGTGAGGAATTGTCACGTGTGATAGTATCGTTTTTGTTGCAGATTGTAGATCTAAATCTTGCCCTATCAATTGGTATAAGAGCATTTGGCTCAGATCTGAACCGTGTTCGTCACAACGAACATTGTTTGATCGAAAATCTACATCAGATCGAAGTTTTTTTTTTCAGATCAACTGAATCGAAGCTGTGTTTCATCATCATACACACAGATCGAAGCTCAATTGAGAAGAAATTCAAGCAAAAAGTTAGAAAATCATCAGATCTAAGAGTTTTTAGTGTTCATAAACTATCGAACTAAAAATCTCTTCATCAACAACAATTATGATGAGAATTGGTGAAAATTGTGATTGATGATCATTGATCTATTCATCTTCAAGCTATTCAGAAGAAATTTCATCAAAAACAACATCAAAATCATGAAATCAGAAATCGGAATGTCTCTGAATCTTCTGTGTTGGATCTGGGTATTTGTGGAAAATTCAAAAAAATTGTCTAAGTGTTCATCCGTTTGAGAACTGTTCATCCATTTGAGTATTGTTCAAGCGTTTTAGTCAGGGCTTAGTGAAATATAGTGGTTCATACATGTACTGTTCGCCCTTTTAACCACTATTCATCTGTTTCAAGTGCAAACTTATTCTAAGTCTTTTTCTATCCGTTTTCAAATTTCTGTCCGTTTCACAATACTGTTCTCCCGTTTGACCACTATTCGTCCAATTCACTAAGAATTTTCTAAGTCTTTTGTCCGTTTGATACAAATTTTCTGTCCGTTTTGTTCTTTGACTTAAGTAAATTTTCTTCATTTACGTACTTTGTTTATCTTTCAAAAATCAAAAATACCAAAAATATTTGTTTCATTCATACATCATGGCACTTGATGATTATGAGAAGAGTGTTCCAGAGTTGAAAAATCGATTAGATTTCAAAAATTGGACAATTCATTTAAAGCTTCATTTGAATTCAATAGATTCTGACCTATGGAAATCTATGGAAAAAGGTCCATTCATTCCTACCCAATCAGTTGGTCCAGATACTAACGGTGTTGCATACACTTAAGAGTCAACTACACCATATCCAGAAGATGATTTGGAAGGTGAAGATTTGAAAAAGTAAAGAATGATATCAAAGCATACTCACTTATGTGCAAAGGCTTACCTCTTCAAGTGTTAACTCGACCTGAAAACTATCACACTGGATATACTCTTTATAAGGCACTTAAAGTAATATGTGATGGAGAGGAACAATTGAAATCTTTAAAGAAGCAAAAGTTGAAGAGACAACTTGAATTATTTGAGCATATATCTGGAGAATCTGTCCATCAAATGATGAACGGTTTAATGCAATTAACACAAGAAATGTCAACTGTTGGAATTAAGAATGATCTGAAGGATCTGAATGATCGATTGTTGAATGCTTTACCATCAACCTGGAAGCACACAATTACATTATTGAAACATACTGAGAAATTAACTATGGACATGACATGCTCATTACCAAAATTGAATCTGTAGAAATCGATGAGAGTTCAAGAAACAATGGTCATGTTGTATCATCATTTAAGTACAAATATGTGACTTCGCCAGCAAACACAAGTGACAATGCCTTTGTGGTTCAAAAGGAAGAAATGAGTGAAGATGGAGATTTATTCGTAGGAGCTAGTTTCTTTGCTGAATCACTATACACAAATGCACAATCAATAAAAAAGTCACAGTCTACTCAATGTCAATCTACTCAATCTTTGAAATCAAACCAAACTCAGTCTGAGAATCCTACTTTAAACTCTGTTACTTCGTGCAAAGTGAATGATGTGATTAACATTTTAATTTGCAGGATGTGTTCGAGATGGATCCAAATGATGTAGAAGAGATGGATATGGGATACATCGAGGACGGTTGGAAACTTACTAAGAAGTGTGTTTCAAAATGGGCAATCTATTTCGGAGTTGTTAGATTCAATGATTGTGCCTGTAAAATTGTCGGATGTAAGTATGATGAAATCTTTGATGTCTTTTTTATCAAACGGGTGAATGCGCTTTGTGATGTTTACTCAATGTCAATCTACTCAATCTTTGAAATCAAACCAAACTCAGTCTGAGAATCCTACTTTAAACTCTGTTACTTCGTGCAAAGTGAATGATGTGATTAACATTTTAATTTGCAGGATGTGTTCGAGATGGATCCAAATGATGTAGAAGAGATGGATATGGGATACATCGAGGACGGTTGGAAACTTACTAAGAAGTGTGTTTCAAAATGGGCAATCTATTTCGGAGTTGTTAGATTCAATGATTGTGCCTGTAAAATTGTCGGATGTAAGTATGATGAAATCTTTGATGTCTTTTTTATCAAACGGGTGAATGCGCTTTGTGATGTTTATCACTTTTACACATCGATCCTTCAACTTCCAGTCCAGGATCTGAAAGAGCTGGTAAAAATGCCAATTCGAAATCCGTCTCAATCTGCGAGAGGTGAAGGTTTGGCGAGCTTATCAACATTTGCATGAATCGATCAAGAGGCTATCTGGAAATTCGATGCCAACAAGAAGATAGTCGGTACTTTGATCAGAAAAAAGAGGAAGAAAGAGGTTGCGGGTGAAGTTTATCTGCATGAAATGTGCGATAAATTTTTTGAGAAGATCACCCAGCCTGGATTGAAAATTTTTTGTGGAACTCAGCAGACTAAGCCGATGCTGAAAGTATTTTATCATGAAGGTCATCACGAGTTACAGCTGATACAAATTCTTGATGATATGTCTGAGGATGTTATTGATATTTTTGGTACATTCGAGCTCAAGTTACTGCATCTAAGTTATATTTATTTCTTGAGGAGATACAAGATGGACAAAGAAGCGGACGAAGTGTCGGAGATTGACTGTAAACATTTTGTTGCTATCATTGAAGCTATCTCAGCCGCAATGGAGCAGATTACGTTTCGGAAAGCTCTGGCATATTCAAACTTGGAAAAGATGGACATCCAGGAACTCATATATGAGGATAACTACAAAGGGATATTTGGAAGTGGTTTCTTCTGACAGAAAAGACCTGTATCAAATTTATGCTAACATTGACCTTGCTTGTTTGTCTCGTGATAGTTTAATCAGAATGTCAAAAATGACGATATTAGCTAATGAGAAGAAACTGGCTCAGATAAAGATGAGGACAAAATTCGCAAATGCTATCTGGCAAGCAAGAAAAGATCAAGACGAATACAGAAAAAAGCCAAAGTTTGATGCAAAAGTCATTTGGAAATGAAGACCAAAGTTAAATCTTAGGGGGGGTACTGTTAGGTTACTTGTCTTAGGAAGATTTACTTTGTCGTTAGTTGTAAAGTTTGTTTTGTTTAGGGTATAATGTGTATTATCCCTAAAGTGTATTGATGACTATAAATAGAATGTTATAGGCATCTAGGTCAAGTGTGAGTGAAAAGTACTGATTGTAGCAGCTTTTGCACCTTGATTGTACTGTAACGATTCTGGTTATCAATACAAGTGATTTTTCAGTATTCATGTGTTGATTTCATTGTTATTTTGCATAGATCTGTGATTATCATTTCATTACAAGCAGTTTCAATCCAATTGACCTATCAATCTCCTGGTTGTTTCTTTGATTTTCCTAAAAAGTTAAACATGATAGAGTTGAAAGATTTGGACAACGAATCTAAATCAAATATAGAATTAGGACCACGAGCCACTGATGCGAATGAGTTTTCTTAAAATCGAACGTTTAAGGTTTCAAGGACTACATTTGCTCTTTTATTATAAACCCAATAGGCTTTAGAAACATAAGAGTATCCTTGAAAGATCCGTCATCAGATTTGGACAAAAATTTTCCAAGTTGGTCATTTAAATTTAAAAATGTAACAGGACAAAAATTTTCCAAGTTGGTCATTTAAAAATGTAAGTAAGAAATATTTGGTTTCCTTTCAATTATCAACTCGTAAGAAGTTTTATTTTTGTCCTGAACACGCAGTGTCCGGTTTTGTACAACGCATGCGGTAGCAATGGCTTCCCCAGAAGGTAATAAGGATTTTGGCGTCTGCTAGCATTGATCTTGTAGCTTCAATCAGTGTACGATTCTTCCATTCAGCAACTCCATTTTTCTGAGGAGTGCGAGGTGCGTTGAACTGACGTGCAATACCTTTTCTGCACAAAACAAATCGACATTAGCATTCTTAAATTCTGTTCCTTTATCACTTCTCAAAATTTTAACTTTTAAATCCAGTTGGTTTTCAACTTTAGTGATAAACCCTTTTAATAATTCTGCAGTTTCATATTTTGCATAAAGAAAGTAAACCCAAGAAAATCGAGTAAAATCATCTATGATGACTAAACAATATGATTTCTTTCCAACACTCTGCACGTTCATTGGTATGAACAAATCCATGTGTAGCAGCTGGAGTGGTTTGAAGATTGAGTTTAAAAGCTTGACTTATAAGACACTATGTGTTGTTTTCCTTTCAAGCACGCTGAAAATGGTTAGTTGTAGAGAATTTCTTCGATGGAGTTCCTACAGTATGATTTCCTGACTCTAGTTTGTTCATATTCTTAAAACAGGAATGGTCGAGTTGCCTATGCCACAACTGACTTTCGTCATTTGATGCATGAGCAATGAGGATCCACCTGAGACATATCCAACTTGTATATCTCTTTCACGAGGAGCTTTGATCACAACCCACTCGTTTGGAATCTTAAAACCTGGCTTAAGAATGTAACAGAAAGACTCATCAAATAAAGTAGAATACGTTCTATCACAAATTTGGGAAACACTTAGCAAATTAAAATTCAACTGGGTACAGTAGTTGACTTTGTCAAAGCTAATGATCTCATTCGATACTGTTCCTTCTTCGGTAATCTTTCCTCCTGCATTTCCTCCGAAAGCCACATGTATACCATTTTTCAGCTTAAAATCTTCAAGCAAGACATGATTTCCTCTCATGTGCCGACTACACCCACTATCAACATACCGTGAGTTAATAGGTCTTCTTGGGCGTACCTTCATTTTTCAAGATCAATTAGTTAGTGTGGTCAACCTAGGCCGAAATGGTCTTGGGTCTTTCAAATTTATCCACAACAGTGAATTGACGAAATTGCAATTTATTCAGATTTGGTTTGGTTGAGAGATTGGATGGAAAGTAATTTGTTTTCATTAATTGATTCGATTGCATTCTTTTCAAGACACGATATCTTTCCTCCAGTTTAGGATCAAGATTGTTTTGGGTGACATTCTTCATTTGCCTTGTTAAATTAATAGACCTTGGAATGGAATGATCATTGCGATAACGCTTGTTTGGTATTCCACAAGAATCATCAACCACATAATTTCTTTATTCTTAAAGCTCTTAATCCAATTGATGGTAAAACTTTTGCATTTCAAAATCCAATATGTTGATTTCTTTGAAATTTTTCATAATTTGGAGAGTTGTTTCGGAAATAACAATTCGATGTGTTATGGTTTCTTTCATCACAAATTGAATCCTTGGTTGAATTTTTTCTCATATCATAGATGTGATAGTACTTGTTAAAGAAGCATTTCTCCATTTGATGATTATACATGTCACAATATCTTCATTGTGCCTTAAACAACTGACGGTTAACCTTCGATGTGGATTCAATTTTGGAGTTTGATCCTGATTCGATTTTAAGGGATTTCAGGTTAATGTGTTGTTTCAATTTTCATGATTTGACCGTTTGAGATTTGTTGATGGTTTTTTATTTGGACAAATTTGGTGAAACCATCATAGATTCAAACTTGTTATGTACAACGGAAGACTTTGGTCCTAAACCTGTTTTCAGACCAGAGATTGGTTTGATATTTGAGTTGACTTGGCTGTTTTCAGATTTGTTCACATCAAATTTACCAGCAGGCACAAATTTCACAGGTTTTAGGTATTTGTTATTTTGATTTTGATTCTGCTTTGATTTAAACTTTTCGTTCTTTGATGAGTGTTTGGATGCTGATGAGCTTTGATTGATGTTACTTTGGATTTCTGATTTAGCCTTTTGCTTCTGCATTTCTTTCTGCCACTTGCTAAACTCAGGGTTATTGAAACCATATGAAGATGAGTCATCAGTTGTAGATCCTACAGACTTTTACTACTTAGTCTTGTTTGAACTTCCATCTCCAAGTACTTGTGGTTCTTTAGCAACATACACTTGCTTCATTCTGTTCTTGGGATTATAAAACTTAATATTCACTGGATGACCATTCTGAATATTCTCTTTGTCAATTTCAACAAACACTTCGACTTCACTTTCCATGACTTTCAGAATCAGACTTCTTCTTGAGAAACTCCTTCATCCTTGCTTTATTTTCAGGAGAATGGTCATTTGCATTGAAGTTATCTGGTAGAGTGTTTGTGATTGATTCTGGCATGGGTTCATGAGTAAATCCAAGTCCAGTTTTGTTCTTGTTTCCTTTCTCACTCACCATTTGTTTAACCATTGTTTTGCAACTTTTAATTTTAGCCAATTCCACCTGAGTTGATGCATGAGCAATTTTCTCAAGTTCTAGATTCTTGTAAGTTCTTTGAGTTGATGTTTTAACAATTCAATTTACAACATTAACTCCTTCAAAGAAACTTGTAACAACAAGATCTTTTCATCTGAAACCTGGTGATCTGCTTTGAGTTTATTATGCTTCTTTTCTTCTTTTGCAAGTTTTTCACAAATTCTAAATGAGTAGATTCTGAATGTTTGATTTGTTAGAACATTTAGGTGGGCATAATTTCTCTTTTACAACATCAGGTAAAGGAACATAAATCGATGGTTTTTCTGATTCAGAAGATGAAGATTCAACCTTTGGTTGCTCTGATTGAGCCATGAGTGCTGCTTCTTCGGATCCAGTGCGTTCAACTAACAAATTTGCATCTTTAGTTTGAACCACTTCTTTAGATTTATTGGATTCTTCAGGTTTACTTTCAGCAATTGGATCTGATTTATCACTCCAATCATATTCATCATCTGCTTCTTAAATTCCATTATCCTTCGTATCCCATTATTCTGACCAATCTTCTTCACTAACCTCAGCAACTAGAGCCAAATTTGACATAAGATCATATGTAAACTGTTCAGTATATGCACTCCAGTCGTATCCATCTTTGATACTCACGACTAGTGCCTTGTTTGCTCTGATTGACTTCAGGCATATGAAGACTCTGATATTGTCTTTGAAAGGATTGTTGAGTTCTTGGTTGGAAGTTTGTGTTAGTTGAACTTGCTTGATGAGAGTAGTTGGTTTAGCTTGATTGTCCTCCAGACTGATGTTGCTTTGGAGCTTTGCATTCCCTTGAAAAATTTCCATAACTATTTTAGTTGAAACATCTAGATATAGGTTTATCGAATCTAACTGATATGTTTGCAGTAGCTTTGAAATTTCTGTTCACGTATTCATGCTTTTGGGTTCTGTAAGCTACCATAACCATTTTCCCATCGAGATCCATTTCTTCAACATCATTCGGATCCATTTCAAATAAGTCCTGCAAAATAAATTCAAGATTAGTTAGGTGACTACCTTGATATGCTTTAAAACTTGCCATAAACGCAGTAGAAGCATTTTTTGGTTTCATCATCCTACAACAAAATATAAATTACATCATTGACTTTGCAAGATTTAAAAGAGTTTTGAGTAGGAATCTAATACTGGTTGTTGTTTGGTTTCACGGATTGAGTAGACTGAGTTTCAGTATGATGAGATTGAGATGCTGATTGCATAGGAATTGCATTAGAGTACAGTGATTTAGCATAAAAACCAGCTCCCATGAATAAATCTCCCTCTTCACTCTGTTCCTCCTTTTGAACAACGAAAGAATTATCACTAGTATTTGCTGGAGAAGTCACAAATTTATATTGAGAAGATGATGGGACATGATCATTGTTTCTCGAAATTTCATCTATCTTCACTTATTCGATTTTAGTAATGAGTATGTCTATATCCATTGGGAATTTCTTAGTGTGCTTCAACAAGGTGACTATATGCTTCCAGCTTGAAGGCAATGCATTCAACAATCGATCATTCAAGTCTTTCAGATCATTTTTTATTCAAGCTGTTGACATTTTTTTGAGTCAATTGCATAAATCAGTTCATCATTTGATGCACAGATTCACCAGACATATGCTCAAAAAATTCGAGTTGTCTCTTCAACTTTTGCTTCTTCAAAGTCTATAATGCTTCCCCCCGTCACAGATAACTTTCAATGCTTTGTAAAGAGTAATCCTGTTTGATAATTGTCAAGACGAGTCAGAACTTGGAGAGGTAAGTCTTTACACATTAGTGAGTATGCTTTGATGTCTTTTTTCACTTTCTTCAGATCTTCTCCTTCTAAATAATTTTCAGGATATGGTGTAGTAGACTATTTAGTGTAAGCAACTCCATTAGTCTCTGGACCAACTGTTTGAGTAGGAATGAAAGGACCTTTATCGATAGACTTCTACAGATCATAATCTATTAAGTTCAAATGAAGCCTTAGTCTGATAGTCCAATTCTTGAAGTCTGATCTATTCTTCAGCTTAGGAATACTCTTCTTAGAATCATCAGGTGCCATGATAAGATTCAATTAAAACAATATTTTTTGGTATATTTGTTTTCGAAAAAGACAAAATAAGTTGAAAAGCTTGAAATTGAAATTCTAAGGTAACTGACTAAAACTGTGAATAATAATGAAACCGATGAATAGTGAAACAACTGAACAGTGAAACCGTTGCATAGTTGAAATGACTAAAGCTTGAACTGACTAAAACTTGAAACGGCTGAAACTTGAAACGGCTGAAACTTGATGCGGCTGAACAGTTAATGTGACTGAACAGTGATACGACTGAGCAATGATACGGATGACTGAATCTTGTAATACTTCGAAAGCAAAAGTCTTGAAACGACAAAAACTGTTGAAACGACTGAACAGTGAACAGTTGATGATACGTTTCAACAGTACTCCAATTTTTCAGATTACTAATTAAGTTCAAACAGGGTAACACAACATAATAGTGATGAAACGACTACAAAGTGCTTGATGCGTCTGAGTCTTAACACGTTTAACAGTCCTGATACGTCTCAACACTACCAATTTCATGTCTCATTCGGAAAATTCATATCATCATACGGCAACTTCATTATCAATTTTTCACAAATCACAAAAACTTGTTGAATTTGTCAAGAATTTTCACAGAAGCTGTATAATCACTCGATTAACCCTAAATATCAATCAATCTCAAATTTCCATATTAAATTGTGTTTTTGTCAATTTTACGATTCGAAACTTGGAGTTTTTAGAACAGGTTTAATTCAATGATTTCTTCTATTTGAATGAAGTTCACACCAGATTGTGAATTAGAATCAATTTGTAGTGATGACTCGAAGCTATATTCAACAGATTATCATCAAAATCTCAGAAGAACAGTTTTTAAGGGTTTTCAGCTTGATGAATAGCAGAAAAACACTAAACCAACAACTCTGATACCAATTGATAGAATCAAATGGATCGATAACTGTTATATGAGATACGCTCTGATGATCAACACATAACAGTGAAGAAATCAACACAAAGAAAGCCGAGATTACTTATAAATTCCCTTTGTATTGATATCAATAGAAATACAGGTGTTTTCTAGGTGCAAAAGCTAATGTGATCATACAATCGTCTACCCTAGATGACCTAGAAACATTCTATTAATAGCCTATCAACACAACTTTAGAGACTATACAAACTAGACCCTAAATAAACAATAAAATACATTCAAAAACTAAAGTAAGTCTTTACAAAATTACCCCAACATTGTTTTACTTCTAGACCTAGAATAAAGTCCATTTCTCCTATAGATCTAATTTGGAATCTGGTTCATCTAGAATAAAGTCTTTGTAGAGGTTGTTGTTGGTTGATCTAAGTATTATGCCATCTACTTAAACTAGGAGAAAAAAGGTATCATCTCCTACCTTCTTCTTGAATAACGTAGGATCAATCTTTCCTCTGATGAATCCATGATCTAGAAGGTATGTTGAGAGAGTCTCATACCATATACTTGGCGCTTGAAGAAGTGTATACAAAGCATTGTTTAGCTTGAATACTTTACGGGGGTAATGTGGGTCTTCAAAGCCCGGAGGTTAAGCAACATACGCATCTTCATTAATTTTTCCATAAAGAAAATCTTATTTGACATCCATTTGATAGATAGCGAACTTCATCACTAATGCATATGGAAGAAATAATCTGATGGTTTTCAATCTTGCAACTGAAGCAAATACATCTTCATAATCTATGCCTTCTTTTTCAGTGTGTCCATGACCAACCAATCTTGCTTTGTTTCTGATGGCAATTCCCCTATCATCTGGCTTGTTCTTATATAACCACTTGGTTCCTATGACATATTCACCATCAGGAAGGTCTACAAGCTCCCAGACTTCTTGTTTTTCAATTGTTAAAGCTCTTCTTGCATGACTTCAATCCAACTGTTATCTATGAGTGCTTCAGAGATGTACTTCGGAACAGTTTGAGACAAAAAACATGAGAATGCACAGATGTTTGCAATTCCTTTTTGGCGTCTTGCCAGTCTTTCTTTAATATCTCTAATAATGTTCTTCACATGGTGAGCTTTGTGAGTCCTTGATGTTATAATATTGTCCACTTATTGTTTTGGTCAAAAATTGATGAAACCAAATTAGTAAATGTGAGGTTGAGTGCTTTGTTACTTTTGATGATTATGGTACTGAATTATGAGATAAACACAAAGATTTATATGATAAAAAGCCCTTGATCAATAGATGATCTCCGGCATAAAAACCTCAGGTGGTGACAATCGTCTTCCACCAATTAATTAAAGATAAGAAAGTAAAGTACAACTCGAGAGCTATGGCAGCTAACACAATAAAGTGTGTTAGCAGAGAGAATTACTTTGGAGAGAGTAGAGAGTGTGGTGTGTGTGATAGCCTATTCCATAGCCTCATTTATATAACATAAAAGAAATTAACATGTCCTAATTAATCTCCTATTTTTAAGCCTTGAGCTGTTGGAGAGTGTTGACCAGAATAACAACTGATTTTGTAACTCCCTTGACCGAGAAATTAGGTGGACCTGGTGTTCTAGCTATTACCTGCATTAACTAACATAAACAGTTGGAGACAAATGTTAGTTATTCGACAATAGTACGCCTAAAGGATCCTTAATCCTTCAAACGCTAAGGATACTTAATCCAGCGTGTTTAGGATACTATATCCACGATGGCTAAAATCTAAACCCTAAAAACTTCCCTTAATATGACGGTTGTGAGTGTTGAATATCTGTCATATTGCATTCGTAATTCAAATTTGCCATCATTTTAGGAAAAGATGGATGTGACTATAACCGCTCGCTACCCTAGGATCCTTCTATAACTTCCCTCGCCTGCTTTTATAGACTATACGTCTTCATAAGTCATCATCAGATGAATTCGTTCAGGTAACATTTCTTTCTTTCAACCTCTCTTTCTTTTTTTCATTTCTGTACACTGTCGAGATCATGGTCGAAAAAAAAAGTTCAAGCATCTTCTAGTTACGATCCAGCTGCCATTGATGATTTATTACAATCTCAGAACCTTCTCAAAGGACTCCTGAAAGGTATTTGTATGTTTACTGACCCTGAAATTCGGAATCTTGCTTCAAGATACCCGCATGAAACCATTTTTCGTCCTTTCGATTCTGCTGCTTAAAGTGATTCGATTTCAAACAAATGGGCATGCTTTCCCGCATTTCCTTTCTAAATAGGATATTCATACCTCTTTCCTAATTTAACCTGATATTTCTTTAAAGTGACGGGTATGGGCTATATCCAAGCAATTCCAATGATATGGCGAACTCTTTTTACAATCGAGGAGATGATTTTACTGGAAAATTTGGTTTTCAGTTTAGCATACAATTCATATCTATATTCTTTGGTGATTCACAGGTCTAGCCGTTTTGTTTTCAAGTCTAAGCCTCATCAAAGCATGCCTTTCTAAAAACTACCCAGAATAACTCCTCTTGGAAAAATCAGTTCTTCTTTATTCACAGAAACTCGATCCCTAATGGCAAAAACCTGCTACTCAAATGGGTTTTGAAGGTTACGATATAGGATCCTTATTTCGTTGAACTTTGTTTTGCTATTATACTGATTTGTTGATTTTTGTTTTGCAGTGACCAACTTTTCTGGACTCGCTGATATTCCTGATACGGATAAGTTTGTTGAGGCCTTCTTAACTTTAGACCAAAGTGTTCGAACCTTCAAGTCCAAGATCCTGCATTCTGAAGAAACTACCTACTCTTCCTCTGTCACAATGTCAAGTAAGTAATTGATAGATTGGTAAAGTATATTAGTTAGATAAATGCTGATCTATTTTTATCTTATAAACCTCCAAAATTCCACAATGTCAAGTCCGCTCGGTTTGACCTGGATGATGTCGATAGTCTCCTTACTTCCAAATTCATCAAGAAAGAAGCTCCAGCTAGTCCCACGATTCCCAAGCCAGTCATAACTCGATCTAAGACCGTGGGCCACAAAAGAAAGAAAACCTCTTAGCCAGAAGATGATTATGCTAGCATGGAAAGACATCTCCAAGAGATCATTGTTGAGGTAAGGATCCATGATCCTGCATAGAAGTTATAAATAGAATATAATATTTTAAGTATCCTTGATCCTAATTTTTTACCCTTTACTTTGTGTATAGCATGGCGTCATTGAAGATTTCTCATGACAAGGATGTAAAGGAGCTTTTTGCCAGCTTGATTGAGCTAAGATCTACTTTTGTTGCTAAGGAAAAGGCTTTGACCCAGTCCATCAAGGAGAAGAGAAGTCTCAAAAGGGAGCTTGAGGTTGTTATATGTAGTCTAAGGGAGGAGGCTCACATTGCTAAGAACCAGCTACAGGAGGAGGTTCAGGATGCTACTCATCAAGCGAAGATTTGGGCTGCAAAGTCAGTCCTTCATGCTAGGATCAAGATGTTTAAGGAAGTTGGTGATCCTGAGTTTGACAAATCTTAGACAAATCTGCTTGGGATGTGGCCAAATGGGAGCAAACGCTGATGGACCTGGGCGAGGATGATGATGCTGAGGAGCCGGTGGCAGATAAGGAGGACATGACAAGTTCGAGCAAGGGCAAAGAGGTGGAGGTTGAACCAGGCGGGGAGGCTGCAGTGGCTGATGAAGACATGATGAAAGTCTTAGCCCACTTTTTATGTGAAACTTTTATTAATATTGATGGGGTTGTAACTACTGAACAATAGATTTTAGGATTAAGGATCCATGATCCTCTAGACATCATGAAGGGTAGCAAAGGGTGGATGGATCCTCTGTTTGTGGAGATGAAGCCTTTGGTATCCTTCTCTTTATTTTCATGCATGCTAGTATTAACTTGACAAACAATTATAGCCCGGGTGGTTGGCCCATGATTTGCCGGTGAAACCCGGGTTAAAACTTTTGGTGGTATTAATATATGATCTTAATCTTTTGGCTATATGTTGCATAAACTTATGTTTGTCAGGTTATATAAAATGTTGTTTTAGAAAACAAATTAGGTTCATATAATGTTTAAAAATCCTTTTGAAAGTAAGGTTACCAAATCAGGTTTATATAATTTTTAAGAATCCCATTGAAAAAAATATTTTAAAAAGGTAAATAAATAAGTAGAAATCATACAAAAGAATCCTAGTTAGGATTAGCTTGATTAAGCCTTTCTCACAAGATAGAGAAATCAAATTTGATGTTTTTGATTCTAGGATCATGGATCCTTAAAGATAATTGAATCTTTTTAATGCTAGTATAAGCTTGTGAGTATAACTTGGGACATCGCCAAATAAACTAGGCTAAAGCCCATATAAAACTAGGGACAAGCTCATAGAACACTAGGGACAAGCTCAAACTTTTAGTGACATGAAAATGTCAAAACTTTAGTTTAGCATGAAAATACTAAAATCCTTAGAACGATTGTATAATACTGGGGATCGGTCACTCCTTGAGATAACCCAAGTTTAAGTGACATGAAAATGTCAAAACCTTAGTTAGCATGAAAATGCTAAAACCTTAGAACGATGGTATGGTACGTTTACCATAATACTTAAGGAGCCTATATATGGCCAACAACAACGAAATTGTCAGCCACTAAGCGTGGGTTGGTCCCGTCACCTTGAACCATACATGGATATCATGGGCAACAGGTGATCTTTAAAAATGTGAAAACCTTATAAACCTTAGGAGGTACAAAATTCCTATAGCAAGGGAGAGAGCTGGCCGGCCTCCTTAACTGTCACGTAAGTGTTTTTTGCCAAACTTAAAACTTAATGAATGTGGATGTTAAATAAATTAACATATTTGTTTAAGAAAAAGTAAGATAAAATAAAATAAATAAATAAACTAACATCTTGTAAAGATCCTTTATCTAGATTGCATAAAATATTTTTTGAGGTGAAAAACATTCCAAGCTCTTGGTAGTAGAACTCCTTCCATAGTATGCAAGTGATATGCCCTCTTTCCACTTCCACTTCCAATTCAATCAAATAAGTTCCTTCCCATTTTGGAGCAAATTTGCCATCTGCTGGATTGGAGGTATTTTAAAAGGCTTTCCTCAGTACCAAATCTCCTTTTTGAAATATTCTAATTCTGATAGTTTTTTGTATGCCCCAGCCACTCTTTGTTTATAGGCATCCATCCTGATTCTTGCTTATTCTCTAAGCTCATTAACAGTATCCAACTCCTGAGCAAGGTATTCATCATTTGATTGAGGATCACGAATGCTTATTTTAGCTATTGGCACCTCCATCTCTGTTGGGATAACAACTTCTTCTCTGAATACCATGTATAATGGTGTTTGTCCTGTTGCATTTTTTGGCTTTTTTTATCAGCCTAGAGGACATAAGGCAGTTCTTCAACCCATTTACCCTTCTTGGATCCTAGTTTCTTCTTTAGGTTGTTGATGAATTTGTTAATGGCGACTGCTTGACCATTAGCTTGAGGATGGACAGAAGTGGAGGAGATCATTTTAATTCCCCAGCAGTCACAAAAATTAGTAGTTCTTTTCCCTATAAACGGGGATCCATTATCACATATAATTTCAGATGGGATACCAAATCTAGTTATAATATTTCTTTTTATAAAGGATATAACTTCCCTTTCTTTGACTTAAGAAAATGATTCAACTTTAATCCATTTAGATAAAATAATTTGTCATGGCAAGCATGAAGACTTTTCCTCCTGGTGTTTTTGGTAGTTTGCCTACTATATTCATGCCTGACTTCATTAATTGCCATGAAGAGATAATAGGATAAAGTGGTCCAGCTGGTTGATGTAAGATATTGTTGTGTCTCTGGCAAGCATCACATTTCATTGAGTAATTAACAACATCCTTCTTCATTGTGGGCCAAAACTAACATATTCTAAGGATCCTTGAGAATAAAGCTCTTCCCCAATATGATTCCCCATATCTCCTTCATGGAAATCCTTTAATACTTCTTGAATTTCAGGTTCCTCAATGCATCTTAGATAGGGACTTGCAAGGGACTTTCTATTTAACAAATTATTTAGTAAATAACCTGTGATACCTTTGTCCTAAAAGCTAAAGAGTTTTCTCCGTTTCGAATTTCTCCATCTTCAATAAACTTTTTGATTGGATAGATCCATGATTCTTAAGAAGTTGTTGAGGATGAAGAATATAAATAATGGGTATCTTTAAATCTCCATTATTTTATGTTCATCAATGGCTAGGTAAAGAATATGAATAATGGGTATCTTTAAATCTTCTTGGATTTTCAAAGATGATGCTAAGTTTGCTAAGGCATCTGCCCCTGCATTTTCTTCTCTTGGTAGCTATGTTATACTAAAAGAATCGAAAATTCGTGCAAGTTCTCTTACTATTTCAAGATATTTGATTAGTTTTTCCCCTTTAACAATATATGAGCCATTAAAAAGGTTAGCGATTAATAAAAAATCTACATATACTTTAAGATATATGATCCTCATTTGTTTAGCTAACTGCAAACCTATGATAAGTGCTTCATACTCTGCTTCATTATTGGTAGCTTGAAATTCACAAGTTATGGATTGAGGTATAATGTCCTCCTGTGACGATTTTAGTAGTACACCTAGTCCTATTCCTCTAATTTGCGCTGCTCCATCGGTGAAGAGTATCCAAAGATTCTTGGTTTATTCAAGTTATTAGACCTCTAGATTAGCTTCCTTCTATAAGTCACTAGTAAAATACGCCACAAAGTCAGCTAGTGCTTGTGATTTGATGGCATTCCTTGGTTCATATCTTATATCATATGTGCTGAGCTTCACAGGCCATTTGGCCATCCTACCTAACATCTCTGGTGTTTTAAGAACATTCTTAATAGGATAACTAGTCTTAAAAATAACAGGGTGAGTTTCGAAATAATGTACCAGTTTAGTTTTTGTCATAATTAAAGCGATTATTAATTTTTCAATTTGAGAATACTTGGATTCAGCACCAAAAGAGTATTACTTACATAATATACTAGATGTTGTTGACCTTCATAATCCTTTACTAGGACTGCACTGACTGCATTACCTGATACTGCTAGATATAGGATTAAGGATTCTCCCTTGATTGGTTTCATCAGAGTTAGTGCTGAGTATATTAAATCCTTAAGAGCTTTAAGCGCAGCTTCATGCTTTTCAATCCACTCACTTTTTTTGTTCTTTCTGAGTATATCATATAAGTCATTTCTCCTATAATTTTGATATGAATTTGTTTAATGTTACAATCCTTCCAGTTAACCTTTGAACAAACTTTACATTTGTTGGGGACTTTAAGTTGATAATAGCTTTGATTTGCTTATGACTGGCTTCTATTCTTCTCTTTGTCACCACGTATCCTAGGAATTTTCAAGTTGTGACACCGAAGTGACACTTTGAAGGATTGAGCTTCATATTATATTTGTCAAGGATGTTCAATGCTTCTTCGAGATTGACAGTCATGTATAGGTTGGACTCACCGGCATGTCGGTGTTATATATTTTGTATGTATTTTGTATGTACTTTGTATGCTTTTGTACTAGCGAACCTACGGGCGAATCTATAGATTCGCCTGTAGCTCAGTGTCGTGTTTATGATGGTGTCGACTGGGCGAACCTGTTTGTGCCCAGCGAACCTATGTGGTTCGCTAGATAGATTCGCTGCAGCGAATCTATCAGCGAACCTATGACTGATATATATTGTAACCTTATCTTCAAGATATGAACTTTTTGCAACTTTATCAAAAACTCTTATCCAACTAATTGTGTCTTGTGTGTGTCTTGCTGGAGGTGCTAGGAGCATATATTACACATCTTTGTAGCTTATCTACCTCCAGTTGTGTGGTTTAATCTCGTTATTGGTTGTTGGGTTATAATACACTTTGTTTGTTTGAGTCAAGTGTGTTTCGTTGTTAAACAAGTCACTATAGCACTGAAATCACGATCATTATGGTCCAACAATATGGTATCGGAGCCTTAGTGCTCTTGATTGTTTGATTCTAGTGATTTTTGTGTTGATTTTGGGGTTTTTGTGTCAAAACACTATTTGATTCTTTTCTGGACTGATTTTGGTGTTTTGGTGTTGTATTTTGCTCAAGTGTTGTCATATTTGGTCATAGGAAGCTTTTGAAACAAACGTGTCTACAAATGGTCAAGTTTTGAAGCTGTCCGGGTTGTTTTCGTACTGTTACAGGTTTGTTCGTAACCCAGCGAATCTATCTGTTCTTCCAGCGAATCTAGGTGTTCATCCAGCGAACCTAGTTCAAATTTTTGTGTTCTGTTGGTTTGTGTTGTGGCTAGCGAATCTGACATTTTATCGAACGAAAGTTCACTTGTTTGGCTCATTGTGCAAGCGAAACTGCTGCCAAAATCAGTCGAGCGAAACTGTGCTTGCTTGTCAGCGAATCTGTTTGTTTGTCTAGCGAATCTGTCTTCAGCGAATCTACCAGCGAATCTGTTTTGTTCTTTGGGCGAATCTAATACAGCGAATCTATTTGTCTTCAGCGAATCTACAATCTGTTTGAAATTATGACTACATCAACCCTGAATATGAATGATCTGGATAGTGTTCAACCTAACAGGCCACCGAGGCTTGTTAGTGGTGAAAATTTTGAAGACTGGAAAAGATGTTTGAAAGCCTTTTTCTACTACACTGACTATAACCAATGGGAATCAATTGTAAATGGTCCGCACGTGCCAAAGACAGTTGAAGGAACTGTCACTTCAATAAACACAGATCCAAGTACTTTTACTGAAGCAGACACCAAGTTGTTTGATCGTGACAAAAAGGCACTTGGGGCATTGATACTCTGTTTGCATCAGGATATTTTTAACAGGTTTGCTGAACACACAACTGCAAAAAGCTTGTATGATGCGTTGTGTGAGTTCTATGATGGCAATGAAGATTTGAAGTTGGATAGAAAAGCTCAAGCTGAGAAAGAGTTTAACTCTTTTGTGGGGTATTCGCAAGAAAATCTGACTGACATTACCAATCGGTTTCTGTCTGTATCAAGTAATCTGAAGAAGTATGATGATAAGCTGGGAAATCATGAACAAGTCACAAAGCTGTTAGATTCTCTTCCCCCTCAGTGGAGTTTACAAATCAAATTGTTGAAACAAGAAAGAAACTTTCATGACTATAAGCTGATGGATGTTATAAACAAGCTGAAGTCATTTGATCTTGATGTGAAGAGAAGAGAATACAATCAGTCTATGATGGTTCCAAATATTCCTTCTCAGAATGCTGCACTTATTTCATCCGCTGCAAACTCTCACATTTACAGTGCTGCACCTGGAGGATCATCAAGTTATGTGTCTGCTAAATCTGTTGGTGCATCTACAAGTGTTGGTTCAAGCTCAAATGCATCTGTCACCACTCAGATTCCATCTGACACTATAGCTTTATTTGGAATGTTTGTTCATAGCTATGAAGCTCTTGTTGCCGGTGAGTTAAAGGGGAAGGGTATGACTGTAGAAGATATGTATCAGGTGGATCCTGATGATCTGGAAGAAACCGACATCCAATGGCAAATGGCCATGCTTACTCTTCGTGCTAGACGATTTATGGAAAGAACAGGCAGAAGAAACTTTGGGAATCAGGGACAGAATAGCAAGCTGGGATATGACAAAGGAAAGCTGAGATGTTATAACTGCAAACAATTGGGTCACTTCAAAAGGGAATGCCCTTTACCAATTGTTACTGAACCAGTAAATTCTGGAAATCCAAGATCTGTTCCAAATCAAGAAAGGCTTGAGGAAGCAAAGTCAAAGAATGAAACTGCACTGCTCACCAACTTTGATTGGAGTGCAGAAATTGAAGAAACCAAGGAGGAAATTAATCATGCCCTTGTTGCTGAGATTGTTGAGATTGATGACAACTATATAAATTGCTTTGATCCTTTCAAAGAATTTTATGGTAAAGATGAGGAAGAGAAACTGGAGAAAGTTGACAAAGATCAATCAGATGCTATTGTTCAAGGGCATCTGAATCACTCGGGTTTGGTTTGTGAAGCTGCGGTTAATGAAGTAAAGAATGATGAAGAATCAAAGCTTAACTTGGAAGCCGTGATTGAGAAGGCAAGGATTGATGCGGTGGATGAATTCAAGAGGAACACTCCCTACTGCCAGTGTGATCGTGCCCTTGCCGCCGAAAAACTGGTAATTGGTCTTCCTTATGATGTTATTGAAGATATGTGTTCATCTGCTTGCAAAATTCGTTTAATTGGCATATACAAAGCTAATAAATTGTTAATGTCAAACGAAAACGAATTAAAAAGAACCAACAAAGAGCTTAAATTAAGTGAATCTAAATATTTTGTCAAATTAAGAGAAGCTTTGAAAGAAAATGAACATTTAAAAAGAACTCTTTTGGAAAAGAACTGTGAAATAAACTACTTGACTGAGCAAGTTACTCTTGCTGAATTTGATACAAGAAAACTTAAAAACAAACTGCAGCAGTGGACAATATCTAGTATGAAAAGGGAGGAACTCTGCAAGAAACAACGGGGGGCCAGAGTTAAGACAGGTTTAGGTCTTAACAACAATGAAACATATGCATATCCTCCACCTAGTACCTTCTGTTACTCTCCAACACCTATTCCTCATCCCTCAAATGAGTTGATACAAGAGATTATACAGAATGATACTAACAGTTCTATTGCAGGTTTAAGTGGAGTAAATCTTAAAGAGGTTAGAGAGGATTACGCCTATGGTGGGAGTACTGGGCTTGGTTGTTCTAGCAGTACTGAATGTTCTAATTCTAATTCCAAGAAGTCTGTTGAAGACATTAGTTTAATTAATCATGTTTGTAGTAATGTGTTATATTCAGACAATTCCATGTTTAATAGTAATTTAGGGTGCACTACTTCAAACCCTAATATGTTGAATGATGTTTTGATTGAAAAAGCGTGTGTGAATGACAAAGACAAACTTTCAGGTCATGTCTCTGAAAGTCAAACCAAAACAAACTGTTTTCAAAAGTTCTTCACTCATCAAATTCCGTCTTTCACACCAGTGAGAATTTCAAAACCTAAATCTGAATCTGAAAAGGTAAAAGTCACAACAGGTAAATCGAAAGAACCTTATGACTCTTACAGTGACTGCAATTCTCAACTGTCTGAATGTGATGAGGAAATTGAAATGGATAAAATTCCAGTTAACAAAATTTCCAAAGTGGGTTTGAAATCTCATTGCTTTAAATGTGGAAATTCTGGTCATACTGCTAAGCAATGCCCTAACTTAATCAAAAACAGTTCAAAGCAAAAATCTTTTGGAAAAAGATTAAACACATTTGTAAATAATTTCTTTTGTAATTCTTCATCTGTTCCACCACCCAAGTACACAAAGGCTTGGGTGCCAATTTCGAAGGTTTAACTTTTTAATTTTTTTTAATAAATGTCAGGAACATTCAAATGCCGTTGTAAATAGTCATTGGCATATTGACAGCGGATGTTCCAGACATATGACAGGGTTGAAGGACCTACTGACTAACTATCGGATTATCAACGGTGGGTATGTTGCTTTTGCGGGAGACAAGAAAGGTGGTAAAATGATTGGTCAAGGAGAAGTCTCAAATGGTTCACTTACTTTGGAAGACGTCAACTACGTTCCTGAACTGGCATTCAATCTTCTCAATGTATCACAAATCTGTGATAAGAATATCCCAGTGATGTTTCTTCCAAATAAATGTTTGTTCTTGAAGCCAGAGTTTTCTATTCCTGAAGAATTGGTGATCATGCGAGCTCCGAGACGAAATGATACATATATGCTGAATATGGGATCAAAGGAATCAAATTCCACCGTGACCTGTCTCCTGTCTAAAGCTTCATCTTTTGAATCGTTTCAGTGGCATAGACGTTTAGGGCACATTAATTTTAAAATTCTGAATAAATTGGTTAAGAACAATTTGGTCAGGGGTTTACCACTTAAAGATTTTTCAGTGGTTGAGAAATGCATGGCTTGTGCTAAAGGAAAACAGCACAAAAAGCCACATAAACTTAAAATTACAAATTCTATCTCAGAACCCCTCAAATTGTTACATACTAATTTATTTGGTCCAATAAGTGTCAAATCTATTGCTAAGAAATCTTATTGCTTGGTTGTCACAGATGATTACTCTAGGTACACCTGGGTGAGATTCATGGCATACAAGAGTGAGACTGCTGAAGAGTTGATGAAGCTGATTCCTCAAATCGAGGTTCTTGGAAAGCGAAAGGTTCAAGCCATCAGAAGAGATAACGGAACGGAATTCAGAAACCATATCTTCAACTCTTTCTGTGAACAACGGGGTATTCTCAGACAGTTTAGCGCCGCACGAACACCACAACAAAATGGTGTTGCTGAAAGGAAGAATCGAACCCTTGTGGAGGCTGCTAGAACTATGCTGATTGAGTCAAAGCTTCCAATTATTTTCTGGGCGGAGGCAGTTAATTGTGCAGCTTATGTTCTGAACAGGGTACTGATTGTCAAAGAAAAGATGAAGACATCATACCAGCTGTTTCGAGGGATTAAGCCGTTGATTGATTTTCTGCGCCCCTTAGGATGTTCTTGTACTCTTTTGAATACTCAAGATCAGAAGACGAAGTTTGGTGCTGTTTCGGATGAATGCTTCTTTGTAGGATACTCGAACACACAAAGGCGTATCGTGTTTACCACAAGCGAACGCGGATTGTGCAAGAGTCCTACTATGTTGACTGGCAAGAGTCAAACACAACAAGTATTGGCAGTGAACCGGCATGGTTTTCTGATTCCACCACTATTTTCAAATCATTTAATCTTCCTGACTCTGACGATGATGACATCATTCCACACACATCAGTTTCTATCTTTAACCATCCACCTACACAATCACAACCACAACCTTCAACTACACAATTACCTCCCACTTCATTTGACATTCCACCACCTCCTCCACCTCAAACTGTTCCAACTTCTCCATCAGATATTCCATCCTCATCCACTACCATTCAATCATCTTCCACTAATACAATTCCTCCAACATCACATACACCTTCACAACCATCTAATCAAACACCCTCAACCGAAACCAATCCTTTGCTCCTCAACACAGACTTCAAAACCTTGAAAAATCATCCTCATGATTATATCATAGGATCAATTACTGATGGTGTGCGAACTCGGAGTCAGAGTGGTTTGATAAATGAATGTCTCTATGCTGCCTTTCTATCCCAAGTTGTTCCGAAAAATTATAAACAAGCACTTGAAGATCCTAGTTGGGTGGATGCCATGCAAATGGAACTGCAGCAATTTAGGAAGCTTAAAGTTTGGGAACTGGTTGATCTTCCTCCTAATAAGTGTCCCATCGGCACTAAATGGGTTTTCCGAAACAAGCCAGATGATCGTGGTGTTGTCATCAGAAACAAGGCGAGATTGGTTGTTCAAGGATTTGCTCAAGAGGAGGGGATTGACTACACTGAAGTTTTTCCTCCAGTCGCTCGCCTTGAAGCCATCAGAATCTTTCTTGCTCATGCTGCGAACAAAAACTTTAAAGTTTATCAGATGGATGTGAAATGTGCATTTCTATATGGAGATATCGATGAGGAGATCTACGTATGTCAACCACCGGGTTTCGAGGATCCAGATTTTCCTTCAAAGGTGTACAAGCTTGATAAATCCTTGTATGGGTTACATCAAGCTCCACGTATCTGGTATGAAACTCTGACACAGTATCTTCTCAGTAAAGGTTTCTCTCGTGGGACTATAGATATGACATTGTTCAAGAAGGAGGTGAATGGGGAGCTGCTGATCGTTCAAGTGTATGTTGATGATATAATTTTCGGTTCGACTAATGAGGGGCTGTGTAGAGAATTTGAAAAAGTGATGATGGATCGCTTTGAAATGACGATAATGGGGGAGATGTGTTTCTTCTTGGGGCTGCAAGTGGAACAAAAGCCTGATGGAATTCTTATCCACCAAGAGAAATATATCAAAGAGATCCTCACGAAGTTTGGCATGGATGACTCGTCTCCTGAATTGATTCCTTTCACCGCTCAAACATGCCTTACTTCCGATGATAATGGGAATCCAGTGGATGCTCACCGGTATCGCTCGATGATCGGATATCTCATGTATCTGACTGCAAGCCGACCGGATATTACATTCGCTGTGTGCTACTGTGCTCGTTTCCAAGCCAATCCAAAAGAATCACATGAGAAAGCTGTTAAACGCATTTTTCGTTACCTTAAGGGTTCCTCTCGTTTGGGACTTTGGTACCCAAAAGGTGGGAACTTTGATTTACATGCTTTTTCTGATAGTGATCATGCTGGTTGCAGGATTAACCGAAAATCAGTCACTGGCGGATGTCAATACCTTGGCGAATGTCTTGTTTCCTGGCAAAGCAAGAAGCAAACAACCGTCTCTTTATCCACAGGAGAAGCAGAATACATTGCTGCTTCAAGTTGCTGTTGCCAAGTGCTCTGGATTCAGCATCAGATGATGGATTATGGCATCAACTTTCTTCATACGCCACTCTTTTATGATAATGAAGCTGCTGTTGGAATTGCCAAGAATCCTATTCATCACACTCGCACCAAGCACATTGAAACAAGAATTCATGCCATCAGAGATGCACAGGAAAAGGGGTTCATTGATATTATTCCTATTGAAACTCGAAAGCAAAAAGCTGATCTTTTCACAAAAACTTTTGACAAACCAAGTTTTTATGAACTGATCTCTATGCTGGGACTTATATCTTTTTGAAAACCTTTTTCTATGTGAATCAATTTGTAAATATGTAAATAACCTTTTTCATTTTCTTCTTCTTCTTTGAAAAATTCCGTGGGTCACTCATTTCTTCGCTCCTTTATTTTATTTTATTTTATTTTTTTACTTTCTCTTTTATTATGTATACATATATTAAGAAAATCTGAAAAACAAAAATTTCTTATTAGATAGCTATAATATAAAAATTTTGGGGGAGATATAAAAGATTAACTATTTATAGTTTTTCAAATTTTGCTATTTCAGGATCTCCGTTTTGATTGATGTTGAAGAGACGTTGAAGGAGGTCAGAAGTATTGTGTTTGGGATATGTCAGATAGGCTCAGCCCAAAAACAAAGTAAACAGTGATTGTGCAGCCAAACATAACGTTCAAGATCTCGGCAACAAGGATTATCTCCTTGACATGATTGGATTGCACAAAGATAAGGGTTCTGTCAAAAATGGGTTGAGAGCGTCAACTCTTTGCCTTGATTTCCCTTAACATCCCAAATCACCCTCGCCCTATCCCCGAATCGAGTTTCTAGTGTGCAAAACAAATAAAATAAAAAGCTGCTAGTGATGCTCTTCGGAAAAACCTCTGAGTGAGTTACTTGTTAACTCCTCAGAAAGTCTTGAGTCAAAGTGCTTAACTCCTCTGCTATACGGAAGTATTGACCTGGAGTTGGTGGATCTTCTCTGTTATACGGAAGTATTGACCTGAAGATTCACCGAGCATGCTCAAATGTTTATCTCCTCTGTTATACGTCAGTATAGACCTGGAGCTCTGAACTATTTGAGTTTCCCAAATAATAAGTCGCATTGTGTTCAAAAGAATCAATTGCTGACAAACTCCACTCACAAAGAAAAGATGCAAAAATTGCACAAGTGTCAAAAGAAGCTAATGCATCGATCAATATTCAAAATTTGATCCTTGAAATTCAAGCAAAGTCAATCGTATTGCTCAGATATATCCTGATGACACAACTTGTTCTTTTTACCTAGATGTCTGTGGGGACCGAGTTGTCTGAGCTTCTTCAATCAAACCAAAAGCATGATAAAAGAAGCTGCTGATCTCTTGTGGAAAGGACTAAGGCATGGGTTTAAATGGACAAACATATCTGCAATCCCGCCAATCGATGATTCTCAGGATTCTGCTCAAAACATCATGAAAAATATATATATCCTTCTTTAGCGTTTAAAATTCTTGCCTTTTTCCTTCATTTTATTTTATTTTTCTAATTTCTATCTCGTTATTATTATTATTTTTAGGATAATATGTTTATTTTTTGGAGCGTTGAAATCGTGGGACGGTTTCGTGGATTTTCAAAGAATTTAAAATTTGAGAAAAACCAAAAAAAATATATTTTAATTTTTGTGTGCTAGCGAACCTGCTAGCGAACCTACAGGTTCGCCAGAACCTCAGGTTCGCCCGGAACCTCTTTGCATCGCCGCCGTGGTTTACTTGACTTTTGGTCTTCTGGCGAATCTAAAGTTCGCTAGTGTGTCTGCCAGCGAACCTGTGTCAGTATATATATGTAGTGACAGCGAAATATTTCACAATTTCGCTGTCACTATTACTGTAGCGGGCTTTTCAAATCCAACTGACGAAAGTTCGATTCTCACTTTTCAACCGGTTTTTCACACTTAAACACATTTAATTTGGTCTGGTATGTCATCGCCTCCATCTTAATCTATGTTTTAAACCATTAATCGCACTTTTAAACCCTTAAATCTGTCGTTCTGTGATGTTGTGTAAATCAAATGACTGATTTGGTGTTTTTAGTTAGGATTTTACTTCATAATATCCTCGTTTCATGTTTATATTACCTGTTTGTTGCCTTGATTGCTTGATAATGGTGTATTGACTGTGATTTTGGCCGTTTTTCAAAAACTAGGGTTTCCAGCGAACCTATGTGTTCGTCTGGCGAATCTGAACGAAAGTTCAAAACCTCGAGCGAACCTATGTCGTTATGCCGCCCGTGCATCAACATAGATTCGCCCGACTTTTTCTAGCGAACCTATACATTCGCTCGACCAAATGACTGATTTTTTTCATGTCAGCGAATCTATAGGTTCTGGTGCCAAATCTCAGATTCGCTCTTTAAGCGAACCTAATTTCCAGCGAATCTATTAACTGTTTTTCAAAATCTTCGTTTCTGATCAATCTCCGTTTATTTTTCAGGCACGATGTCTACATTATTCTTCGAAAGAAAGCACAACATGTGTGCTTTGCTTGATGAGAATCACGAAAAAGCCGGTGGCTATAGAGACTGTATCAGATGGCTGAAGTCGTCTCACATACATCACGCCATTTCTCATTCACCGACTATATACGAGATGCATGTTCGAGATTTCTGGAGAACTGCAGTGATGAATGTATCTTTACAGCCATCTCGTATATGTGCCAAGGTTAGTGGCTTTGATCTGGAGTTTACTGAGGCTGATCTGGCCAGGATATTGAGATTAGAGGAGGATGTCGGAGATGAAGTCAGTATGACGGCGGAAGAGGTATATGGGGCTTTCAGGACTGCGGGTTATGAGGGTCCGATGCCTGGAGAGAAGAAGATGGAGTTCGTAAAGTCCTATCTGATCCAAGAATGGAGATATATTGCACACGTCTTCATCATGTGCTTGGATCATAGGAAAGGGGGCACAGATGGGTTGAATTTGGACTGGACTCGTGCTATGGTTCTATTTTGTAGAGGGCAGAAGGCGAATCTAGCAAAGCTCATTTACAACTACATGCTAGAAAACATTCATGCAACTAAGGCGGGCAAGTGGTTGATGTACCCTAGATTTATCCAGATGATTCTGAATGACAAATTGCCAAATCTGCCGGTAGTTGGTGATGTTTTGAAGATATGGGAGATGCATTCCAGGATTTTTGGAGACTGTAAATCGGTGAGGTCGGATTGTGCGGGTCGGACATCATATTTGTGGGAAAACATGTACCCGGCAGATAGATGGGTACAAATTCAAAGATTAATGGAGACTGAGAGAAAACGTGGTGGTGAAAATATTAAGGTGGTTGAGAAAAGGATAAAGAAGAGAAAGCCATACGCAAAAGAAAAGGATTATTCGTTTGATCGAGAGGTTGATGAGATACAGGCAGAAATTGATGCGGGTAGGGAAAAACGGACAAAGAGAAAATCTGATACACAGACTGAAACGTCAAAGAAGGCAAAGCATGACATTCCGGGTACATCTGCTGAGACCGTTAGTGGACTGAAAGGTGAAATAGACAGTTTGAAGGCTGAGTTGGGGGAACTGAGGAGTAAGTATGAGGAATTGGAGACCCAGGATGCTGAAAAGTCGACTGTTATATATGAAATGGGGAGAATGATGAAGGATCAACAATGTCTGATGGTTAGGATATTCAAGGAACTGAACAGCCTGAAGGAAAAGGAGGGGTCAGAATCTGCTATGTCTGAAGCTGAACTGAAATCCTTAACGGATGCTGCAAGGTATTCGTTAATGGACGTTGTATTTGGAGATCATGACAAAGGGAAAGGTAAAGCTGCTGAGGAGCCGTTCGATGAAGAAATTGGTATAGATCTGGATGTGTTTGAGGGGGCAGAGGTGGTTGGTGGATCAAGCGTGAACTTCAGTTTGATAGATGAACCAGAGGTTGACATAGAAGCTGACAGTGAAGATGACTTAGAGGATGAGCCAGAGAAGTATAAGGTTGAAGAAAAGGGGGTTAGTTATCAGTTTGAGCATATCGAATTAGATAAATCGGAG
Source organism: Tagetes erecta (assembly GCA_030867185.1). Classification (NCBI taxonomy): domain Eukaryota; kingdom Viridiplantae; phylum Streptophyta; class Magnoliopsida; order Asterales; family Asteraceae; genus Tagetes; species Tagetes erecta. The sequence goes on from CM061487.1 coordinate 82,332,297, forward strand.
TGGTTCAGAAAGGAAGAAGAGGTTGTTCCAGAGGTACCTATCTTTCAGAACATTGATGAGCCAAACACCTCTCAGTTAGATAGGCAAGTGATAGCGTGGAAGTACAACTGTCTGGTGGACGCATATATGATTAAACGAAGGGGTGGGGATATCAGCTATATCAGAAACATGAAGCATTTCGCCACCTTGCCGAGGTGGGACTTGCGAAGGTTGGCGGAACTTCCTCTGATAGGAAAGGAGGACAGTGGAAGGGCATGTGCATTTGAGGTGACAATCAGAGAAGCTGCGAAGAATAATTTTGTTGATTTTGGGTACCAAAAGCCGAGAAGGATGAGGCAGAAGAAAGACAGGCACTGGGTGTCGTGGAAAGGAAAGATTGTTTTGAAGATTGAAGCGCCGAAGGTTATGACAAGGGTTAGGGTTCCGGACACACAGCCACCCAGATTACAGGATTTTCACAAATGGTTCTACGACAATGGTACGAGTGAAGCTGTTATCAGACTGAAAGGGGAAGATCGTCCAGAAATTCGACTGTTTGATCCTATGGAGGTCTTCTCATTTTGTGATGGGGATTTAAAAGTTTTGTGTGAGAATAGGATTAAGCACGGGGCTGGAGATGACACAAGGATTGAAGCGAACCTGTTCGTAAAGGTCGCAAACAAAGCCCAGGGTATTCGTGCTGAACTCAGGAGTGTGAACGAAAGGCTGAGGATGACTGATGATCAGCAAATGGACATGGATGACTTATCTAAACAGCTGGATCAAACTATTGAGAAGAGGTTCGAGAAACCAGTAGAAGTGGTTGATTTGGATGTAACTGGCGAGGAGCATACGGAAGAAATTCAGGCGGAAACGATTGTTCTGGATGTGCCTGATTCTGATGTCGCCGAAGCAGAGTTCGTGGAATCAATGCTGATTTTTAGTGAAGACGATGAGGCAGGATCTGAAGACGTTACCAATCCAATGGCCGGAATTAAAGGAAGGGCATGAGCTTTCATTGAGCATTTTTGAAGCCAACAGAGACGGAGCTAAAACAGAAGACTTCCCCAGGTGAGGTCCAACCTAGGGGGAGTATTGACAGTCATATATAGGTTGGACTCACCTGTGAGACCCCGCCCGGTGGCGGAAAACACCGGGCTGTCATAGAATTGGATATCCATAGTAAACAAAGCACATGGTGTTACTTTTATTAAAGTCTAATAATTATTATCATAAGTTTGGCAAAACCCAAGTCTTAAATGCGAAACGACAAATTCATAATAGCAGTAAATGAAACAGTCTTTATTAATATTTTTTTCCTAGGTCCGAGTCCCTATGTCTTGACAAAATAGAAATAAGCCAAAAATCACGCGCCACCTGAAATACGTGAAAATAAAGTTAGCTACACAAGCTAGTGAGTAAAACCCAAATTGAATAGTAATAGTATTGAAATCCGAGATCAACAAGATATGCTGCGCAATCCCACATGTATAGTAATTTCGTAATATCACCCTACCAGGACCCCTAGAATAGAATAGCACACCAACCACAATAGAAACCATAGTATCTCGTTTAGCCATTTGTCATGAGAACCACTCATGTAATAAATAATGATAACTTTAATAACCGTCGTTTACCGTCTCGATATATAAGTCATCATTTAGCAATTTAGGGACATGGCATAGTATAGCATCATAGCATAGCAACATAGTATAGCAACATAGCATCTCGACATAGTAAACATGGAATTAGAAAGGCCGGGTTTAAATCACCTATCGATGTTGTACAAGCAGGTGGGTTTGTCAAACCATTAGCGCTAACATTGTACCGGTGGGTTTACAAAGCAATAAAACTACTTTTAACTAACACATAAGATTGCATCAAGCCGCGAACTAGATTAACATATTTGTATGATCTCTTTTAGAAAACGAATAGAAAACGCAATATAGTAAAAGACATATTTCAGCCCCAAAATAGTAAAATGGAAAAAGGGGAGTGAGTTTACTCACCTCGAAACTCAGGCTCGAAATAAATAGCAACAAGATTAAATAGAACCGAGGATTGCCCAAATACTAGAATCACCTAAGTAAATGACAATCCTAACTTAGTAAAATATATAATATAGAAAGCTAGAATAGAAACAATAGTAATCTAAAGTAGTTTGGAATTCTAGGGTTTCAGATTGGGATTTTGGGGAGTTTCGGTGAACGTTTAGAAACATGTTAATTGATTTAGATATTACGCCGAAAAATAATAATAATAATAGTAATAACAGTACTTTTGATAATATTCATAATAATAATAGTATTGTTTTAAAACTATAAGTGCCCAAATAGTATATATTTTTCCAATTTATTGTTTGATGACGAGATTAGATCATATGCACTAAAATACCTTGAGATATTTATATCATATGTATTGTAGTATTAATTTTGGATTAATTTAATTTGTAAAAAAATAGCTAGTAATAAGACCTAAACAAAAATAATAGAAAGAATGTAGCCACCTAGACTCGAACCTGGGGCTACACGTTCACAAGCAACACCATTTACCAGACGGGCTGTATACATATTTGTTTTATAATTCGAACAGAAAAACCTTTAACATGTTCAAATAAAACCCCCAAATTAAACATGAACCCTAGAAACAAAATCACCAAATTGAACCCAAATTTGTTAATCTAATCCCAATCCAGGTCACGGATTTTGCTCAGTGTTGAATCACGAACAGAAGGAATGTAACCACTTACTTGATTAAAGACGAATTGAAGGAAATAGAAACGAAGAACAAGACCCACTTGTTTGAAAATCCAATCGATAGATATAAGCTGTTAAAATGCAATTCAATCTCCAGAATTGATCTTGATGATATGAAGATTAAGAGCCCCAATAGAATTTCAGTTAAAAACAAAGTTTTGTTGCTCGATCAATAGATTGAAAGTTTTGGCCGAGATGAAGATCAATGGCCAATTGTTTGATGAATTTGGTTGCATTTGAGTTACAGGGAATGAAAGAGAGGTCCGAGTATTGTTTCCAGTAAGGTAATTGTGATCAATTGAATTTAGAAACGGTTAATCACGTTTGAGTTACCATGGGATTGATTGAGATTTATTGCAAATTAATTTGCTCTTTTAAAACTCGATTGAATGATGGTGATCGATTCAAAACGCTGTGATGAATGCTCTGGTTAGTTTAATTCTGAGCGAAACCGTCGTTTAGAGTAGTTGGGTTGATTGGGTTTTGGTTTGAAGAACCGATTAGTGAATCCGAATTAAACATGTTTGATTGTGTATTAGAATCAAATTAAATGTAGTTATGGGTTCGAGTTTTATACAAGCAACGTTTTAACGGTTTTTAATTGGGATAAAATGACTAAAACGAGGACGATGGAGCTCACCGGAATCCGGTGAACGTCGCCGGAAAAGAGCCGGCAAGGAACGCCGGAAAGACGGGAGTTGCAAAACAGGGGGGTTGGGTTTTTAATTGTTTCATTTTACACCCTGCAGTTTGCTTTGGTTAATAAATTTGTTTTATAACTTTAGTATAAGTTTAACAAGTTGACAATTTTGGCACAACTAGTTATTTAATAATATTCTTAGATATTAATTCAGTCGTTTTATTAAAAACGAGAATAATGTAAAATCCGACATAATTATTCATATTAATAATGAAGCATTAAAATTTCGAGATATTAACTACGAATACAAATGAAGATAAATAGGTTCGGGCTCGAGTCGGGCATTCGGGTTCGGGTTTGGGGCAGATGTCACAGTCTCCCCTCCTTATAGAAATTTCGTCCCGAAATTTGCTCAACCCGAAACAGAAGATGAAACGAAATGATGTGGTTATTTAGCTCTCATTTTGTCATAAATTTAGGTTCATGTTCTGAGTTTCCAACGAACTTTAGCGATCGATAGTTGATTACGTTTGAGTTACTTAACTTCACGGTCGATGATTTCTAATGGGTATTCGGTGAACTGAATTTAATTAACGGGATTAAGAAGTTATTTATCCTTAACTTGCTTTGGAATCCTTGAGAGTCGTCTATTTAACTCTTTTTGATTTACGAGAGTTCGGGTGAATTATTTGTTATGGAGATTCGACGAAAGCTCATTTGCTACTCAATATAGAAATGGAATAAGTTCTCCACGTGCGAACAAAGTGTTTTAAGTAAATAGATTTAGAATGATGAAGATCAGAAATAATCATGATTGACAGAATGAATGAAATGAATAAAGTAACTTTTACGTATAGTTAAATGAATTAGACGCAATTAGTAAAATGAGTAAATAAGTCGAGTGAAAATAGAATGATTAAATGTGGCTCAATACTACAAGTTAACCATAAGATTACGCTTTCCATCATAAATGTGCTTATGCTATTTAGCTCATTTGATTTGATCAAGAATACATTAGTCTTGAGGAGTTGAATTAGAATACACCAACTTAAGAGTTGGATGGTGATGATAACAAATTGTAATATGTGAAAAGAGCAATTGTTAAATTTTGATTTCTATATGATAAGAATTGATTTCTGATTTCTGTATAGGTTTCAATGGTAATAAATTTGTTATCTTAGATCAACTTAGAATATATATATATATATAGTTTATCCTACCCGATGATGTACGATAGGTGTTATTATATGAATAGGATACTTAGAACAACACGAAAATTTACAGATCGAAACAACGCTTCATATGACAGTATGACAGAAGCATTTATATATAGGAAGTACAAGCAGTGTATCCACTATGCTCTTGTCATACCATATTTGTTGTATTGCCCTCAAACACATGACAAAACTTGCTATGGTTTCCATACACCAACTTCCATAATTCCGTGTGCACCCGTAATTACTTTAGTTTTTGCATGAACCACACAGTTCATTCGATCACGTGTTAGACAGATGTTCACAATATAAATATTTCTAAGTTATGGTGATGACACACCTAGGTTCCGAAATCATACTCAATAGTAATTAGCTCTTGTGAAGTATAGTTTAAAATGTTAAGTCAATTGATGATTCTATAGAATTAAGTTTATTATGTATACATTGCTCAGATAGTTAGTTTGCGGTGCATAGATACAAATAGTTAAGTTCGAGTACTAGAATTGTAACAATTTAAGTTTGTGAAACCAACTTTATGAGCGTATGATGTAGATATCAAAGGTTCATGGTTAGTTCATGGTGTGTACGTAATAATCTGGTTTATTAGAATTATAGAAAGTTTGGTTTCAAATTTTTTTTTTTTTTTATGATGAGGATAATCCAATTTACAGTTCAAATGTATAGATCACTCAGTTCCTATTGAATTTGATTTTTAAGACATTTGAGTTCATATAACAAAAGCTTTAGGTGAACTTTTTAAACTAATTAATTAAATAATGAATTTATAAAATAAATTAAAAGTTTTAATCTTTACCATAGAATAAGAGATTGATTTGAAAATAAGTAAGGGCACCATCTAAGTTCCGAGTATTCAATATTGGAAAACATCAGTCATAGTGTTTGTTGGAAGTCATTATATCATATTCGAGAAATCATGGAAGTGTTATGTAAATATAATCAGTCCCTACTTAAAGAAATCATTTATCATGAAATGTATATATATTTTATTTTACAAAATACTAACACAAAAGCCGAGAAGGATGAGGCAGAAGAAAGACAGGCACTGGGTGTCGTGGAAAGGAAAGATTGTTTTGAAGATTGAAGCGCCGAAGGTTATGACAGGGGTTAGGGTTCCGGACACACAGCCACCCAGATTACAGGATTTTCACAAATGGTTCTACGACAATGGTACGAGTGAAGCTGTTATCAGACTGAAAGGGGAAGATCGTCCAGAAATTCGACTGTTTGATCCTATGGAGGTCTTCTCATTTTGTGATGGGGATTTAAAAGTTTTGTGTGAGAATAGGATTAAGCACGGGGCTGGAGATGACACAAGGATTGAAGCGAACCTGTTCGTAAAGGTCGCAAACAAAGCCCAGGGTATTCGTGCTGAACTCAGGAGTGTGAACGAAAGGCTGAGGATGACTGATGATCAGCAAATGGACATGGATGACTTATCTAAACAGTTGGATCAAACTATTGAGAAGAGGTTCGAGAAACCAGTAGAAGTGGTTGATTTGGATGTAACTGGCGAGGAGCATACGGAAGAAATTCAGGCGGAAACGATTGTTCTGGATGTGCCTGATTCTGATGTCGCCGAAGCAGAGTTCGTGGAATCAATGCTGATTTTTAGTGAAGACGATGAGGCAGGATCTGAAGACGTTACCAATCCAATGGCCGGAATTAAAGGAAGGGCATGAGCTTTCATTGAGCATTTTTGAAGCCAACAGAGACGGAGCTAAAACAGAAGACTTCCCCAGGTGAGGTCCAACCTAGGGGGAGTATTGACAGTCATATATAGGTTGGACTCACCGGCATGTCGGTGTTATATATTTTGTATGTATTTTGTATGTACTTTGTATGCTTTTGTACTAGCGAACCTACGGGCGAATCTATAGATTCGCCCGTAGCTCAGTGTCGTGTTTATGTGGTTCGCTAGATAGATTCGCTGCAGCGAATCTATCAGCGAACCTATGACTGATATATATTGTAACCTTATCTTCAAGATATGAATTTTTTTGCAACTTTATCAAAAACTCTTATCCAACTGATTGTGTCTTGTGTGTGTCTTGCTGGAGGTGCTAGGAGCATATATTACACATCTTTGTAGCTTATCTTCCTCCAGTTGTGTGGTTTAATCTCGTTATTGGTTGTTGGGTTATAATACACTTTGTTTGTTTGAGTCAAGTGTGTTTCGTTGTTAAACAAGTCATTATAGCACTGAAATCACGATCATTATGGACCAACAGAGATGCTTAAAGTGATCCTCATTTTTTCTGAGTTGACCACCATATCGTTTATGTATACTTCCATAGTATCACCAAGCTGCTCTTTAAAAATCAGGTAGACAAGTCTTTGGTATGTGGCACCTGCATTTCTTAGTTCAAATGGCATAACAATATAACAATATAAGCCAGTAGGAGTCATTGATATTGTATCTTCTTGATAAGATGGTTCGATATGAATTTCTTGGAATCCAGATGAAGCATCCATAAAAGTAAGCAACTCATGTCCTTCTGCGGCATCCCCCACGAAGTCAATGTGTGACAGTGGGAAGTGATCCTTTGGACATGCCTTGTTTAAATCAGTAAAATTGACACATACCCTCCACTTTCCATTTTTCTTTTGAACAACGACCACATTGGCTAACCATTTTAAATATTTAACTTCTCTAATCATACATGCCTTTAGTAGTTTGTTAACCTCTTCTTGTATAATAGCATTCGTTTCTGGAGCAAACGTCCATCTTTTTTGGTGAATTGGCCTAATTGAATGATCAACATCTAATTTAAAATACTTGTCATATCATTATGTTTCCATGCAAAAGTAGATCTTCTTCTTTTGAGGAAGATATTAGTTCTTGCTCAATCTGGATCTCTAATCCTATGAGTACTTAGATGTCGGGATAAGGATACTTCTTTCACATCCAATAAGATCTCTTGGAGATTTCGTTAATTGCTACAAGGCCCGAGGTTTTGAAGCAGATTTCATTGATGATGTATAGCAATCCTTAGCCTCACTACTCCTAAGGCGTTGGAAGTTTGACACATTTATGATAAGTTGAGGGACAACTTTCATCCCATGTATCCAAGGCCTGCCAAGAATTACATTGCAACAAGATAAACTGTTAATAACACAAAATTTTTAATTGAATTAACTCCCTCAATGTATATTGGAGGGATGTCCACCAGTATGTTTTTTGTTTTGCCGCAGAATCCTACAAGGACCTAGGATCTTGGCACAATTTCAGATTCTAGAATGTTCATTTTCTTTAAAACATTAAGTTGGATGATATTCACAGAGCTCTCTCCATTTATAAGGATCCTACGAATATAATGGTTAGCAATAAATAATGTGATAACTAAACTATCATGATGAAGATCTTGAATTTGAAACCAGTCACTCTCATCAAAGGAGATGATTTTTTTATGTGTCATGGTTGATGTCTTGACGAGTCTTTCTCCATTTTCTAGTTTGCATTCTTTGGCATTTCTTTTTGCTGCTGAGTAGGAAGTTCCACAAATATCCGATCCTCCTGAAATGAAGTTGATTATTTGAGCATCTAGTGGAGGTGATGTATTTTTTTCTGGTACTTTCTCAGGTCTTGGATCCTTGGCTTTTTCCTGCCTAATAATTCCTTGAAGTGACCCTTGCTGAGAAGGTAACCCATCTCTTTTATTAGTGCGATGCATTCATCAGTCACGTGGCCGAAGTCTTCATGATAAGCACACTATTTTGATTTATCTTTGTATCCAATTGTTTTATCATTGATTTCTTGGCCATCTTGCTCTTTCACTAATATCCTGCATATCAAGTAATAATCCACCCATGTCAACAGAAAAAAACAGTAATCGTATATTCTTGGATGTTCTTCCTCATCTTCTTCATATTCCACTGCATGAATACTCTGGTTACTAGGCCTTAAATATGGTTTGGATCTAATATTCTTAGATGAGGATCCTTGTTTATTCTGTCCTCCTTTGTAGAAGCGTCGAGTTTATTCTGGATCTTTTTATCATCCTCCAACCTGATGAACCTTAAGGCTCTGGTTCTGACTTGGTCTAAATTTCTGCATGGAGTCAACATAAGATCGTCATAGAATGAAGAATCATTTTGTAACCCCATCTTGAACTCTTCCACAGCGGTTGCTACGCCAAGATTTTGAATCTCCAAAGCTTCTTTGCTAAATTTGGTGACATAATCCCTAAGGGGTTCACCACGAGGCTGGGTAAGTTTATATAAATCACTAGTTAGTCTTTCAAAAGTTCTACTGCAAGAGATTTGATTATTAAAAAGATTAACCAAATCAGAAAATGAAATAACAAAGTAAGGGGTAAACTTAGCAGAGTTTAGAGAATGTGTTGTGTGTGATGGCCTATGCCATAGCCTCATTTATATAAAATAAAAGAAATTGATGTGTCCTAATTAATCTCCTATTTTTAAGCCTTGAGCCGTTAAATGACTTTGACCACGATTCCAGCTGATTCTGTAACCCCCTTGACCGAGATATCAAGTAGACTTGGTCTTCTAGTCGTTGCTTGCATTAGTACTCATAAAACACGTAGAGAACAAATTTTAGTTAATCGACAATAATAAACATCAAGGATCCTTAATCCTTCGAACGCTAAGGATACTTGATCCAACGAGTCTAGGATACTATATCCATGATGGCTAAAATCTGAGCCCTAACAATTGCCCCCAATATAATGGTTGTGGGTGTTGATCAGGCTGTTATATTGTCTTCTCATTTCAAACTCGCCATAATTGTCGGATGTGATTAACATGAGGATGTCAGTAACCGTTTCAATAGCTCGGTATCTTTGTTTAATTTTATATAAGTTCAAATATCTTCTTCCTTCATTATCATACGGAACCATTCAGGTACCGATTCTCTCTCTCTCTCTCTTGATCTTATTTTCTTCTTCTCTTTTTTTTCTGTATTTTGTCGACACCCATGGTTGAAAAAAAAGTTCAGGCTTCTTCTACTTCTAATACGACAGTCTTTGATGACTCTTTGCAGTCTCAAAATCTGTTGAAAGAGCCTATAAAAGAAATTTGTAAGTTTACGGACCCTGAAATTCGAAACCTAGATCACGCTTCCCGCCTAAAACCATTTTTTGTCCATTTTTCGTCCTTTTGATTCTGTATCAAATGAATGGATTTGCTTTCCTGCTTTACCTTTTCAATTAGGGTATGAAATGACCCAAGATTTCTTCGTTCTGACAGGTATGAGTTACATCCAGGCCATGCCAATGATAAGTAGATATTTATTCACCATCGAATAGTTAATTTCAAAAGAAGATCTGACCTTTAGCGTTTCGAAACTTTCATACCTCTATTCTTTGGTTACTCATGGGTCCAGCCGCTTTGTATTCAAATCTAAGCCTCATCAAGTTACTCCAGTTCTGAAAACTACCAAGAACGACTCTAGTTGGAAGAATAAGTTCTTTATTGTTAAAAGAAACTCAATCCCAAATGGAGAAACTCTACCAGTTAGATTGGTCTTGAAGGGTAAGATGTAGGATCCTTACACTTTCTTGAATTTTGTTTGATGTTTTTACTATTCTGTTGATTTTTTTTTGCCGTAACTAACTTTGCACGACTTGCTGAACTTCCAAACGCAGATACTAGGGCTGGAGATTTTCTAGATCTAGATCCAAGCATTCGCACCTTCACAGCTAGAATCCAGGATCCTGTTGAAGAAGCCTCTTTCACCTCGTCCTTCATAATATCAAGTAAGAAATTAAAAGATGAGTAGAATATATATTAGTAATATAAATGCTTATCTATTTGTATGTTTGGTAGGCACTCATAAATCTTCTATGAAGTCTGCTCGGTTCATTCTTGACGATGTTGATAGCCTCCTTACGTCCAAAACCATCAAGAAAGAAACTCCTGCTAGTTTCTTGACGATCTTCTATGAAGTCTGCCCAAACCTATCACGAGTCGTTCTGAGATCGTGAGCCACAAACGAAAAAAAACCTCTAAGACTGAAGATGATTATGCTAGTACTAAAGACACCTCCAAGAGATCACTGCTGAGGTAAGGATCCAAGATCCTGCATATAAGTTATAAATAGAATATTATAGTTTACAGATCCTTGATCCTAATTGTTTTACCCTATACTTTGTGCAGAGTGTGGCTTCGTTGAGGAGTTCTAATGATAAGGATCTCAAGGAGCTTTTTGTCAGCCTTATTGCTAAGGTCTACTCTTGCTGCTAAGGAGAAGGTTCTGACCCTGTCCATCAAGGAGAAGAGAAGTCTCGAAAAGGAACTCGAGGCTGCTGAAGGTCGTCTATGGGAGGAGGCTCATGTTGCTGAGAACCAACTACATGAGGATGCTCAGTAAGTATTTAAACACTTTTTACATTCATTGGGTAGTTCAAGTTGATGATAGCTTTGATTTGCTCAGGGCTAGCTTCTATTCCTCTCTCTGTCACCATGTATCTTAAAAACTTTCCAGATTTTACACCGAAGTGGCATATTGAAGGATTTAGCGTCATATTATATTTGTCGAGGATGTTGAGTGCTACTTCGAGATCCTTTAGATGATCCTCACTTTTTTTTATTTGGCCACCATATCGTCTATGTATACTTCCTTTATCTCACCAAGTTGTTCTTTAAACATCATTTTGACAAGTCTTTTGTATGTGGCACCTTCATTTCTTAGTCCAAATGGCATAGCAATATAACAATATATGACGGTGTGAGTCATGAATGTTGTATCATCTTGATCAGATGGTTCCATCTAAATTTGTTGGAATATAGATGAAGCATCCATAAAGGTAAGCAACTCATGTCATGTTGTGGCATCCACCAAGGAGCCAATGTGTGGTAATGGGAAATGATCCTTGGGACATGCCTTGTTTATATCAGTAAAATGGACAAATACCCTTCACTTTCCATACCAGTCGAAGAATCATAATCATCTCGCACCTCCTTCAGATTAACTCCCTCTAAACCTGCATGCAAACTGTTAGATTCTTGTTCAAACAAATAATTTTTAGGATGAGGTTTAGGTGTTGGTGAATAACACATAGTAAATGGAGGCGGAAAAACCGTCTGAACCTCTGTGTCATACCTAACCCCATCTTTTACCCTAGCCCCCCTTTGTTTTGAAGCAAGCTCTTTCATTTTCATACTAGCAACAGTTCACTTATCAAGTGTTGTTTGAAGTTTTGTGGATTCAAACTGTGCTAATATGTGCTAATATGAGTCGTTCATAAAGAGTTCTTTTCAAAAGATCAATTTCAGCCAAAGCTTCATTGAGTTTTATCGAAAAAGAAACTTCATTCTTTTTAAGTTCTGTATTTATGGTGGTTAATTCAGCTTGATTTTTTAACAAAAGTCTATTAGCTTTGTACACACCAAAAAGGTGAACTCTGCATGCAGATGAACACATGTCTTGAACTGTCTCATAAGGAAGTCCCATAATAACTTTTTCAACAGCAAGGGCTTTATTGCAGTTGCACACCCTTGTGTTTCTTTTGCGTTCCTCTTCCTTTTCCTTCGGCATCTCCTCATCCTCAGCTTTCTTCTTTCCTTCATCATCTTTCAAACTTTCTTCACTTTTCTCTTCACATTTACTCTTCCCTTTTTGAACATCCACAATCTTTGTCATTAAAGCATAGTTGATTTCACTTTGAACCTCTCCAATCTTAATCTTATCATCAGTACAAACATTTCTCCTAGTCCTCTCCATAAACCGACGTGCTCTCACATTTAATGATTTTATTTGCCATTTTAAATCCTCTTCTTCCATATCATCATCATAACTAACCTGCAACTTATTTTCTTTCACAGTCTCCTCGATTTCAGCAGGCAAATCGGAATCGGTTACCATCGATTTCAAATTTTCCATCATCTTAAACGGTTTGTAATTAGATTTGCTAATCATAGATGAAATGAGAGCATGAAGACTCCATTCTAGTGGAAGATATTCAAGAAGCCTTTAAATTTGTTCATGATTTGTGAGTTCAGGATCATGCTTCTTCAGGCAATGTTTTTAAAACCGGACCGGATAGCAAACCGGACGTCTTACCGGTTCATTGGTCCAACCGGTCGGACCGGTCAAACCGGATTTAAAAAGCGGATAACATTATAAATAATAAAAATGAATATATAAATGTATAAAGTTCAAGAGAACATCAACTCTTATAATTTAATGTTAAAGTTGTTGCCAACTTGTATTTTTAGTTATTTTATTTGAATTTAGGGATTGTACCTCAGTGGTTAATAAAGTAAGTGATATCTTTCTAAGTAAATCTTGTTTTTTGTTAATATCATACTGAAGTAAACATAATTTAAATTTGAATAGCAATGTTAAATAACAAGATACGGACAGCTAAATTGGTGCCCTCAATCTTAAGCATAACATTTCTTTTATGTTCTAACAATCTTTTCATATGGTTATCCCACATCGATTAAGAGAGGGATTCTTAGCCCTCCTCCCTTACTATAAAACTTTGTAACAGATCCCACATTGACTCAGAGATAACATCTGAAGCCAATCACACCCCTATAAATGATAGCAGCTTCTCTTGTTTAAAATCTAGCCCATTTTCAATCAAGTGGTTTGACCCGGTTTAGCGGTCCAACTCGGTTCGGTGGCAACCCGACCGGTTTTTTAAGGAGCCGTTTTATAGCCTGAACCGGACCGGTGATTCTACCGGTTCCCGGTTAAACCGGTCGGACCGCCGGTCCGGTCCGGGTTTAAAAACATTGTCTTCAGGTTACTTGCCACCATCACAAATCGATCGAGAAACACGAGCATCCTTTATTCTTTAAAACTGCTAAATTATCAATCCGGCTTTGTGCCATTGTGAGATCATCAGATTTGAAGGATTTGAAAAGTTCTGCATAAGCCATTTTTTTTAATCGATAACCCGCTTAAAATTTGGCCTAAAAATAAATTTTAGAAAGTCCCGTATTTCTATCTCAAGTGACAAAATTTTAAGCCAAAAGAATTACAATAACACCCAGCCATAGACAAAAATATTTTGGTCTTAACTGATAAAACTTTTGCCCAAAGAATAACAATATTAATACTGGCCCATTGACAAAAATATTTTGGTTTCAACTGTTGAAACTTTGGCCCAAAGAATAATAATAATAATATCAATAACCCGGTCAACAAACAAAAATATTTTCCTCTCAACTGACCAAAATTAAGCCCAATGAATAACAGTAATAATACCGGGCCATTGACAAAATATTTTTTTCTCAACAGACAAAACTTTGGCCCAAATAATAACAATAATAATGCTCGGCCAATGGCAAAAAACTTTCGTTTCAACGGGCAAATTTTAGTCCCAAAGAATAACAATATTAATAACCCGGCCACAAACAAAAGTTTAAAATTTGTTAAAAGTGTATTGGCGAAAATTTGAAACGTTAACTCTCAAATTTTAAATCGTTTTGTCTAAACACACTGCCCATTGTGTAGACTTTTTAACTAATATGGCATGTCGAAATTCACAGCCAAACTCGAGCCAAATTTCTCAACCTAAAACCGCAGCCCAATTTGCAATTTGTAGTCCCAGTAAACAGAGTATTAATGGGGCCTCCTGTTTTTTTTAATTCAAAGCCCAACCCTATTAGCCCAATGACCCAAACCTAAATAAACAAACCTTAACAATAACCCTAACCCTAACCCACTTTTCTTTATATAAAAAAAATCAGCCGTTTGAAGTTTGAAATGAGATTTATACTCTCAATCTTTGATTACAACAACACATTCGAAATCTACAAACTCAGATTTGCAATTTCTCACAAAATACTAGTCAAACATCATAATCTGAAGTTTTTAGTTTTTGTGGGAAACAACCCTGCCCACTAAGTCATGAGATAAAATAAGAGTACAATAAGACAAGAACAGATAGCTAGATAAAATAACTAAGGTGAGACCACCGATCCTGTACTGTCCTCTTCATCACTGCCGGGGTCCACTGGTGGTTCCACCGCCTGCGTGATCTGCGCGTCCAGATGTTCCACACTGTTCAATATGACGTGCCGGTCATCCGCACCTCTTGCCTCCAACGTCGTGATCCTCTCGTTCGATTGCTGCAGATCTTGCCTTGCTTGCTGCAGCTCCTCCCTCAGCATCATCATCTCGCGCCCAACAGAACACAGGGCTGCTGTGAGAGTGGCTATTGCCCTCTCGTTGGAGCAGTCGAGTGCGGGAAGTTCACGAATTGAAGTGGGATTCGGGTATGGCACACGAGGAGGCATTTGAGGTACGCACTCCTCTTGCCTTAGTCTTTTCATGTAAGCCGGATAGTAGTTCCAATCGTAGGAGGTGCGGAGAAGAGCGAACGGTTGATCGATCCCAATTAACCTCCTCAATCGGGATGCGAGGCCATTCACGGTCAGGGGATGGGAGTGATTCGGGTAATGGTCTCTTACATGAAGAACAAGAAGGTATTTTGGAAGATGTTGCCATTCCTGAAATCAAGTATGTGTAAAAGTAACTACCAAATAATGCAATCATAAGTAATTTACTCGGTGCAACTAATGTAGTGTACAGTTATAGTCTAGAATACAATGCAATGCAATGCAAACCTAGTTCGCTATAACCAATGGCTCTGATACGAATCTGTCACACCTCCAAATCCACTAACGGAGTTTTACCGTTAGAAGCGTGACAAACTAGGATCCAGTCATTAATTACACCGAACGACTCTATATGAGTTTTGAAATCCAAACGTTATCCCATTTAATGAGACAATAAAAGTTTTAAACCAGAGTAAACAGTTTTCAGTTATGCGGAAGCGTAAAGGTTAAGTAATAAAAGCAAATCATACATGCTTTAAGAAGTTTATTAACCTCTTCTTGTGTAATAGCATTCCTCTCCGAAGCAAACTTCCTTCTTTTTTGGTGAATTGGCCTAACAGAAGGACTAACATCTAATTTATGAGTAATAACATATTTAGAAGTATAGAAATCTTTAGGACTAACATCTATATTGCCCTTGGTTTTGAAGAAGGCTTCATTGATGAAATATAGCAATCTTTTGCTTCGTGTTCATCACTATCTATCTTCACCATTCCATAAGGAGTAGGAAGTTCGGCACATTGATAATAAGTTGAAGGAACAGCTTTCATCCCATGTATCCAAGGCTTGATAAGAATTAGATTGCAACATGATCAACTGTCAATAACACAATATTTTTGCATTGAATTAACTCCCTCAATGTATATCAGAAGCTTGATGTCCCCCAGCGTGTTCTTTATTTCACCTCTTAATCCTACAAGGACAGCGGATCTTGGCACAATCTAAGATTCTGGAATGTTCATTTTCTTTAAGACATCATGTTTAATGATATCCACAGAGCTCCATCCATCGATAAGAATCATGCGAACATAATGGTTAGAAAAAAATAATGTGATAACCAAACTATGATGATGAGGATCCTGAATTTGAATCCGGTCACTCTCATCAAATGAAATGGTTTTCTGATTCGTCATGGTAGATATTCTGATTGGTCGTTCTCCATTTTCCAATTTGCTTTCTTTGGTGTTTCTTTTTTATTCTAAGTATGAAGTACCACAGATATCTGATCCTCTTGAAATGAAGTTGATTATTGAGCATCCAGTGGGCATGATGCAACCTTTTTTGGCACTTTTTCATGATCCTGGATCCTTGGCTTTTTCCTGCCAAACAACTCTTTGAAGTGATCCTTGCTGAGAAGGTCAACTATCTCCCTTCTTAGTGCAATGCATTCATTGGTCATATGGCCGAAGACTTCATGATAAGCGCACCATTTAGATTTATCTTTATATCCGGTTGCTTTATCATTTTTGTTTGGCCATCTTGCTTTTTCACCTAAATCCTGCATAGCAAGTAGTAATCTACCTATATCAACAGAAAAACAGTAATCATATTTTTTAGGATATTCATCCGCATATTCCTCATATTCCACCGCATGAATATTCTGGCTACCGGGCCTTGAATATGGTTTCTCTCTATTATACGAGAACAATGATCCTTGTGTCACACCCCCAAATCCACTAACGAAGTTTTACCATTAGAAGCGTGAAAAACCAGGATCCGGTCATTAATTACACAAAACGACTCTATATGAGTTTTGAAATCCAAATGTTATCCCATTTAATGAGACAATAAAAGTTTTAAACCAGAGTAAATAGTTTTCAGTTATGCGGAAGCGTAAAGGTTAAGTAATAAAAGCAAACCAAACCATGCAGTGGGTAATTGCGCAAAACAACACGCGCCCAACACCAGAAACATAGTTTAAATATTTGTTAAACCCAAAACATGGTTTTAAATGCAAGAAATTGTTTTGATGCAATGCTGTGACTCTATGGCATGTCCTATGTGCGATATACCTCAGTGACCTGTAAAAAGTGAAAGGCTAACAAGTGTCAACACGACGGTTGGTGAGTTCACATAGTAAGTATAAAATCAAGTAAGTTAATTTGCTAGAAGATATATAAATTAAGTATGTCAGTGTAGGTAGCTAGTCTACAGCGCATGTCCTTAGAGTCGTATGTATCTGACCGAAGCTGACGAATGTACACTTTACGCGCATTTTGCCTATCGTACATCCCATCAGGATGCACATGTATGTATGTTAGGCCAATTCAACACCCGTTTGACAAGTCCATCTGTCGTGCTAGCGCGACTAACCCGCGTGGGGTTTGTCAAACCCAGTAGTACAACTCAAAATTCCCAGCTATTTCCCAAATACTAACAGTCAACTAGGTATCCATGAGGACTTTCATGAACAGTAAAAGTAACTCTAATCCAGACATGCGACATACCAAATTTGTAAATCCGTAAACAGGGTAGAATAGTAATTAATACGATTCAATGAACTCACCTTAGGTTGCACAGCAATCAGTTTTATAGCACACAATGTAATACAGCAACCTAAATAATAGTAGGTCTATTAATGTGTATTCATGTAAGGTCATAGAACCCTATGCATCCAATTAGTCATAACGTTTGTGCGAGATTTCGAAAGTTTGACTCGTTGACCAAGTTTGAACAAAGTTGACTTTTCTTGACCCGAGTTGACCCACGACCCGTTGGTGATTTATTAAGTGTAAGTATGCTTCATTTGATGTATTTGTTCATATTAAGTTCACATATCACATCACAAGGCACGTATTCAAGGAATTCGATTTCTATTTTCATTAAAGTTTCCTTTATAGGAAAGTGGGACTTTTAGAACACGTTTGCACAATTCAACATCCTAGAGATTCCCAAACATCCCTATACATGCCAACTATTACACAATAGCCATTGCATGTTACACAAGACAATAACACACACTATCACTTTACGGTTTCCAATATAAGACATAATAGCATGCGTACTCATTCCAAAGTTCATATCATTGTCCACATGCTTTGTTTCAAATAATATAGCAACACTTTCATCATGGTATCCTAGTTAACTAGAACACACATTCACTACTCCTTCACCACCAATTCCATGCAAACGGATTACTAACCAACTAGCACTTTCAAATGTCATTTCATGATCAAAAGCTAGTTTACCATACAACAAGTTGCCTACAATCTTTCATATACAATTCAAGTTACTAAACATGCACCCTAGTGAACTTCCATGACAAAAAGTTTCCACATTTAGTAAGTCATACCAAATCAAGTCGGAGTTCCACGTTCAAACAATCAAAATTCATCTAATACATCATACAAACATACTAGTATCATCGTATCAACCCTTAGATGTCCACAACATGCAATTTCACATGAACCCTAATGAAAAAGTTACTATTTTTAGTAACATGGTAAAACGATCATGTAATTTCAAAACCAATTGATCAAACTTCATCCACTTAATCATCTAAACACATATTCCATCATAATTCATCATAATCATGCATGTATATTTATGTTCCAATGACATCCTATAAACCCTAATTTCACAACAATACTAACATGGATTCGTTTCATTATTTAATCATCAAAACAACAAATAACTCATAAACAATAACCCATTTCCACAACCCAATCATCAATTTACAATTTTTGGATGAACTAGGGTTATAACATACAAATTTCGAACATATATATATAATTTTTATGAACGAAACTTACTTGTAATGCGTTTATAGCTTCAATTAACACCCAAAAACACTACCTATTGAATCAAACTTGCAAGAAAATCCAAGATTATGTGTGTGTATGTAGGCAACGGCTTGGAGAAGAAAAAAAGTGTAATTGCCGTTTTTTTTAATAAAATTTAGGTTAAGGGTTTTGTTAGTTTTTGTTAATTTTGTTAAATGTTAAGTTGGGTTGGGCTTTGGGCCATCCATATGGATGATCCATGGGCTACGTTTTTTCTTCGGTTTGTAAACACAATGAAACACTTTCTCAAACGTAATTTTTTGTTTAATAAAGATTACCGAATTTCGCAAACGATTAAAATCGGTAGAATATGTGATTACTCGAAAGTTCAACAATTAAGCACACATGTTACTTGAGATGTATATTTATTGTATTTGTATCCATTTAATTTCACCAGCGCCCGGGTGTTAACTCGTGTGGTCGTTTCGTGTGTACATTTGTGTAACAGTTTGTACATTTAATTCATCAAATTAAATTAAAAGTATAATTGCGTTAACGTGACTAACATAGTTTGACTAACGAGGTTAACCTGAATTTGTCGGGTGTCACACCTTGTTTTTACTTGTAGGGTTCTTCTTTTAGAGAAGCATCGTAACAGAGTAAGGAGATAGACTTAGCAGCCATTTAAGGGCTGAATCAGTGAGTGTAGATCTAAAACTTTTGCATAAACATGCTTCATTGAGCCTGTCCGGGATTGAATTTTATTATATCCTTTCTCTATATTGGGCCACGTGTTCTTATAGATCAGTTCTACCATCATATATAGAACTTCATGTTGGGGGTTTAGAAGCGCTTTGGTATCTCTGCATCACAAATTGGTGTAGCAAACCTGGATACATTATGAGTTCCAACTGGAATTTCAGGAATAGATCCGACTACCCCTAGAACACTAGATATCATATCTTAAAGTTTTTGTAACTCTCTAGACATAGCCAGAGTGTTACTTGTATCCTGCATCAAACCAAAATTAGTACCTAAAGATACATTATTTAAATTGTTACCTCTTTGTTGGAAAGATTCTATTCCAGAATAATATCTAGAGTAAGGCATTTCAGAAGTGATAGTTGGTCTAGTATAGGCAATGGTTTGCATGGGGATAAAGACTCCATCATGTATATCAGTTACTTTAGGCCATTGTATGTGTAAGGATCCTTGATCCTTGTAGATGGAGGATCGTAAGGGATATTGCATTGAGGATCCTGTAAATGTGAAGGATTCCTTTGAGAAGATTGACGATCTTGCAGCAATCCATTTTGAGACATTCCCACCGATCCATGCTGGAACATAGTGGATAAAGGACACGATGAAGATTCTGGAACTTGCTTAGACATGGATCCTGGACAAGTGAAATCCAGCGTCTTTGTCATATAGGGACTGTGATCCTCGACATGCTTTTTGGATTTCTTGATATCTTTGATTTCACGAAGGATCCTTTGAGTGGTCAGGTTCTGTGATCCATGTAGATTTTCATCTACGAACACAACATAGAAACATTATTAGTAGTTGTTACCTTATGGGAAGTAACAGAAGGTTTTGATCCTTTGAAGACAAGAGTCTGCTTCTTTTGAGTAATATCTTTGATCTTCTACGGTCCCAAAGATGAAATAAGCATCGGCATAGAAGATGATGATGAGGGCATGCTTGTTGAAACATATTTTGCTTGAATAGCTATTGGGAAACAGTATAGGTTTGAAAAATTGATAGAGTGATGTTTTGGTCAAAAAACAGATAAACCAAATTAGTAAAGTGAGGTAGTGTGTTTTAATATGAACAATTAATAATATCCAGAAATGTATGATGAACACGATGATTTATATGAGAAAAAGCCCTTGATCAATTAAGGATCGCCTGCATAAAAAGCTTGGGTATGACAATCGTCTACCACCAATTTTATTTTAGATAAAAAGATGATTACAACTCGGGGATTATGGCTGTGATTACAAGAATATATGTAGAATGCAAAAAAAGAAGAAAGAGTAGAGAAATCGAAGAGAATTCAGTGTGTGTGTGTGTGTGTGTCTCGGCCATAACCTCATTATATATAATTCTAACTAATTGAATTAAGCTGCCAAAAATATGCTAAAGCCATTGAGCTTAGTTGACCACGATCTCAGCTCATTCCACAACTCCTTTGATCGAGTTTAACGGTGGACTAAGTCACTTAGCCATTACATGCATTGACACATAAGAAACATGTGGAAAACAAATGTTAGTTAATCGTTAGGTATCAGCATTAAGGATCCTCAATCCTTTGGACGACAAGGATATTCGATTCAGATGGTGCAGTGATAGAGTTGGTCTGCATAAGTATAATATCTCTGTCATGGACTTCAGTAACTCTTGGCCACTACGTGCTTAAGAATCCTTGATACTGGAAGGAGGATCCTTGATTCTGATTGAGGGGAAGACCTAGAGGATACTACATCGAGGATCCAGCTTGATGGAAGGATCCTTGATGAATATAGGATCCTGGCTAACGGAAGGATCCTAGAGAGGTTGAGCATCCTGGTTGACTGAAGGATCCTTGATGATTTCGAATTGAGGATCCTTGTTGAAACGTTGTAGATGAAGTTTGAATCATAGACCCCATAGTTTGTTGTGCTAAGGACCCTGGAGTATTGAAATCAAGTGCTCTTGGCAGATAGGGGCTGATATCCTCTAAATGCTTCTTGGCTTTTTTGATATCTTCAATTTCTCGAAGGATCCTCTAATTGGTCATGTTCTGCTGCTCCATATGGGCTTTCATCTGCAAACACAACATAGAAACGTCATTGATAGAAGTTAACGTAGATGTCAGAGCAAGAGGTTTTGATCCTTGGAAAATAGCAGTTGGCTTCTTATTAATAACATCATTGATCTTCACCGGTCCCAAAGATGAACTCAACAATGGCATAGAAGATGATGATGAAGGCATACTGTGACAACCCGACTATTAGGACCCACCTTAACCTTAGTTAGTACAGATAATTATATTATTAGAAACATGATTACTTGAGATTAATTTAATTAACCATTATTTAAGTGCAAATACACATTTAAGAGACAAAATATTATTTTAGTGATACCCGAATATTATTTGTACACGTGTATTTATTTATGTTTAGGTGATTACTAGGGTGCATTATATTAGACTAGCAAAATCATTTGAGACAATATAGGAATATGCTTTAGTGCAAAATTATTCTCAACAAACAAACAAATAAAATTACCCGATACTTATACAATGAAATCAATAATGTAATATTCATACCACAAAAACCCCATAATATATCCTAAATTTTCGTCCAACTCATATTATACCAAACTAATACACACTAAGTATACCACCAACTTAAATTAAATACCACAATAATCACCTACACATATATGAACACAAAAGATACATTAATTGAAATAAAAAATATATATATAGGCATGAATAAACATACATACATACGTATCATACATATACATACACACAACAATTACTTACAAATTTAAAAGATGCAAAATTGTTTCTACAAGCCACCTCCATTTTCCACCAATAAACACACCTAACTTGAACCAACCACCTTTCTTTACCCCTTGATTCAACCAATTCCCACATCCCAATCTCCCTTCACTCTTCTCAACCCATTTTATTTACTCCCACACTCAACCAACATGCATGATATCTAATCTCTTCTTTTCACTATCTTCTTAAACATCTCTCTCTCTCCCTCCCTCCCCATCCTTAACGAAACACACACAACACTCTCCATTTTCAGCTGAAAATCATCATCTAAATCGAACCCTAGAGCTTTTGAAGTAGTTCCATCGTTTTACAAGGCTTCAAGGTATCAAAAGTAGAGTTTTTCATTAGTTTCATACACCTGTTCTTGCAAATCTTCATTCTTTTCATTTGAAACAGAAACTTACAGCAGAAAACCTACAATTTATTGAAGCTCTACACGTCCTACAAGTTGTTTTCATCATGGCTTTGGACGGACCAAGGTCGGTACACGAGCAAACACTCTTAAAACCTTCATTTTTACACTAGTTTACACCATTTAACACCTTGTTTTGAAACCCTATTAAAACCCTCGATATAAAACACTTAAAAACAGTAAATAAACTTTTCTTTAACGTGGTTAAAAGATATAATAACTCATGGTTTGTTTTAGTACAAAACTATGTAAGATTACATTGATGTAAATGGTTATTTTGAACACTTAAAACCCCAAAAATGAGATGAACACAAGCACCAACATAACTTTCAGATTTAAAACTATAAATGAGGTAGAAATAATATATAAAAATCGTGATGCAAGTTAAGGAGGTAATAAGATTTGATAAACGGGTGAAACGGGTGAAAACCGAGCACCCGGTAAGCCTTAAAACTACAAATTTGCACCAAACATTATGAAACTTAATTTTTATTATCTCCAGGCCTTTATGAATATATTCTAGTCATAGAAAATAAGTTTCATGATTTATTGCTTTAAAATGTATTTTCTACAAATTTATTAGTGAAAAGAATCACTAAAATGTACATTTTCATAAATAAATTCTAATAATTAATCGAAAAGGTTAAAAATCACAAAGTTAGTATTTTACAGTAGCATATGACTACTAAAACATATTTTTGTCACAAAAAGTGGGAAACCATATATTTTACCTTACGGTTACGGTTAAAACGTGTATTTAACGGTTTTGTGTAAAACTTGAGATTTTTGTACTTATAACCTAAAAACTTATTATTTACAGATTATATACACTAATGTGAGCCCATGATACTGATTTTTGAAGTCTTGAATCAAGTGGTTGAGAAAATGGATTTTTTAACGTGTAATATGACGGTTTTACCATAACCGGTAAAACCAAAATGTATAGTTTTATAACATATAAACTTTTCTGGAACTTTTGGTTATAATATGACTCAAATAAGTATATTAGACTTATAAAGTATGTATGAACCCTTTTTGGGTCAAGAAACGATAAGATAAGGAACTTTTGGGTTAAAAGTGTCATTTTTGAAACATAAGGGACTAAAAGTGACAATTCTGAAAATCTTACTGTTTTGGAACTGAAATTTTATAAAAGTCACTAAGAATCAGATTACAAAAGTTATGGTAAGAAAAACTTGATTAGTAATGAACTAAACCTTAAAAACGTATTAACTGCGAGTGTGTAACGATATTAATTAACGACACATTATCTAAAACGAGTATAATATATGGGGTGGAGTTAGAACTTATAGAACAGGTCCGTATCATGAAAATATATTTATGAATAAGCGATAAATATTAAGAGCTCGAAACTCTAAGACTTTCCAACTTAAGAAACGTTATTTTTACAAAACTTGACAACAAACACCGCAAGGTGAAATGTTTGAATACGTCACACACTTAGGGGTGCACATGGTTATATAAGAGCTTGTAAATTGAAAACTTATGAGTACATCACATTACGATAGGTTGCTAAGAAGCGAGGTCGGACTTATTTGCTATTTGTGACTTTTTGCTATATTTACAAGGTGAGTTTCATGAATCCCTTTTTACTTAATGTTTTGGGATGGAAGCATGCTATTTTTAAAAGTTTTGAAGCTTATTTATTTGATATATTATTTTTGAGTTATTTGATGTGCTATTTGTGATGTATCTGATTCTATCTGCTAAATTATTTACACGATCATTAATTCTATCTTTGGGATGGACCGCTTGTTTATATGGGTAGTACTACTTGGGGAATCCCCCACGCGCAGTGCCTACTTGTCATACACCAATGGCGTTAGAGGTAGGGTCCGCACTGAGATCCTGCGGGGTCGTTCGCGGCATGTGACAGGTTTTTGACTGAGACAAGTGTTCTTACACTAGCAGAGTGGGAACATGTATTTGGGCTTAGTCCCGGCTCTTTTGGTATTTGATGAGGCACAAGCCGGGCTAAGTACAGGGTTGATTGTGTAACATCACGAGACATTATTTCATTGTGAAACATCACGAGACAATATAAAATGTTGCTTTCTTTACTTTATTTGAAGAACTTTGAAAATGAGATTCATGTTTTATCAAGAACAAAACCATGTTTTACAAACAATTATATTTTGTAACATAAACTTGAAACTCACCAACTTTTTAGTTGACCCATTTTCTTTTTGAGCATGCTTTCAGGTATTTGAAGAATGAACTTAGCACGGACACCCTTTTAGAAATGAAGAGCCTTAGAAGTCCACCCGTTATGATGGCATTACTATTTCACCGTTTAAGCTAAAAAGACAATTTTATATTATGCATTTTGGATAAGACACTTGTCGTTTAATATTTGGAACCACGTTTTACGTCCTTAGTGGACGGGACAAAACTTATTTTTAATACGTATTGAAGTAATGCCATGCTTATTTCCTTTAATCTTTGGTTTATTAGAAGTACGCTTCCGCCGCTTCGTTGATTATCAGTCGTCACACGTCACCCGCCTAACCGGGGTGTGACACATACTTAATGAAACAGCTTTTGATTGAGAAACCATTGGAATGCAGAAAATGAATAAAGACAAATTGAATGGAAATTTGAGATGAATGATGTGAAGAGAATGATGATGAAAACAACACTTGCCCCACAGTGTGCGCCAAATTGTTTTGGTCAAAAAACTGATAATATCCAGAAATGTATGTTGAACACGGTGATTTATACGAGGAAAAGCCCTTGATCAATTTAGGATCGCCAGCATAAAAACTGTTGGTCCATAATGATCGTGATTTCAGTGCTTTGTTGACTTGTTTAACACAAATATAACCAATACTTGAAGAACAAAGTGTAGAAAGTCCAAACAACCCAATATCAAGATCTAACACACAATCGAGGTTAATAAGCTACAATGATAAGTAGAATAAGCTCCTAGCACCTCAATGGAACGATTACACAACGCAAATCAGTGAGAAATAGTCTTTGTAAAAGATGTGCAAAAGTTCTATAAATGTGAAGATAAGGTTACAATATATAGTGGTGTTAGGTTCGCTGATAGATTCGCTCTAGCGAATCTATCCAGCGAACCAACACAGGTTCGCTGGGCACATAGGTTCGCCCAGTCGATACCTAATACAAAAGACACTATGACCTGCGGGCGAATCAATAGATTCGCCCGTAGGTTCGCTTGAACTAATAACATTACAAGTTAAACTATTACATACAAAAGTAACACCGACAAGCCGGTGGGTCCAACCTATACATAGTGACTATCAATACTCCCCCTAGGTTGGACCTCACCTGGGGAAGTCTTCTGATTAGCTCCGTCTTCATGGCTTCAAAGATGTTCGATAAAAGCTCCTGCCCTTTCTTTGATCCCGGCCATTGGATTTGTAAAGTCTTCAGTTCCGGCCTCATCTTCACTCAGGTTTAGCATTGAATCTACGAACTCAGTATCTGCGACCTCTGTATCAGGCTCAAGATGAACTGTCGTTTCCGCCTGTTTCTTTGCAGTTGGCTCCTCGCTTTCTTCATCCAAATCAATCACCTCAACGGGTTTCTCAAACCTCTGCTCAATAGTTCGATCAAGTTGTCTTGTCAAGTCATCCATCTCCATTTTCAGATCATCCGACCTCCTCAACCTCTCATTCACCGCCTTCAGCTCAGCACGAATTCCCCGGGCTTTATTTGCGACCTTTACGAACAGGTTCGCTTCAGCAGCAGTGTCATCTCCAGCCCCGTGCTTAATTCTGTTCTCGCATAGCACCTTCAGATCCTCATCACAGAAGGAGAAGACCTCCATTGGATCAAACAGTCGGATCTCTGGACGGTCATCTCCTTGTAGTCTGATAATAGCCTCCCCAGTGCTATTGTCATAAAACCATTTGTAGAAGTCCTGCAATCTGGGCGGCTGTGTTTCTGGGACCCTGACCCTTGTCATCACTTTCGGAGCAGCAATCTTCAAAACAATTTTCCCTTTCCACGACACCCAATGTTTATCCTTCTTCTGTCTCATCCTCCTCGGTTTTTGATATCCAAACTCAACAAAATCTGACTTGGCAGCTTCCCTGATCGCAGACTCAAACGCACAAGCCCTGCCACTGTCTTCCTTTCCCAGTAGCGGTAGCTCTGCTAGTCTCCTCAAATCCCATCTAGGAAAGGTGGCGAAGTGCTTTCGGTTCTTGACGTACGTGATGTCACCACCCCTCCTTTTGATCATGTAAGCCTCCACCAAACAGTTGTACTTCCATGCTATGATCTGTCTATCTTGCAGTTTGGTGTTGGGTTCGTCTAGATGTTGGAATATTGGTACCTCAGGCACCACTGCTTCTTCCTTCCTAAACCATTCGGATTTGTCTAGCTCAGCGTGTTCAAATTGATAACTCATTCCCTTTTCTTCCACTTTGTATACCTCCGGCTCATCCTCAATATCCTCCTCACTTTCAGCATCAATATCAGTATCAGGTTCATCTACCAAAGTGTAATCCACACCAGATCCTCCTACAACTTCATCCCCTTCAAATACGTCCAGATTAATCCCCATTTCTTCATCAAATACCTCCTCAGCTTCTCCCTTACTCTTGTCACCAAAGTCAACATCCATTAACGGATATTTTGCAATATCCGTTAAGGAGTTCAATTCTGCCTCTGTCATTGCCGGTTCAGATCCAGTATTCTCCTTCAAACTATTCAATTCTTTGAAGATTCTAACCAACAGACATTGCTGGTCCTTCATCATCCGACCCATCTCATATATTACTGTCGATTTCTCTGCATCCTGCTTTTCCAATTCTTCATGTTTATATTTTAGCTCAGCCAGATCAGCCTTCAATCTCTCAACCTCATCCTTCAACTCATTCCCAGACCCAGCAGATGTACCCCCGACATCATGCCTAGCTTTCTTTGATGCTTCAGCATGTGTATCAGCCCTTTTCTTTGTTCTCAGTTCTCTGCCCGCATCTATTTCAGCTTGTATCTCATCCACCTCCCTATCAAATGAATAATCCTTCTCTTTGGCATAGGCTTTCCTCTTCTTTATCTTTTTCTCTATCACCTCTATATTCTCTCCGCCCCGTTTCTTTTCCGACTCGATCAACCTCTGAATATACACCCATCTCTCAGCCGTATACATGTTTTCCCACAAATACGTAATCCTTCCTACACAATCCGGCCTCACAGATTTACAATCTTTGAAGATCCTTGAATGCATATCCCAGACCTTCAGTTCAGCACCTTCCACCGGCAGATTTGGTAGTTTATCATTCAGAATCATCTGAATGAATCTGGGATACATTAACCATTTGGCCCCTTTGCTGGCATGGATGTTCTCAAGCATGTAATTGTAAATCAACTTCGCAAGATTAGCTTTTTGCCCTCGGCAAAACAGCATCATCGCTCGTGCCCAGTCCAAGTTCAGCCCGTCCGTACCCCCCTTCCTGTGATCCAGGCACATAATGAACACATGTGCTATATACCTCCACTCCTGGATCAGGTACGACTTCACAAATTCCATTTTCTTTTCTCCGGGCATCGGACCCTCATATCCAGCGTTCCGAAATGCCCCGTAAACTTCTTCAGCCGTCATATGGACCTCCTCACCCACATCATCCTCTAGCCTCAAAATTCTAGCCAGATCGGCTTCAGTAAATGCCAAGTCGTGGCCACAGACATTGGCACATATACGTGACGGCTGCACCGACACATTCATGACCGCAGTTCGCCAGAAATCCCGAACGTGCGTCTCGTATATGGTGGGTGAGTGAGAGATGGCATAATGTATGTGTGACGACTTCAGCCACTTGATAGCGTCTCTGTAGCTGCTGGCCTTTTCAAAATTTTCGTCGAGTAAAGCACACATGTTGTGCTTTTTCTCAAAGAATAAAGTCGACATTTTGCCTGAAAAATAAACGGAGATTGATCAGAAATGAAGATTTGAAAATCAGAAAATAGATTCGCTGGAAATTAGGTTCGCTGGTATAGCGAACCTGAGATTTTGGCACCAGAACCTATAGATTCGCTGACATGAAAAATCAGTCATTGTTGTCGAGCGAATGTATAGGTTCGCTAGAAACGGTCGGGCGAATCTATGTGGTTGTGCGGGCAGCATAACGACATAGGTTCGCTCGATGTCTTGAACTTTCGTTCAGGTTCGCCAGAAGAACACTTAGGTTCGCTGGAAACCCTAGTTTTTTGAAAAACGGCCAAAATCAAGTACAGTTCATCATTAACAGGCATTTAAGGCAACGAACAGGTAGTAGAATCACTAAACTAGGCTATTACGAAGTAAAACCCTAACATTTAACATACAATCAGTCTTTTAAACACTATATAATCAAGAATCGACAGATTTAACACACTTAAGATGCGATTACGGGTTTAAAACACGGATTGAGTTGAAATCGATTACATACCGGACAATATATGTGAAGTTTAAGAATGAAAAACCGGTGAATATGTGAGAATCGAACGTGCGGCGGTGAGGATTTTGAAAACGTGCTACAGTGGTTTGTACAGCGAATATATGAAATATCCGCTGTCACTGTATATATATACACCCATAGATTCGCTGGCAGACAGACCAGCGAACCTCAGGTTCGCCGGAAGACCAAAAGACAAAGTCTCCGACTGGTTCGCTAGCAGGTTCGCTGACACATAAACAAGTATGTTTCATGACAGCGAATCAAAGAGATTCCGGGCGAACTTAAGAGACCGAGCGAATCTGTAGGTTCGCCATAGATTCGCTAGACAAACAACAAAAAAAAAATTTTGGATTTTCTTAAAATTTTAAAAATCTTTGTAAATCCGTGAATACGTCCCACGACATCAACGCTCCAGAAATAAACATATATACATATGATCCCTAAAATTAAAATTAAAATAAAATAAAAATTAAAAATTAAAAATAGGAGACGGTTTTAAACGCTAGAAAGGATATATATTCTTCATGATGTTTTGAGTAGAATCCGGAGAATCATCGATTGGCGGGATTGCAGATATGTTTGTCCATTTAAACCCATGCCTTAGTCCTTTCAACAAGAGATCAGCAGCTTCTTTTATCATGTTTTCGGTTTGATTGAAGAGTCTCTGACAACTTGGTCCCCACAGACGTCTAGGTAAAGAGAACAAGTTCTGTCATCAGGGTATATCTGAGCAATACGATTTACTTTGCTTGAGTTTCAAGGATCAACTTTTGAATGTTGACCGATGCATTAGCTTCTTTTGACACATGTGCAATTTATGCATCTTTTCTTTGTGAGTGGAGATTGTCAGCAATTGATTCTTTTGAATACAATGCGACTTATTATTTGGGAAACTCAAATAGTCTAGAGCTCCAGGTCTATACTGACGTATAACAGAGGAGATAAACATTTGAGCATGCTCGGTGAATCTTCAGGTCAATACTTCCGTATAGCAGAGAAGATCCACCAACTCCAGGTCAATACTTTCGTATAGCAGAGGAGTTAAGCACTTTGACTCAATACGTTCTGAGGAGTTAACGAGTAACTCACTCAGAGGCTTTTCCGAAGAGCATCCCTAGCAGCTTTTTATTTTATTTGTTTTGCATACTAGAAACTCGATTCGGGGATAGGGCGAGGGTGATTTGGGATGTTTGGGGAAATCAAGACAAAGATTTGACGCTCTCAACCCATTTTTGACAGAACCATTATCTTTGTGCAATCCAATCACGTCAAGGAGATAATCCTTGGTGTCGAGATCTTGAGCGTTATGTTTGGCTGCACAATCACTAGTTTACTTCGTTTTTCGGGCTGAGCCTATCTGACATATCCCAAACGCAATGCTTCTGACCTCCTTCAACGACTTTTCAACATCAATCAAAACGGAGATCCTGAAATAGCAAAATTTGAAAAACTATAAATAGTTAAATTTGAAAAACTATAAATAGTTAATCTTTTATATCTCCCCCAAAATTTCTATATAATAGCTGTCTAATAAGAAATTTTTGTTTTTCAGATTTTCTTAATATATATATATATACAAATTTAAAAGAAGAATAAAAGAAGATGAAATAAAATAAAGAAACGGAGCAAAGAATCGAGTGACCCACGGATTTTTCAAAGAAAAAAAAATAAAAGAAAAAGTTATTTACGTATTTACAAAAGGATTCTCACAGAGAAAGGTTTTCAAAAAGATATAAGTCCTAGCATGGAGATCAGTTCATAAAAACGTGGTTTGTCAAAAGTTTTTGTGAAAAGATCCGCTTTTTGCTTTCTAGTTTCGATAGGAATAATATCAATAAACCCCTTTTCCTGTGCATCCCTGATTGCATGAATTCTTGTTTCAATGTGCTTGGTTCGAGTGTGATGAATGGGATTCTTGGCGATTCCAACAGCAGCTTCATTGTCACAAAAGAGTGGTGTGTGAAGAAAGTTGATGCCATAATCCATCATCTGATGTTGAATCCGCAGCACTTGGCAACAGCAACTTGAAGCGGCAATGTATTCTGCTTCTCCTGTGGATAAAGAGACGGTTGTTTGCTTCTTGCTTTGCCATGAAACAAGACATTCTCCAAGATATTGACATCCGCCTGTGACTGATTTCCTGTTAATCCTGCAACCAGCATGATCACTATCAGAGAAAGCATGTAAATCAAAGTTCCCACCTTTTGGGTACCAAAGTCCCAAACGAGAGGAACCCTTAAGGTAACGGAAAATTCGTTTAACAGCTTTTTCATGTGATTCTTTTGGATTGGCTTGGAAACGAGCACAGTAACACACGGCAAATGTAATATCTGGACGACTTGCAGTCAGATACATGAGAGATCCGATCATCGAGCGGTACCGATGAGCATCCACAGGATTCCCATTATCATCGGAAGTAAGGCATGTTTGAGCTGTAAAAGGAATCAGTTCAGGAGAAGAGTCATCCATGCCGAACTTCGTGAGGATTTCTTTGATGTATTTCTCTTGGTGGATTAGAATTCCATCAGGCTTTTGCTCCACTTGCAGCCCCAAGAAGAAACACATCTCCCCCATTATGGTCATCTCAAAACGATCCATCATCACCTTCTCAAATTCTCTACACAACCCTTCATTAGTCGAACCAAAAATGATATCATCAACATACACTTGAACGATCAGCAGCTCGCCATCCACCTCCTTCTTGAACAATGTCATATCTATACTGCCACGAGAGAAACCTTTACTGAGGAGATACTGTGTCAGTGTTTCATACCAGATCCTTGGAGCTTGATGCAACCCATACAATGATTTATCAAGCTTGTAAACCTTTGACGGGAAATCAGGATCCTCGAAGCCTGGTGGTTGACATACGTAGATCTCCTCATCAATGTCTCCATATAGAAATGCACATTTCACATCCATCTGATAAACTTTAAAGTTTTTGTTCGCAGCATGAGCAAGAAAGATTCTGATGGCTTCAAGACGAGCGACTGGAGCAAAAACTTCGGTATAGTCAATCCCCTCCTCTTGAGCAAATCCCTGAACAACCAGTCTCGCTTTATTTCTAATTACAACACCACGATCATCTGGCTTGTTCCGAAAAACCCATTTAGTGCCGATTGGACACTTATTAGGAGGAAGATCAACCAGTTCCCAAACTTTGAGCTTCCTGAATTGCTGCAGTTCCATCTGCATGGCATCCACCCAACTCGGATCTTCAAGTGCCTGTTTATAATTCTTTGGAACGACTTGAGACAGAAAGGCAGCATAAAGACATTCATTAATCAAACCGCTCTGACTCCGTGTTCGCACACCATCGGTAATAGATCCAATGATATAATCGTGAGGATGGTTTTTCAGGGTTTTGAAGTCAGTGTTGAGTAGTAAAGGATTTTGGTCGGATGAGTGGGTTTGATTTGATGGTTGTGGAGGTGTAGGTGTAGGTGATGGAATGGTGTTGGATGTGGATGGAATATCTGATGTGGAAGTTTGAACAGTTTGAGGTGATGGAATATTTGGTGGAGGTGATGGGATGTCAAATGAAGTGGGAGGTAGTTGTGTAGCTGATGTTGAAGGTTGTGATTGTGATGGTGTAGGTGTATGATTGAAAATAGAAACCGATGTGTGTGGAATGATGTCGTCATCGTCAGAGTCAGGAAGATTAAATGATTTGAAAATGGTGGTGGCATCATAAAACCAAGCTGGTTCACTACCAATACTAGTAGTGTTTGATTCTTGCCAATCAACATAGTAGGACTCTTGCACAATCCGCGTTCGCTTATTGTAAACACGATACGCCTTTTGTGTGGTCGAGTATCCCACAAAGAAGCATTCATCAGAGACAGCCCCAAACTTCGTCTTCTGATCTTGAGTATTCAGCAGAGTGCAAGAACATCCAAAGGGGCGTAGAAAGTCAATCAGCGGCTTAATCCCTCGAAACAGTTGGTATGAAGTCTTCATCTTTTCTTTGACTATCAGCACCCTGTTAAGAACATAAGCTGCACAATTTACCGCTTCAGCCCAGAAAATAATTGGAAGTTTTGACTCGATCAGCATAGTTCTAGCGGCCTCCACAAGGGTTCGGTTCTTTCTTTCAGCAACACCATTTTGTTGCGGTGTTCGGGCAGCGCTAAACTGTCTGAGAATACCCCGTTGTTCACAGAAGGAGTTGAAGATGTGGTTTCTGAATTCAGTTCCGTTATCGCTTCTGATGGCTTGAACCTTCTTCTTTCCAAGAACCTCTATTAGAGGAATCAGCTTCATCAATTCTTCTGCAGTCTCACTCTTGTTCGCCATGAATCTTACCCAGGTGTACCTAGAGTAATCATCTGTGACAACCAAGCAATAAGACTTTTTAGCAATTGATTTGACACTTATTGGACCGAATAAATCAGTATGTAACAATTCGAGGGGTTCTGAGATAGTATTGGTAATTTTGAGTTTATGTGGCTTTTTGTGCTGTTTTCCCTTAGCACAAGCCATGCATTTCTCGACCACAGAAAAATCCTTTTGTGGTAAACCCCTGACCAAAATTGTTCTTAACCAATTTATTCAGAATTTTAAAATTAATGTGTCCTAAACGTTTATGCCACAAAAATGATTCAAAGGATGATGCTTTAGACAGAAGACATGTCACGGTGGAGTTTGATTCTGTTGATCCCATATTCAGCATATAGGTGTCATTTCGTCTCGGAGCTCGCATGATCACCATATCTTCAGGAATGGTAAACTCTGGCTTCAAGAACAGGCATTCATTTGGAAGAAACATTACAGGAATATTTTTATCACAGATTTGTGATACACTCAGAAGATTGAATGCCAGTTCAGGAACATAGTTGACGTCCTCCAAAGTGAGTGAGCCATTTGAGACTTCTCCTTGACCAATCATCTTCCCACCTTTCTTATCTCCCGCAAAAGCAACATAGCCTCCATTTATGATCCTATAGTTAGTAAGAAGATCCTTCAATCCTGTCATATGTCTGGAACAACCGCTGTCAATATGCCAATGACTATTTACAACGGCATTTGAATGTTCCTGACATTTATTAAAAGAAAAGAAAAGTTAGACCTTTGCAATAGGCACCCAAGTCTTTGTGTACCTGGGTGGTGAAGTTGATGAAGTACTACAAAAGAAATTATTTACAAAAGTGTTTAATCTTTTTCCCAAAGATTTTTGCTTTGTGCTCTTTTGGATTAATTTAGGGCATTGCTTGACAGTGTGACCAGTATTTCCACATTTAAAACAGTGAGACTTCAAATCGGTTTTGGGAATTCTGTTGACAGGAATTTTGTCCATTACAATTTCCTCATCACATTCAGACAGTTGTGAGTCACAGTCACTGTAAGTGTCATAGAGTTCTTTTAACTTACTTGTTGTGACTTTAACTGTATCAGATTCAGGTTTTGGTTTAAGAATGTATGAAAAAGATGATTCCTTCTCTTTTGGTTTTGAAATTCTCACAGGTGTGAAAGATGGAATTTGGTGAGTGAAGAACTTTTGAAAACAGTTTGTTTTGGTTTGACTTTCAGAGACGTGACCTGAAAGTTTGTCTTTGTCATTCACACACACATTAGCAATCAAATCAACATCATTAAACACATTTGGGCTTGAAGTAGAACACCCTAAATTACTATTAAACATTGAATTGTCTGAATATGACACGTTGCTACAAACAGAATTAATTAAACTAGTGTCTTCAAAAGACTTCTTGGAATCAGAACTACTGCAATCACTACTGACAGAACAACCGAGCCCAACACTCCCACCATATGCGTACTCCTCTCTAACTTCCTTAAGGTTTACTTCACTTAAACCTGCAATGGAACTGTCAGTATCGTTCTGCATAATCTCTTGAATTAACTCATTTGAGGGATGAGGAATAGGTGTAGGAGAATAACAGAAAGTACTGGGTGGAGGATATGCATATGTTTCATTTTTATTAAAACCCAAACCTGTCTTGACCCTGGCCCCCCTTTGATTCTTGCACAGTTCCTCCCTTTTCATACCAGATATGGTCCACTGCTGCAATTTGTTTTTAAGTTTTCTTGCTTCAAACTCAGCAAGTGTAACTTGCTCAGTCAAGTAATTAATCTCACAGTTCTTTTCTAAAAGAGTTCTTTTTAAGTGTTCATTTTCCTTTAAAGCTTCTCTTAACTTAACAAAATATTTTGACTCACTTAATTTAAGCTCTTTGATGGTCCTTTTTAATTCGTTTTCGTTTGACATTAACAATTTATTTGCTTTGTATATGCCAATTAAACGAATTTTGCAAGCAGATGAACACATATCTTCAATAACATCGTAAGGAAGACCAATTACCAGTTTTTCGGCGGCCAGTGCACGATCACATTGACAGTAGGGAGTGCTTCTTTTGAATTCATCAACTGCATCTAGCCTTGCCTTCTCGATCACTTCTTCCAGGCTAACCTTCGACTCTTCCTCATGCTTCACTTTATTAACAGTGGCTTCACAAACTAACCCAGAATGATTCAGATGTCCTTGAGCAATAACATCTGATTGAACTTTGTCAACATTCTCCACCTTCTCCTCCTCTTCTTTTCCATAAAACTCTTTGAACGGATCAAAGAGATTTATGTCATTGTCATCAAACTCAGCAATTTCAGCAACAAGGGCATGGTTAATCTCCTCCTTGGTTTCTTCGATTTCTGCACTCCAGTCAAAGTTGGTGAGAAGTGCAGTTTCATTCTTTGACTTTGCTTCCTCAACCTTTTCTTGAATTGGAGCAGATCTTGGATTTGCAGAGTTAACTGGCTCAGTAACGATTGGTAATGGGCATTCTCTCTTGAAGTGGCCCAGTTGTTTGCAGTTATAGCATCGTAACTTTCCTTTGTCATATCCCAGCTTAGCATTCTGTCCTTGATTTCCAAAGTTTCTTCTACCAGTTCTTTCCATGAATCGTCTGGCACGAAGAGTGAGCATAGCCATCTGCCATTGAATATCTGTTTCCTCCAGATCATCAGGATCCACCTGATACATATCTTCTACAGTCATTCCCTTCCCTTTCAACTCACCTGCAACAAGAGCTTCATAACTGTGAACAAACATTCCAAATAATGCCATGGTGTCTGACGGAATCTGTGTGGTGACAGATGCATTTGAGCTTGAACCAGCGTTAGTAGATGCACCAGCAGACTTAGCAGACACATGTCCTGAAGATCCTCTAGATACTGCACTGTAAACATAAGAGTTTGCAGCGGATGAGATAAGTGCAGCATTTTGAGAGGGAATGTTTGGAACCATCATTGACTGATTATACTCTCTTCTTTTTACATCAAGGTCGAAAGACTTCAGCTTGTTAATGACGTCCATCAGTTTGTAGTCAGGAAAGTTCCTCTCTTGTTTCAGCAGCTTGATTTGTAGGCTCCATTGAGGAGGAAGAGAGTCTAACAATTTTGCTACTTGTTCGTGATTGCCCAGCTTTTCATCATATTTCTTCAGATTACTTGACACAGATAGGAATCTATTTGTAATATCAGTCAAGTTCTCTTGTGAATATCCCACAAAAGAGTTGAATTCCTTTTCAGCCTGAGCTTTTCTATCCAGTTTCAGATCCTCATTCCCATCATAAAATTCACACAGTGCATCATACAGACTTTTTGCAGTTGTGTGTTCTGCAAACCGGTTGAAGATGTCCTGATGTAAGCAAAGTATCAGTGCCCCTAATGCCTTCTTGTCACGATCCAGTAACTTGATATCTGTTTCAGTAAAAGTAGTTGGGTCTGTGTTCACTGAGGTGACGGTTCCTTCAACTGTTGTGGGCACATGCGGACCATTTACTATAGATTCCCATTGGTTGTAGTCCGTGTAGTAGAAGAACGCTTTCAAACATCTTTTCCAATCTTCAAAGTTTTCACCACTAACAAGCCTCGGTGGCCTGTTAGGTTGAACGCTGTCTAGATCATTCATATTAAGTGTTGAAGAAGTCATAACTTTGAACAGATTACAGATTCGCTGAAGAATGACAGATTCGCTGGTTAGTTTCGCTAGAAGAACACAGCAGATTCGCTGGTAGATTCGCGGTGACAGATTCGCTAGACAGTCAACAGATTCGCTGACGAGCAAGCACAGATTCGCTGGCCTGATTTTGGCAGCAGTTTCGCTTGCACAGTCAGTCAAATAGATGAACTTTCGTTCGATGATATGTTAGATTCGCTGGCCACAACACAACCCAAACAGGACAGAAGTTTGAATTAGGTTCGCTGGATGAAATCACAGTTTCGCTGATTGAACAAATAGTTTCGCTGGTAGCTCAACCACTCTGAAACAGTACGGAAACAGCTCGAAAACCCTCAAAACTTGACCATTTGCCTACAGGTTTGTTTTAAAAGCTTTCTTTGTCCAAATACCACAAACCTTGAGCAAAATACAACTCCAAAACACAAGAAACAAGCTTCAAACAGAATCAAAGGTGTTTTGACCCAAAAACTTCAAAAATCAACACAAAAATCACTTGAATCAAACAATCAAGAGCACTAAGGCTCTGATACCATATTGTTGGTCCATAATGATCGTGATTTCAGTGCTTTGTTGACTTGTTTAACACAAATATAACCAATACTTGAAGAACAAAGTGTAGAAAGTCCAAACAAACCAATATCAAGATCTAACACACAATCGAGGTTAATAAGCTACAATGATAAGTAGAATAAGCTCCTAGCACCTCAATGGAACGATTACACAACGCAAATCAGTGAGAAATAGTCTTTGTAAAAGATGTGCAAAAGTTCTATAAATGTGAAGATAAGGTTACAATATATAGTGGTGTTAGGTTCGCTGATAGATTCGCTCTAGCGAATCTATCCAGCGAACCAACACAGGTTCGCTGGGCACATAGGTTCGCCCAGTCGATACCTAATACAAAAGACACTATGACCTGCGGGCGAATCAATAGATTCGCCCGTAGGTTCGCTTGAACTAATAACATTACAAGTTAAACTATTACATACAAAAGTAACACCGACAAGCCGGTGGGTCCAACCTATACATAGTGACTATCAAAAACCTCGGGTGATGACAATCGTCTATCATAGATTTTATTAAAGATAAAAAGATGATTACAACTCGAGGATTATGGCTGTGATTACAAGAATATATGTAGAATGCAAAAAATGTAGAAGAAAGAGTAGAGAAATAGAAGAGAATTCAGTTTGTGTCTGTCTCAGCTATAACCTCATTAAATATAATTGAATTAAGATCCCAAAAAATACGCTAAAGCCGTTGAGCTTTGTTGACCACGATCTCAGCTTATTCCACAACTCCTTTGATCGAGTTTAACGGTGGACTAAGTCACTTAGCCGTTACCTACATTGACACATAAGAAACATGTGGAAAACAAATGTTAGTTAATCATCAAGTATCAGCATTAAGGATCCTCAATCCTTTGGACGCCAAGGATATTCGATTCATCGTATTAAGGATACCGTATCAAAGATAGCTAAAACCTGAGCCCTAACAAGTGAGACGAATTCGGTTATGATTAAAGCACCACTTGCCCCACGGTGGGCGCCAAATTGTTTTGATAAAAAAATTGATAAAACCAAATTATTGAATGTGAGGTGAGTGTTTTGTTACTTTTGTTGATTATGGTACTGAAGTATGAGATGAACACAGAGAATTATATGAGGAAAAGCCTTTGAGCAATAGATGATCGCCGGCATAAAAACCTTGACAGGTGACAATTGTCTTCTACAAATTTATTAAAGATAAGAAAGTAAAGTACAACTCGAGAGCTATGGCAGCTAATACAATAAGGTGTGTGAGCAGAGAGAATTAGTCGGGAGAGAGTACAGAGTGTGTTGTGTGTGATAAGCCTATGCTAGAGCCTCATTTATATAACAACAAAGAAAATAATGTATCCTAATTAATCTCCTATTTTTAAGCCTTGAGCCATTGGAGAGTGTTGACCAGAATAGAAGTTGATTTCGTAACTTCCTTTGCCGAGAAATAGGTTAGACCTGGTCCTCTAGCCATTACTTGCATTAACTAACATAAAACAATTGGAGAAAAATATTAGTTATTCAACAGTAATAAGCTGAAGGATCCTTAATCCTTTAGACGCTATGGATACTTGAACCAGTGTGTCCAGGATACTATATCCACGATGGTTAAAATTAGAGCCCTAACACTTGTATGGAGTCATCAATATTTGTGATATTGATATCATTTGATGCTTCATATTTTATCTGTTGTTGAATGGTTTGAGGAATTAGAACATCTCCTTTATATAGTGTATCAAAGAAGTAGTTGAGTTATTCTCCTTCATTAGGGATATCAGTGGCTAAGTAATACCACCCTCATCAACATCATTAGGATGAGCATGTTCTGGTTGCGGTTGTTGTTGAGCTATAGATTGAGTTTTTTTTAACCTCAGTTTGAGATATATTATTAGATGCTTCTTTATTGATGTTTGATGTTCATTTAGAACGAGAACTTGTTCCACTCTCTTGATTTAACTTTTTTTATAGCAAAGGTGAAGAAATTGATATATCTTCTTGTTGAGATGTTGAAGTTGTGGATATATATTCTTGTTGTGGTGTTGAAGTTGTGGATATATCTTCTTGTTGAGGTGCTGAAGTTTCTTAATTTGTAATTGAAATCATAAATGGATGACTTTGTAAATGCCTCAATGTCAAACAACCAACCAGATCCACCACTCCTTTTAGGAATGTCATGTTTGATATTTGGTGATTCTTCATATATGTTTATTCGAGCATTGAACAGTCTATAAGACGTTGATTGTCTTAAGTATCCAACAAAGAATCCTGGATTTGATTTTGGTTTAAATTTTGAGAGTTATTCTCTTGTGTTTAAATTTGAAACAGAACATCCAAATGCTTTAAGAAAATAAATTTTTGGCTATCTACTGAATAGAAGCTCATATGGTGTTTTCTCAAGTTCTTTGAAAAGCAAGACTTTATTTTCAACATAGAATGATATGTTGACTATTTCTGCCAAAAATATGGTTGGAAGCTTTGAGTCAGCTAGCAAGGTATATCTGCTTCTATCAAGGTTCTGTTTCTTCTTTCACCAACTTCATTTTGTTACGGAGTTCTTGCTACACTGAATTGCCTTCCAATCTTTTTCTGTAAAATATGAATCAAAATTTTCATTTCTAAATTTTGTGCCATTATGATCTTCATAACTTTTTATGATATTACACTAAGCTCAAGATGATTTTCAATTTGAATGATAAAGTGTTTTAAAGTTTCAGAAATTTCATGTTTGTATTGATGGAAGAAGACCCATGTGAATCTAGTGTAATCATGTATAACTAAAAGGCAATATTGCTTCTTTACTATGCTAAACACATTGGTTGGTCCAAAATGGTTCATGTGAAGCATTTTTAGAGGAATCTCATTTAAATTAATATCTTTTGATTTGTGTGACACTTTGTGTTGTTTTTCATTTTGACAAGCATTGTAATGATCAATGCATGAAAACCTTTTTTTAGCTAAAAACAATTACATGGTCTCCTTTGACAAGTTTGTTTATGTGATCAAAATTTGAATTACCGAGTCTTTTCTGCCACAACTGAGATTCATCCTCTCATGATTTTGGAATGAGACATGTTACATGTGTTGTGTGTGGAAAAATGATAATATCAAACATGTACATGTTGTTCATACTTGGGTTTTTTAAGATAATCCAATCATCTAGGATAAAAAAGCCAGGTTTTAAGACATAGAAATGTGATTCCTCAAAGTGATTAGAATATTTCTTATCTTAAATTTAAGAAACGCTAAGAAGGTTGAATTGAAAGTTTGAGTAGTAGTTGAATCTATCAAAGCTCAATACTCCATTCGTCACTATTCCTTCTCCTGTGATGTGTCTTCCCTATTTGTCCCACCAAAGACAACTGGTGATCCTCTCTTTATCTTGAACTCATGCAACTGGTAATGGACTCATGTCATATGACATGAACAGTCATTATCCACATACCATATGTTATTAGTAAGTGGAAGTTGTTCCTGTAGAAATCAACAATGAGTTAGATTGGGAAACCCAAGACGTGATGCACTTTCTTTTAACACCTTCATGGCTTGGATATTTCTTTGAAGAATTTGCATTGTTTTAATTTTTTTGCAATGTACATTAGAGCTTCCATTCATTCATGATACTTAGGGGCCATTTGTTTCAGCCTCTTAATGGTTCAAATGTCTAAATGGTTCAACACTTAATGGTTTAGACTGTTTGTTTCACGAGCAAATGCCTGAATAATTCAAACATTTTCCTCTGAATGGTTAAGAAGTGTAATGATTCTGAATGGTTAAGACCTCTTATCTAAATTGGCCAAACATTTTCATTTCACTAATTAAGCAATATACTAGCTCTTAATGGTTCAGACCTCTTACTGGTTCAACAATTATTGGTTTAGACCTCTAATTGGGTCAGCACTTACCCTTTCAGAAGTTACCAAACAACTTCTTAGTCAAGATTTATTTGTGACCACATGGTGTACTATATGTTGTTGATACCACCGACCGCATATTGTAAGCCCAACTCATGTTATTCAACGAATTAAGTTCATTAAGAGTGTAACCTAAATGAGCGTTCCTAGGTACATTAGAAAAACTAGGATATCACTTATTCAAGCATCATTATCAGTGGCAAACACATAACATTACATGTGCATGTGAGCAGTAATCAGGGTTTTTTTTAATGCTTAATAAAAACCGACCAATATCATCAACATCTTTTTTTGGAACAGTGTAACCCAAATGGGCGTTCCTAGGTAGATTAGAAAAACTAGGATATCACTTATTCAAGCATCATTACCAGTGACAAACACATAACATTACATGTGCATGTGAGCAGTAATCAGGGTTTTTTTTAATGCTTAACAAAACCAACCGATATCATCAACATCCTTTTTTGGAACAACGTAACCTAAATGGGCGTTCCTAGGTACATTGGAAAAACTAGGATATCACTTATTCAATCATCATTATCAGTGACAAACACATAACATTACATGTGCATGTGAGCAATAATCAGGATTTTTTCGAATGCTTAAATAAACCGACCGATATCATCAACATCTTTTTTTGGAAAAAAAACAAACTCTTCAACCAAAAACATTAGGCATAAATCCAAATTTAACAAAACTAAATTGAAAATAAAGAACCTTAATAGCGACTTTAGTTTTTTTTTAATTGAGACCCTATAATAAAATGCAACATCAGGACCTTGAAGATCTTTAAATCAAGAACACCATTGCTTCGTTATGGGTTTACAAGGAAAATTGAGACTATTAGTGCCACGATTTTACAAGCAAAGATGTTGGTGTTGGGCT
This sequence comes from Tagetes erecta, assembly GCA_030867185.1. Lineage (NCBI taxonomy): Eukaryota > Viridiplantae > Streptophyta > Magnoliopsida > Asterales > Asteraceae > Tagetes > Tagetes erecta. The sequence goes on from CM061487.1 coordinate 82,374,652, forward strand.
ATAGTGGTGGTTAGTGATGCCGGTGGTGGTGGGCTATAGGTTTTTTTATAATTTGTGACACTAGGTATTAGACAAAATAACACGATTAATATAACTATATGAAATGGAAAACTTTTTGAAATGTAAGAACCTCAAAGGAAAAATATATTTTTGAATGGAAATATAGAAACCGACCAAAACTCATAAAGGAAAATAACAATTTAATAAACAAAAGTCCTTTGGGCTGTTATCTCCAATTTAGATATTATTTATAAAAAGGTATCCCCAAGGAGACTGGCCCATATATAGTAACTTGAGCCCAAATCCTATAAGGAAAATAGCAGGTGGCCCAAGGCCCAAACCAGAATTTACCAAAACAAAATATCTTAAGTGAAGACAATATGGATGACAATTCCCATGCTTAACAACTAAGTAAAACAATACATGAAGGGTATATGAAAATTCCAATAGGCTAGGACTTCCCTTGACACTTAGATGAAGCATTGACAATCATATTGCATTTATGGCAAACATATCTTTGCCATAAATGAAGTCTCTCCTTAACACTAAATATGGGTCTTTATCCAAGGGCTTATAGAGATTTGTTCATGTACAACACAAGAAACCGGGTTAAAGCTCACTTGGCTAATATACAAAACAACATGGCAAAAGAGAGTTTTGGGTAATATAACAGGAAGTCTTGATTCCTCAAGACATTCATCTCATCTCACTCTATTTTAATAACTCACTTTCTCCCTTTTACTCTTCGCGTTTACTCACCATAAATCATGCACAATACCTACATAATTTTTTCAATGTGTTACATTTACTCTCTTAGTCATACGATGATGAACGTCTACTGATTCTCACATCCGAGCATGTTCATAGTGACATCCTTTGGGATTCATTGCGGCAAGTAATGGTTATTGTTTGTGTAGGTGGATATGTTCCAAAGAGTTGTTCTAGAAGAGATCCAACGAGTTGATTATTCTTACTAGGTGTCTGAAGATTTTGGACTCGACACTGACGCCTTCCGTGAGACCTTTGGTCTCAAAATAACACTACAGAACGTTGTGATAACTGGAAAACCATAGGATAAAGCCGTACTTTGGACATGGTCGACAAAGGTCCTCCAAATCACTAGCCAAAGTCATCAAGCCCACCAAAGTCAACCGCCAAATAAAACACAACAGCTTTCTCGGTTTCTTCTCCAACCTCAACTGTCATTAACTTACGTGCTAACTGATTACCACTACTACTAGACTTCGGTGGAAGCACCATAAAAGCTACCCCGTCTGCTAAGGAACAATATGACTTTGACTCCTCTTATTCTAATTTTAAGTGATGATGCTCGATCTAAGGACGACACATCAGAAGGTACTTTGACTCCTCTTATTCTAATTTTAATCCACTAACAAAAACACCAAGTGAGATATTATCCAAGAAAAAGCTAAAAACTCCCTCTTTAGACTGTCACATAGAAAAAACAAAATTAAAGGAAACCTAAATGAATTTGTGGGTTTCACTTGGCTCGTGGCCATGCAACAGAAAATTATTTTCAATTAAAATATAAGATTGAGAATGCGGTTTAAAATGGAAAGTTATCTCACCTGGTTTGGGACATAAAGGGAAAAGAAAAGATGGAGAGAAACCCATAGACTCTGAGTATGTTAACATCATCAAAAGGAGGGAAGATAATGAGGGAGATGTAGATGGAGTAGTTAAGACCGTTCCAGTGTTTCTAATAGGCTATAGTTACCTATCACATTTTCATATATGGGGTAGGGGAATGGTCGAAAACTCCTGTTAACATCACTACTGACATAGTAGGATATAAGGTAGCTAGAGTTCATGTTGATGGCGGTAGTGGGGCAAAAATCATGTATGATCATTGCTTTATCAGATTGAAAAGTTAAGTGAGAGACGGTTTGGATGAAGATTTAGTTTAGTTTGTGGAATCCTCATGGAAATCAGCCAAACCCTTGGGAAAGCTTCATCTATAATTTACTATTTATGAAGATCAAAAGGCTCGAACAGTGGAACTAACATTTTCAATCGTTAGATCCTCTTTGAAGTATAATGCTATTTTGGGTCCAAGGGCATTCAAGCCCTTGGTGCATTCCCTTTGACCCTCCATGAGGCGATCAAATTGCCCACACCTTTTGGGCATTGCCACAGCTAAATCGTCTACTACAATAATAAGTAGCATTGTAACAAATCAACATCCAACAAAACTAGGTCCAGTCGAGACCTCACACACAATTTCCATTTCAAACAGTCAAGATCATTTCATAATTGCTAGAGAAATGGAAAACCATTTTGAAAAACTATTGATCTAGAATACAAATGTCTTTGCATGGTAAGACATCGACATGTAAGGAGACCCAACGGGTCATATCGAACATAATTTAAAGGAAAGAGAGTGGATTAAACTGGTCAAACAAAAGAAAAGGAACATGGGTCTAGAAAGAAGTAGAACAGCTTGTGAGGAAGCTTGAAAACTACTAAGGCCGGTATTTTTGGGAAGTACGATATCCCATATGGGTATCAATTCCTATAATGGTGCAAACATTAGCTTGAAGTTGGCGTATATGCATCGACTTTAAAGACTTGAATAAAGTTTTTAGGGGTATGGATAACCAACAATGGACTAGGGCCAACACAGGAAGATCAAAGCAATCTAGAAATGAAATCTCCAAATACATTGAAGGAAGTGCAAACACTAAATGATCGTTTGTTACAAACCTAATTTTCTTGCACTAAAAACATTGAAGATTGCTGAGAAATATTTTCCGGTACTAAACCCTCTCAAAAAATGCATTAAGAAAATCAATTTCCTTGGACTCCTAAAGCAGGGGAGGCCTTGCAGAAACTGAAGCAGCTCCAACTCCATTAGAAAAAGAATCACTAAATGCTTACTTGTCAGCGCTAGAAGGAGCAATCGGTGTAGTGTTGATGGTTAATAGAAAGGGAATCCAGACACCCATTTACCTCGAGATTGTTGGATGACTCCCATTATCAAGTAAGCAGGGAAAGTCCCAAAGAACAAGGTACTGGCTAGGAAGTTAAGGATCAAGGCGTTGCAATATGAGATGGTCGAGGAAGAACTTTATTGAAGGTCTTACTTAGGTCCCTCTCTCAAATGCGTAGTTCTGTAGGAAGCCAATTATGTGCTAAGGGAATCCATGAAGGAATTTATGGGTTACATATTGGGCCATAACCAGTCATGATGAATTCCATGAACTCTGGATGCTATTGGCCCGAAATGTACAAGTCAGCCATTGACGTGCGATAATTGTAAGTCCACGCACCTATGACACGCCGACCAAAACTGAACATGATCCCGTTAGATCAGCATGGCCATTTAAAAAACGGGTCATCGATACGTTGGTTCATTCCCGATCAACGCTGGAAGGGCAAAATGGTCGGTGGTAACAATTGATTGTTTCACGAAGTAGGTGGAAACCAAACAACTTGTATCAATAATAGGAAAATAAATTAAAAGGTTTAAAAAAACCTTATATGTCAAATTAGTTTTCCCCACTCTATTGTCAATGACAATGGAACCCAGTTTGATAAAATCCCCTTCCGAGGGTGTATGAAAAATTTGCAATCAAACAAATGCTTGTATCCGTAGCATATCCTCAAGGTAATGGGTTTGTGGAAATGGCAAATAGAAGAATTGTTAATGGGATCAAGAACGGGCTGTGAAGGTCACAACATTCTTGCAAAATATCACATCTGAATAGGAAAGAGATCCCCCAAACAAGTTATGTCCAATAGTTGAGGAAGTATTATGTCTAACATTTCATGGAGTTTCTTTTTGAAGAGAATAGTTAGTTAGCAATTCCAATTTTTGTGAAAATTCATCCCTATGAGGGAATGACTACAACTTGTATACCCCATCAAGGGACAAGAACGCAATAATACTATGGCTCTATCTTTTTTGGTATTATACTTGTGCTAACAAACCAAACGCTTGAAATCAATAGTAACGGGTACATTATCATAATATACGTGTAGATAATCACATTAAAGGGATAAAATATGATAAACGAGTTAAATTAACACTCATTGCTACATTTATAAAGACTCAAAGAGGAGATCATAAACCCTAAAACATGGGAACAAACCATAATCTGTCAAAAGTTATACACTGACAAAAACATACATAAGCATGTCGAAGTATAAAAATAAACAAACAGCCATGCTAATATGAAAAGCTGAAAATAAGCTTAAAGATAGTAGCCAAAAGATTGGCTTGGATAGTCGACAATCCAAAACCTAGTCCACCAGAAAGAAGCCAAGACTTCTAGGGGAAATAGTATGAACCCCTAAACCAAAACCTCTTTCAATAAATAAAGAGACTAGTCCAACGTACATGCAACTCTAGGAGGCATCCCGACTGCTTCTAAGGGCCCTGGTAAGAAGCCTTCTATGCAGTCAGGAAGCATGTTTTAGAAAACATTACCACCTGGAACACATAACAAACCTATCTAAACACATTAACGTAGCAAAAACACCAAAGAAATGCGCAACAAAAACGAATATGCCTAAGATAAAAGGCATAACACAAGCATGATAGTATCTAAAGCTTAAATATATATATATATAAGATTCTCCCAGAAGGGGGCAAACCATCACCCAAACATTTTCCAAAGGAAGTCAAAAGAGAGTCAGCCAAAGATTGTCCATTAGCGCCCATCTAGTATCCTACTTCCAAACCCTTTAGGTAGCCATGTGTCACTACAACCTCATGTATCTCTCCCACCATCAAAGTGAAATCCCAACCATTCTTGATCTTGTGGAAGACTTGACTAAGCCATTTAGTCATCAACTAGTGTCTATCAGAGGAAAGGGTTTTATTATCCTTTGATACCATAGCAAGTTCTATATGAACTTCTTGATTGTTGGTAATGACATCCCGCATAACCAGGTTAGCATAGGACGAATCATCCCCAGGTTTTGTCATCTTAATGATCAAGACCTTAATGGTCTCATCCAAATGCCCTATAACTCTCTCAACATCCTGCAATTGAACCTACAAAGAAAACAAGATAAAACATATTATAACATAACAAAACAAGAGGCAATATAAGGAAAAAAGAAAACATGAACAAGGGCATACATATATAATCTCAACTTCATACTCCAAACCTTGGAATTGATCCACCATTCTTGGAGCACAATAGCAGCCCTAACCTATAATGCTTCCCTCTCCTAAGTTAGTTGCATCACCTAGTTCATCAAATCTCGAACTTTTTCACCAGTCTGGAATTGGATTTTTTTAGACTTCCTAAAACGCTTCATGAGCTCAAATCCCAGATACAAGGTGTCACATAAGTTGACAAAAAAATGATTGTACAGGTATTTGCAACTTGTGGATCAGTGAAGGGAACGCTCGGCTTCAGGCGAAGTGTGTTTTAGGAAATCCAAAAAAACCCAAATGTTTTCCAGAATGGTGCCACAGTTGAAGGTCTAACCAGGAACAAAGCGCTCCTTCAGCCAGGGGCTCCAATGAGAAATTTAAAAAGTAATCTTCAGAAGCTTCATATTCTTTCCTCTTACCATTCGCCTTCTTCACATCATCTTCCTTAGACTTCCTAGAAGAGGGAGACAGTTGAGAACGAACACTGGTAGAAGTGGAAGGATTGACAGGCAGTTAGGTCCTAGAACCCAAAGATGAATTACCATATATATCAATTACCAGCTTTCTCTTCACTTTTTTTTCACTTTGGGGCCATATTCGGCCCGTTTCATCACTACCTTTCGCTTGGAAACACAAGGAACTACCGGTGCCGAAGGCACAAATTGTACTTGTTGCTTCAAGGTACAACCCCGAAGACGAGTACTAATACCGGTAACAACCTTCTTCGAATACACTTCACCCAAGGTGTGGTCATCATCGTCACTAACAGTCACAGCAATACGATTGCAGAACTAGAACCTATGGGTGGTTTATTGATATCAAGCAAAGAGTTTGAAGTCTCAATGAGTGCAAAATCCCTAGAGGTAAGCTTCTTGATGGCGAAATCCAGTTTCTTTCCCCCCCTAGCAAGAATCTTTTCCAAACTCATATCTTCAAAAACTAGAAAACATCAAATAATGACAAGTCTAAAAAATTGCAATTCAAGCAAAAGACAAGGATGAACCTTTCCCGTTCTTCCTGTTCTCATACACAACATGATAAGTCGAACTATCATCCTAAATGCTACACATTTGAGTCATTACCAACACTAGCTCGTGAAGAGGACATGCAAGGACAGGATCAGATATAACAAAGTTATACAGATCATTTTGATCAAGAGACCAAACTAGAGCAACATTGTCTCGAGTCAAGTAAGAATGAGGGTGAGGATTCCTGACAAACTCAGAAAAAACAAAAGAAAACTCGTCTTTCCACTCATTGGGTGGAGTATACTTAGGGAAAACCTTGCAACAACCAGAAAGACGACGACGTTGGACCGTGTACCAGTTTTTTCACATCTAACATGAAAAATCGACAAAATAGAGGGACAAATGGCAACCCATCGTGTGCGCGACATAAAATTTCAAAGTGAATAGGAAGAAAAAACCTTAAGGGATGCATTTGGATAAATCAATTTCATAAAAGTCCATAAATCCTCTAAAAACGATGTAAATCACCATATCCAGGTGATTGAGTGTAGTCTCACCGTCAACAAGAACAGTGGTGTTCCTTGAATTAGGGATTCGATACGTCTCACAGAATTGCCTAACCATTGGTTCATCTAAACAATTAAATACACTCTCAACGTTTCCGCAATTCATAATTATAAGAGAGAAGGAAGAAAGTTTGAAGAAAATGAGGAAAATGTTTAAGTCTTGGTTCTTAAAGGAAAGAGAGGGAAATGAAAGAGACGGGCGTGGAAACGGCCAATGAGGGCCACTCTCGCCCACTCGCCCTGATCAAACTGTAACGAACACGCAGCACCACCCCTTCCATCCATTTTAAATAAAAGTCATCATTTTTCTTCACATTAAACAGTGTGTATGCAGAACCGTCAATGTCAACAATCTCCTCCCTTTTCTAGAAAAATTTAATGAAAATTTGAATGATAAACGGATCTTTACTCCATTGAGATAGTCCATAGTGGCCCTTTTCAGGGGCAGCTTCCCTACGTCACCGATTAAACTGGGTCAAGGGGGTTGGGAACGAATCACAATGGACTATGTGTAGTTAAAGAGGTATCCCCTAACGAGACCAATCCATATAACATAACTTGGGCAAAATCCTTTAAGGAAAACAACGGGTGGCCCAAGGCCAAAACCTAAATTTGCCAAAACAAAATATCCTCAAGTGAAGACAACATGGATGGCAACTCGTCCATACTCAAGAACTAAGTAAAACAAGACACAATGGATATAATAAAAATCCAACAGGTATGGTTCTATTAAAGCTAACTACTATTTACACAACGATAATAGTTAATGAAAACCTAAACTCGCCCACTCCCACAAAACGAAATAAACCTACCCATGCTCACCCTAGGGACAGACTTACGTTCGTAGGTATGGTTCTATTAAAATCAAACCCAACCCTAATTGTCGAACCGACCAAGAAGTTTTATGTTCGATGTCAAAGTTGGAGCAAATAAAAACAATGAACCACTAATAAAAATTCCTAGATCCGTCACTGTCTTACCCGTAAACCTAAAAGCTAAACACGGAAATTTAAATGATTAACCCAAAAAACCTAATTTAAAAACAAAACCCAAAGTAGGGGTGTTCATTCGAATCGAATGCAAATTGGACGAATTGGTCGAATTGGGACTTTTAAAAACCGTATTCGTATTTGATCCACATTCGACTAAAAATCTATGTATTCGATTCGATTAAGTTATTCGAATTCGAATAGATTCGAATGTATTCCCTTTAAAAAATATAAATAAGTAAACACATCAAACAACAATACAAATGTAACACCGACATAACATAAGTTTAAAACATCACCCAAACAATGTGCGAAACATCACCCAAACAATATATACAAAATATTAGCACATCAACAAGTCTAAAATATGTTTAAAAAATGTCTAAAGCTGCATAATTAAGCATTAAAAAAGACTTTAAGCAAGTTTAAAACCAGCAGAACAAACAATTAAGTAGCTGTCACAGTACCAAATCATGTCCGTATGCAGAAATAACAATTAAGATTGAGTAAAGAGTTGAGTTTGGATATTATTAACTTCACTTCAAGCCCATTAAGTTATATTCACATATAGATAATTAATTAGATATATTAGAATATATATACAAATATATATTAAATAATATATATTTCTTATTCGAATTGATCGAATAGAATGCGAATACTGAAGATTATATTCGTATTCGATCCACATTCGACAAAATTATTTGAATCGAATTCGAATGACCGAAAATTAATTTTGAATGGTCTTAATCGAATCGAATTTCGAATAATTCAAATCATATTCGAATAATGAACACCCCTAACTCAAAGTCCGAAAAACTATACCTAAAAACTAAATCTTATATAAAAGCCGTTTAAGTTTTATCATCAAGGTTGACTATGTCAACCATCCCTTAAAAACATGAAGAAAAAGAGATGGCCTAGGCCCTAGCTAGATAGTTGTCTAAAAATCGGTTCAACTTGCGACCAAGTCATGATTAAGATTGGCTACTTTTGCCAATAGTTGTTTGCCATTTTATTCTTTTATATTACGGAGTAAATCAATAACCGAGAGTCAAGTCAACGAAGCTTGTCATTGGTACTAACTTACATATTGTTGGATAAGTATATATACAAGCCAACCTCTTTCCATTTATTCACGTCACAACATACATAACCATATATCTTTCCTTCAAGTGTCCTAATTAACATTCCAACTCAACTCTTGTAACTCTTCTTCAATGATCTTTTAATAAGAGAGAGAAGGGCATCAACCATAGATATTTATAAATAGATGTTGATGATGAAATTCGTGTAAATATAGTTGCAGAGAGAGATTTGGGAAGTGAATAGTAGAGACAGATATTGGCACATACTACACACGTATACATACTATACACAAACGATAAGTATATAACGAAAGAGAGATGAGTAACGAGGGACAAAATGTACGGTTAAAAGAGAGATCATTAGAGATAACACCATCATGGGCAGTAGCAGTGGTGGTGTTTGTGATACTCTTCATTTCAATTGCTCTTGAATACATCCTTCACTTCATTGGCCATGTATGTTTCCTCTCTTTCTCTCTTTATTTTATTATAAAAAAGCAAACAACGTGTTTTTAGTTCAAATACTAGTCTTTGTTTTTAGTTGTTATAACAACAGGCCGGACATATATCTATATAAATAACCCACAAATTATTATATGATTATTATATCATTAATTTATTGGTATATTGGTTTTAAACGTTCTCAACTATCACCTTTTGGTTTCTATCGGTCCTAACTATCGAATTGGCTAGTAACGGTCCAAACTTTTATCACTGTAGCAACAAACAAACCATCACAAAAAAATTTATAATGACGTTAAGTTTTTTCAAATTCAAGACCGATGTTTTAGAGCTATTGATTGGAAGAAGAATATGAGTCGATTGATGTAAAAGTTATCTCAAAACAATGTTCCGAACAACAAAATTTTTACATCTGATTAAAGCACCATTGATTTAAACACCCCATTGACGCACCGTTTCGTCGTTTGGAGCATCATTTCGATGTAAATTTAAATCAATCGACTCGCATTCTCCTCAATCACAACCCTAAAACATCAGGCTTGAATTCTAAAAAAAATAACACCGTTAAAAAATTTAACAACGTAAAAAGTTGGGATCGTTATCAGCCAGTTTGATGATTGGGACCCGTAAAAATCAAAAGGTGATAATTAAAACCGTTGAAGACCAATATATCTAGTTTATTTGTTTTAAACGACTAAACTATTATAAATTAATCAAATATATTCCTAGTGTTTGTTTAATTTTGTTTCTAAATTTTACAGTGGTTACATGGAAAACATAAGAAGTCCCTCTATGAAGCCCTTGAAAAGATCAAAGCAGGTAACTTATGATCTTTATAAACTAACTCGGTCATCTTTTAACCAATGATCCTTAGCTTAAGTGGTTAAGGTGAGGTATCCAAGACATATAAAAGTGGGAGGTGTTGGGTTTAAGTCCCACTTAAAACAAAAAAAAATAATGGAGGTTCTAGATTGGGTCAGAAGGTTTTTTCTCTATTGGTGAGTTTCCTCTTGTGGGGGTTGGGGGTGCGATCCTGGATGGGAAACGGATAGATGGGCTCAATTAAAATAAAATCTATCCTCTGAACAAAGCCTACATTTTCCGTTAAAAAAAACTCGGTCATCTTCTACATCTTTTTATAATGTCGATCGATCGATATTCTGGTTCTGTATGCTGATGTTGTTTCTTGTGTACTTTGTGCTTCTAGAGTTGATGCTTCTTGGGTTCATATCCTTACTACTAACAGTGGGTCAAGGACCAATTTCTGATATATGTATCCCAAGTCATGTTGCAAGAACATGGCACCCTTGTGATAGTAAGAAAGAGGACGACCAGTTCTATGATCCGTGTCGTAAAAAGGTATGTTAATTGAAATGGTTTCTTTTTATGTTTTGATGATATGATAACAACTTTAAATGATCAAATGTGCAGCCGGGAAAGGTGCAAATGGTGTCCAACTATGGGATACACCAACTCCACATATTCATTTTTGTGTTGGCGGTGGTTCATGTTTCATATTGCATACTTACTTTGATCTTGGGTAGACTCAAGGTAAAATCTTAATTATAGTTTAACTATACAAATGTAATGGGTATATTGGTTTAAATGGTGTCAGCTTTCATCTTTTGGTTTCTATCGGTGCCAACTATCGAAATGGTTGGCAATTCCCAACTTTTATCTCTTTGGGCAACCAACAGGCAGTCGTTTAAAGTTTTTTAACGCCGTTAAGTTTTTTTTCGAATTCAAGACTGATTTTTAAGACTTTTGATCGGAAGAAGAATATGAGTCGATTGATGTAAGAGTTATCTCAAAACGAAGCTCGAACGACAAAATTTTTACATCCGATAGAAGCACCGTTAGGTCTAAACACCCGATTGAAGCACCGTTTCGTCGTTCGGAGCGTCGTTAAGAGGTCATTTTTACATCAATCGCCTCGTATTCTCCTTGCGATAAAAAACCCATAAACATCGGTCTTGAATTCGAAAAAAACTTAACGTCGTTAAATGTTTTTTAACGACGGCTTGTTAGTTGCCAAAGTGATAAAAGTTAAGACCGGTAAAAACTAAAAGGTAAAAATTTGAGACTGTTTAAAATCAATATAGCAATGTAATATGATTTTACAACTATTGATGATCGAAAATGGATACAGATGAGGAAGTGGAAAGGTTGGGAAGATGAAACCAAGACGGTTGAATACCAATACCATCATGGTAAGTTTTGTTATATTCATATGTTCAAAGTTCTATAAATTTGTCAAATATTTCACCCGGATTTATAAAAATCAACTCATATAAATGCGTGTTCGCTTTAGATCCAGAAAGATTTAGATTTGCGAGAGAGACAACATTTGGACGTCGGCATTTGAGATTTTGGAGCGACTCGACCATTCTCCTATGGATCGTAAGCACTCATTAACTTTTTTTAAAAGCCGAAGCGTTGGTGCGAGAAAATAATATTATCAGTAATTATATTAAATTTTAATGATATTTTAAATAAGAGATCTGCATGTTACCGATCATGTCCTCGCAAACAAATTGTATCACTTATCAGTTACATAGTTGGTTTCAAAGAAGATTTAACTAATTGCCCAAAAAATGTCGACAATTCTAATAAATAAATAAATAAAAATTCTAATAAAATCAAAGATGTGTACAAGTTGACATTATATCGTAGAAAGTTGGCCAATTTAATAGTGAAATACAGCCACAAAATTAAACCAGCTAGGCCACTTGCATTAATTAATACGATTAAATATTGTTTTGGACCACTTCTATGAATAATTGAATACGAAGCTGACCAAAAGAAATTTTAAAAGTGTACCTACATATTAAAAAATAATACTAAGAAAGAAAAATTTTATTAAAAATGTTTCTACTATAATTTTGTGTATATTTTCTTTGGTATTCACTTGATCTAGATCATGTGTTTTTTATATTTATGTATTTTTTAACGATAACTTTTAAAATTAATTCTTATATTTTATATTTTACTTTGTGTTATTACAATGCCATTTAAACCTTTAGTGGTTCAATAGTTGTAAAGATCATAAGTAGAGTGAAAAAGATTGTGATAGAGAAAAAATGTTGTCACATATATAAGATATTGACTCATATTGACTCAGCAAAATGTAATAGTGAAAAATAGTTATAATGGGTGTTTGATACTCATAGAAACTGTAATTCTTAAATTTAAAAAGATGAATGCATGTGGTACATTATAAAATTTAAAAAGTAAACAAATACACAAACATCTTCCATCACTGATGAAAGTGATTACAATCATGACTATAATGCCCCCATTACCTGGAAATGGCGGTGTACAAACGCTATAAGAAAAAAACTGCTATAATGTGGCCATAACGTGGACCATTACCAAGTTATGTTATTCTTTTGCATGTGTCTTGCCACAAAGTTATGTTGCCCTTATGCGATTTAGACTTTTAGTCTATTATGACGTTTGACTTTTTAAATTTTGTGACAGATTTTTAATTACTAGAGGAAATTAATTGGTTGATTATGATATTTTAATTTTGTGGGTTATATCTATACATATTAATAAAAGAATGTCACGTGTCATTCATTAAGACATATTGTGGATAGTTTTTCCCGCCCAAATTTTTCGACATTATTTCTGGTAAAAAATCGACACAAAAGATATTCTGATTTGTATTAGGAACTATACAAAATTTTATTTATAAATAAAAAAATAATCACGAGACAATATGCTTTTAAATATTTTTTTTGTAAAATTTTATTCATCGTAGTAATTGTTTTATATTGTATCATAACTTAAAGTTTTAATTATACATAGTTTAAATCATATGTTATAAAAAAACATTGTTATTAACATCTGAATCCCCTAAAATGTATAATCACATACATGCGTCTACAATATGTCTACAATATGTTTGCAGTTTCATCGTGTTTTTTTATGCTCTATAGTTGTATACAAGCATTAAAATAGGATATACCAGCTGGATTTTGAAATTTAGAGCTATAATGCTATATAAGCATGTTTTATAGTGTTTGAGAGAACTTGTGTTACTTGAATGAAAACAAGACATGCTATGAAATATTTTAGACACATACGGAAAACACACAAGCATAGTCTCGAATACTGTTTACAAGGAACTTTTACTAATTTTCATTATTATATAAACTATTCTATATACTTTGCTTTTTTGTTTTTTACTTTTGAAAACCAACTTCTTTTCTTATGTTGTTTGCTATTTACAATATTTTTTGCTGATAACTTTAATGATAATACTATATGAGTTTTTTTATATCTACATGTTAACAACTCAATCCTTTTATTAAATTAACATTTTAATGATCCATCTGTGTAACACACAGGTAATAATCTAGTATATTATATAATCTAGGTGTTTTGATTTATGAAAACTTAATATAGTTATATTATTTCTTTTTGGACAATGTAGGGGTGTTTTTTCAGGCAGTTTTTAACATCGGTAGCGAAGGTTGATTATCTTACTCTTAGACATGGGTTCATCAATGTAAGTACAATTAAAAAAAAGTTGTTTATATTTGTTTATTTATTAAAAAACTATTTATAATTTGAATGTTTAAAAGTTACCATTTGTTGGTCGATCGATGAATCGATAGAATATAAGCATAATGCCTCTATATCATTTACAAAAGTTTAATTTGTTTTAACTTTTTTTTTTTAACTTTTTTTAGTAATTTTGTTTGATTTTGTGTTTTTACAGACACATTTAACCCCGGAAAGTCAACATCAGTTTGACTTCCACAAATATATCAATAGATCGCTTGAGGAAGACTTTAAAGTTATCGTTGAAATAACGTAATTTTTATTTCAAGATATATATATTTTCTTATGACCATTTAACATTCATCATATTAATATTTTTTCCATATATGCAGACCCATAGTATGGTTTTTTGCTGTTTTGCTCCTTCTCACCAACACTCATGGTAAGTAGTGAGAAATCTAGGGTTTAAAAATTATAACGTAAATTACTATTTTGATCCTTGAGGATTAGTAAAAAAGTATAATTTTATTCAAAAATTCGGTTTTTACATTTTTAGCCCTGTAATTTTACACAAACTTGATGTTTCGATTCACCTCACTAATAACGATTCAATATTCTTTTAATTTATTTTATAAAATCCCAATAATACCATAAGACCTAGTAATATGCTCAAACTTCTATTATATTATTAATATTTAATAATATTATTTTTATTATATAAAGAGTTAGGTGTAATATGTAGTCATATGGTTTACATTCAATTGCACTTTACAACCCCGTTTGAATAGACTATTTACATAAAAAAAAAACAAATTAATAATATATGAGATCTAAAAAATATTTACTTTTGAGTTAAATGCATTGAAAAATAAAAAATCATACCTAGAAACAATAAAAAACAGAATCATAACAATTAATTATCGTACAACCATCAGCACCAATAACATATCTATCCCCTTAAATAAATACACAAAGCTTTCATTTTCATAGTTTTACCTCGTTTAATTTATTTACTTCCTCCGTCCCATTATAAGTGTCCATATTGCCTTTTTTAGTTGTCCCATTTAAAGTGTCCACTTTTAAAATTTATTGGTAAACTTCCAAATTTACCCTTAATAACATAAAACAAACAATATGATGGACCCACAATAATATTTATTGTGAAGGGTATTATTGTCAAATGACAAGCAAAAATACCCATCATTTAATGTGCCTAAAACTTTGTGTTTTTCAAACTATGACACTTCTAATGGGACGGAGGGAGTAATTTATTTTATATTAACAGGTTGGTATACATACCTATGGTTGCCTTTTATCCCACTAGTTGTAAGTACAATTCTTTTCATCTTATCTACCAGATTTCGACATTTTATTAGTGTACCATACAATAAATTAAAACTAGATTAATAACTAACTTTCATAACTAGTGTACCATATAATAGAGTAAAAACGGTAATTTTGGTATTCTGTGTTTTGATACCATTAATAGTGTCAGGCCTATCTTAACAGTTTTGGTCTGAATTTATTTCTAACAAAAATGGTCCCGAACACTCACTCCATCCAACTTTTCGTTAAGTCTCCCTCAAATGCGAAGTAAAGATGACATTTCTACCACATTTTTTGAAATCCGACTGAATAACAATGTTAACCTACATGCTGACCTACATAAAGGAGGGGATAATATTTTTACCCCTAATATGCAGGCAGGGCACATGGGAGAGATTAAACCGAAAATTAGATAAACTAGTGTTCAGGACTATTTTTGTTATGAAATAAAATCACTTTGACCAAAACCGTTAAAGTGAAACTAAAACTGTTAATGATATCAACCAAAATACAATCTACTCAATATATATTAACATAAAACAATTTGCAACATTTAAACAACAAATAAACCACAAATAAACCTTGTTTTGTAGATAATACTTTTAGTTGGAGCAAAGTTACAAGTGATTATTACCAAAATGGGGAGAAGGACTCATGAAATGGCAGATGTGGTGAAGGGTACACCCATGGTTCAACCAGGCGATGGTCTCTTCTGGTTTGGTCGACCTCGGCTCATACTCCTCTTGATTAACTTTGTTCTCTTTCAGGTTCGCAAACAAAATTTTGTCTAAACTTCCACATGGGCTATCCGCGTTGATGGACTTTATGTTCTAACATTTTCTTGTTGTTTTTATAGAACGCATTTCAGCTCGCATTCTTCTTGTGGAGTTGGGTACGCCTTTTCGACTTTTCGTCTTAGATTTGAATGGATTATATAGTTTCTTAATTGAATGGGACAGACGGATAAAAAACGATTTCGAATAGATCTTTTGCTTCATTATGGTACTAAGTATTGTTTGTTGTTTTTCTATGCAGTATACATTTGGGTTAAAATCATGTTTCCATCATCGGAATGAAGATATTATAATTAGGATCACAATGGCGTAAGTTATGGTTACATGAGAGTGTCATATAATGTGAAACAAAATGTGTGTTTGGGTACATGTCACTTTTAAAACTATTAATCTAGACTAGTTTTAAGTTAACAACTTTAAAAGACCAATAAATACACTTAATTACCTATATTAACTATTTTTTAAAAGAATGATGCATGATTGCTCAGGTTATATAATGTTTAACCCGTGTGTCCATCACATTGTTTTGTGATAATGATATAACATTAGCTTTTGGCAATTTTTCAGGGTCGTGATACAGTTCATATGTAGTTACGTGACACTGCCTTTATATGCGTTAGTAACACAGGTAGGTAAAAGTATTTAGTTTACTTATTAGAATCGTGACGTAAGCAAAAGCGCAATATGGCTGACTTTTTTGGTTTTTATGTGACTTTTTAACAGATGGGTTCAAGAATGAGAACAACTATCTTCAGTGAAAATGTAGCAAAAACACTAAAAACATGGCACCACACGGCGAAAAAGAACATCAAGCATGGTCACCATTCAAATCCAAACTCGCCATTTTCAAGTAGACCAGGGACCCCACTTCATGGAAGTACATCCCCAATGCATCTTTTGCATAGATACCCAGACAATAGTCTTGATAGCCTTTCAAATTCTCCAAGACGCTCGGGTTTCGAGAATGAAGGTTGGGCAAATGAGTCCTCTTCAAACTACCACTACAAATATCAAGAACCCGAAAACTTCACAAGAGACGAGTGTCCCGACATCGAAGAAGGTGAGATTCAAGACTTGGTCTTGAGCTCGACCCAAATGCAGTTAGAATCCAGACCAGTTAGGACTCAACATGAGGTTGATGTGACAGATTTTTCATTTGGTCAGGGTAAGTAAACATTGTATCTCATTGAATACTTTCACCTATACTTAAAATTGTATACCATTTTTCTACATGCAAAACTATATATATCATCATTCTGGATTTATTGAACTTAGTAAGTTTAAATTCAAAATCAATTAAAAATTTGTGAAACATTTGATTCCAACTCAAAAGTTGTTAAAATGAGTGCAAAAAATAAACTTAATGTAATGTAATAATGTAAAATCAAATTTGGTTATGTCGCATGATTTGAGAGTGGAATCTTCGAATATAATACTAAAACTAATTACATTTTGTTTATATGCCATAATTTGAGAGTAGAACCTTGAATATCTCTCATAATAATAACTTTATATTCAATATATATATATACACATATATAGGATGAGGATCATTACAGAATATCTTTTTTTCACGAGAACAAAAGGAAAACTTTATGGCCCTTGATCAAGTTATTGGCTATTATAATATCACTAATTTACATATATGTAAATCAATAGGTCCTTAATTTACATGTATGTAAATCAATGGTTCCTTAATTTACATGTATGTAAATCAATGGTTCTGTAGTTCTATAATTAAAGTGGTTCTGTAAGGATCTTAACCCTATATATATATATATATATATATATATATTGGGTAGTGTTCAAGAGATAACTCATTTTGTGTTGAGAACTAGAGAACTACCAAAAAGACAAGGGATGAAATTTTAAAGAGTGGCGGTAAAATTGGAACTTTAAATATTTCTATCTTTTGCATACGTTAATATTATTTTTAAAAAAATGCACCATTAGATCAATAATTTCATTACCTTTCATTTAAGTATAAATAACATTATAAAAAATATTTTTTTCTCGATTTTTTAATTTTCATACTACATATATGTAGTATTGCGATATTGTATTTGATTATATTTTTCTTTAAACGTTAATAACTTTTTCATACGTTATTTATATTAAAAAAATTTAAAAATCACGTTTTGTTATTTTTGATACTACATATATGTAGTATCATTGGAATTGCTGCATTTTTTGAAGCGGCCAAATAGCTCAAGAGTCTATTAATTATTTAAAGTGTACATACGTTCTCAAATGACCAATAACAAAGTTAATCCATATTAAAAAAACTTATTACAAATGAAAACAAAACCAATACTTATACTATGTCTAAACATGAAGATTATAATAAACATAAACAAACAATAAATATCATAACAAAATAAAATAAACCTGAAATTCAAACTATAAGATAATAATGCATCAATACTGCATATACTGCATATATGTAGTAGTGTGATACTACATATATGTAGTATACAATACTACATATATGTAATACTATAAAATTTAAAAGGGGATAGTGAATATGGTGATGTTATGCACCTAAGTTACACGTAAAACCATTAAAATTACGAAACTTTGATAAAGTAACTTAAATTATTGTTTATTAGAAAACTTAACCCATTGGTCTTTATTCAATTTTAATGGACAACTTAGTTTTCTCTTCTTAAATCATAATTCTTCTCTTTCCCATTTACTCAATAATCATCATTCATTTTGGTAAAGATTACATGTCCTTTAAGAATCGATCATACGTCAATTTGGCTTCTCAGTTCCAACTAACAGATTAATATAACATGACTCGTATAATTGGTATTATGATTTGCCCTTGCTGCACGTATTCATACCACATCACATAATGTGAACCAAGTAATTGCTAGCAATGTCAATACGATTATATGAGAAAAATCCATTTAGAACTAAGGCATGACAGTGTTGTTTTTTTGTGATGGTATCATCGAAATCAATATCGGGGAACTTTTGTTATTTTATCAAAGTATGTAGTTTTGATGTTTTGTCATGTAATTTAGGTGCATAACAGCACCATATTCATTTTCCACAATTTAAAAAAATATGGTATAATATACTACATATATGCAGTAATGAAATCAAAAAAACGAGAATTTTTTTTATAATGTTATTTATACTCAAATGAAAGATACTGAAATTCTTGATCTAATGGTGCGAAATAAAAAATAAAAACTTAACGTATGCAAAAGATAGAAATGTTTAAAGATTTATATATTTAAAGTTTCAATTTTTTCCATCCTCTTTAAAATTTCATCCCTTATCCTTTTGGTAGTTCTCAAGTTTTCAACTTAATATGGAGTTCTCTTTTGATCTCTTCCCAACAAATATATATATGAGAGTTATCCTACAAATGATTTTAATCAAAGAAGGGTAAGAAAGATTCATAAGCTTTAGATGTCTTTTTAATGACTGAGATCAATTTGTAGGAAAATTATATTTGGAAGGGTAGCTTAGTCATAGCCATTTTTGTTGATTTTTTCTCTCCACATGCAAGACATGTCAATTCCCTACTTTTTTAAAACGTTCATAACTTTTGGATGAGATGTAATAAAACGCGTATAATATTGATATATAAAAAAAATAATATTTCCATTACTTGTCAAGTCATTGTGTAATATCATGTCATTGTGTTATATTATAACTAGTGAAATATCACTTTTATCGGTTCATTCTTAGGTCATTGTGTAATATCATCTCATTGTAAAGATTTGTTGTGTTATCTTATGTGTTTAGAAAGTATCAATGTGTTACAAATTCTTAATATGTATTTGAGAATGTTAAAATACAAAGTTATTTTTTGGTACAAAGTGTGAGAATAACACAATGGTATATAAAAACACAATGACTCTTTAAAAAATTATAACTCACAATATAAATCAAATTTCAAAAAAGTGGTTCGGAGACCTTGTTCCCCACGTAATTCTCTTTGAAAAATAAATAAACGAAAAATTAAAAAAATTACCGTTTTTTTATATATTTTACAATAGACACAAAGAGAAAACAGTAATTTTTTTTTTAATGTTTCGTTTAGTTATTTTTTATAGAGGATGAGGTGGTAGCATGGTCTTCGAAACACTTTTGGTGTAATTCTGTAATTCTTATTAGGTCATTGTGTAATCCTCGTCAAATAAGAATACATAATGACCTGAATGGATGACACAACAACTCAGCGGATGACACAATGACCTGACGAAAGACATAATGACCTTACGAAAGACACAATAAGCTGAAAAAAATGTAAAGAAAGTTTTTTTCATACATCAACATTATACGTGTTTTAAAAAAATGCTCGTTTTTATGGTGTAATTTGTTTTAAAAAATGTCGTATGTAAAAGTTATAAACGTTTAAAAAAGTGGGGGGGTTGACATGTGCCTTGCATGTGTAGAGAGAAAATTAAAAAAAGTGGGTATGACTAAAATATCACATCTCATAATTTAACTAAATGTCACATGTCAATCTCTTATTCATTCTTAGCCTTCTTATATACATACATATATATTTTTGAAAGTTATTTCCAAATAGTAATCACCTACTCTATATACGTACGGTTACATATATACATACATATTCATCATTTGTTTTTAATAAAATGATATTATGTTTCGTTGATCATTTTGCAAGTATAATTAAAACATTCTTTTTGAAGTTTTGTAAATTTTGACACCAATATAATTGTTCTTTGTACACATTCACGTATACACTCATTTACACGCAAATCACACACATATATATATCAAACATTTTTTCACTTATTTATTGGGCAAGTCATCTAACTAATCGCAGTTGTTGGCATCTGACTATTCGGCTTCATTGGCTTTCCTCATTATTTTCAAGTCTTGGGTTAAGACAAGACACTACTCGCTAGCGTCTAATTCACTTGAACCACGGCTCTGATATCAATCTATCACACCCCGATTTCTAGGTCACTTCATGATGATTGGATTTACATAAGTACGTAGCCGATTTAAGTATTACAACGAAAGTCTTAAGGTCCAAAATTTTCATTTACACTTACATTTGTATTCTACGGCTACATACTAAATTTTGTTCATGCCAATGTAATTCCTTTGCCAAATAGTCAGCCAATGCCTTCAAACCCGCCGCACAACTTACTTTAGATAACTGTTTTCTTACCTGAAATGCATACAAAAACATGTCAGCTAACGCTGGTGAGTTCTAAGTTTAGTGATGGCAACGGGGCGGGTATGGGTCGGGTATAGGTAATCCCATACCTGTACCTGTTTAGAAATGGGTGTTCCATACCCGCCCCATACCCGTCGGGTATATGTTGGGTATTTACCCGTTGGGTATCGGGCATACCCGCGGGTAATCGTGTATACCCATTAATAACATAAAACTTACCCGTCGGGCATACCCGTCGGGTATATAAAATACATCATAATATAAAAATGAAATGACACTTTAAATTACCATTGTATTATACTTAATAATGCCATAATTTATAAAGAAATTAAAATTATAAAACGAGATACATAATATATATTTTAGTTAACAATATATTTACCTAACATAAAATAAAAAACAATTAAGCAAACATAATATATAAATAGAAAATATTAAATTATTTTCGGGTAAGTTAACGGGTAAACGGGTATGACTAATCGGGTAATCGGGTCGGGTAAACGGGTATACGAGGCAATCCCATATCCGTCCCATACCCGCGAATTTTTTTATTTTAATCCCATACCCGACCCCATACCCGTTTACCCGTCCCTGTACCCGTCCCAAATGTCTCGGATTTCGGGTTTCCCCATCGGGTTCGGGTTTGATTGTCATCCCTATCTAAGTTTAATTACCAAGGGCAAAACTCTTTGAAAGGACCTGCAATTGAGTTTATAAAAAAAAATTGTCAAACCTTTATGAAAAACAATCCGTTTTATAATATCAACTCCATGAGATATAAAACATTGGCTTATCAGGAAAGCTTGTTCAAAAACGCTTGTGCACATGAAAAATACTTATAAAACATACTAGCACTACCATGCTATGTTAATATTTTAAGCCACATGTAATAATTTAGTTTTTCCATGCCATACGATGTGATGTACTCGAGATAATGATATAGCTATCATAGACTAGCTAGGTACTATGATTAACTTCGGTCATAAGTCCATAATCAAACAAAGAAACACATCGTTGCCCCCACAACAGTCTAAACATATAAACTTCCTCACAAATATTCTGATTAGAGCAACTGATTGCAAGAGCGGGCACTACTAACCCAATAGAACTACCAATATAGTCGGTGGCCTCCCCGAGGCTAATGATTATGGGAGGATTTAGGGGCTCAACATTATATAAACATACTGTTGACTCGACTTATACCATTATAATCTATACAAGATCCCGATTACCAATCATATCACCAAATTATGAATTTGACCCAAAAACAATTAAATAAAACATTATTTAAAACTGGGGCGAAGAACTCACATAAACAGTTTAACACAAAAAACTATTACGAGTATGCATTCCTGGCCAAAAAGTATTTAAAAACAATTTAAAGAGAGGGCATAATAGAACTCACATAAGTTAAAACAGTTTAACACAAAATCATTACGAGTATGCATTCCAACCCAAAACGTCTTAAAAACAATTTAAAGAGAGGGCTTCAGAGAACTCAAATAAGTTAAAACAGTTAACATAAAACCATTACGAGTATGTATTAGTCCCAAATCACTATTGAATCAGTAAGTTGTGAAGATTTTGGGTCAAAATGACATAAATTTAATGAACTTGGATGAACACATGAAGAACACAATGAAAAATTCATATTTGCCTATAAAATGAATTGCAAAAGATGTATATAATGGAAACCCTCAATCACTAGCTCATTCAACCTCATCTAAACCCTAATTGTCATTTACTATTTATAGCCTAATGACACTTTGGACTAATGACAATTAGGACCCTAGACTTAGACTAAAACATGAGAAATAGAAATAATACAAATAAAACCCTAATGTTTAGTCTAATATATATTTTGTCATAACGACCAAATATATATAACTAATGAACGTCTTCACCCGTGCTTGCACGTGATGATGCTCGATATCTTCACTCGCTTATATTTGGAAAGTGACATCTTCAAATAACCCCAACAGTACTCCCCCTAAGATGACACTTTACAAATCTGACATATCAACTTAAATCTTCATGTGGCGAGTATAGAGAGCAACTTAAAGTTTTGGTATGCATTATCTTCAAGAGGACCCAACAGTACTCCCCCTAAGATGATGCTGCCAAAACTCTGTCTTTCAACAAGCAATCTGCATCCTTCTCTCCCTTTTGAGTAACATCAGAGGCTATGGAAAGAAATAAGCAGAGAGTAGATTCCGGTGAATCTATATATCAGCAACGGGATCTTCTTCAACGGTTGAAGTAGAATGAGAAGACTTCTTTGACTTAGAATACTCCCCCTCAACTTTTGCTTTAGAGGTTAATGGGATCTGTGTCTGAGATATTAAGAGGAGGATTCTTAACACTCAGCAATCTGTCTTGGAGATCTTTGGACTGGAATCTGGCTTGAACAGGAACATCTTCAAGTCGCGTGGAAGCTTGTTCTGCAATGGAAACAGTTCCTGCAACTCAAAGAAAAACATTAAAACTCAAGCAATAATGTGCATTTATCATCAATGTAAAGATCAAGTTCTCAATCGGATGAGATATTGCTTGATGAACAACTCCTACATCAATAACATATGTTAATCTGCCAAAACGAAAGAAAAATATTAAAATGACAATCTTTTTGATGTTTTTGAATTTTTCAATGTTTTTGATATTTTTGGAATTTTCTCTTTGCATTCTGAATCTTTAACCTGCAATGAGATCATACAAGCAACTTATCCAACACATGTTTTGCAGATTTTGAGAATAGACATTTGAATTGTGAAGTAATTGAGTGATGAATTGTTGAACAAATCAATTAGCTCGAAGTGACACACTTACTTTTTCTATTCTTGATGATTAATTAGGTTGATTAAGAATAAGTTTTGAGTGACCCATACTTTGCACATTAGAAAGTTATACACCTCATCTAAATAACCCGAGAACAACTTAACACGTCAGGTCACTTACAATCATAAACAGTGTGGAATTTGGGTTCTATTTGGATTTGGTCCACTTTGGGACTTCTTTTGAATTCCTTTTGGAATTTTTCTTTTTGCCTATGTTCCCCCTGGGAATCTTCTGAATTCCATTTTGGAATTTGTTTGGTGACGGTCCGCATTTGGGACTCTTTTTGTTCAATTTTGGAATCTTTTGCTGCATCTTGAAGCTCAAAAGAGACTTCGTGTGAGACTTCAGGTCTGTGGATACCACAACAAAGAAGCTCACGATGCGGTTCATCACACTGAATAGATTGCATCATTACCCGATGTATATCGTTGCATCACAAGATATCTATTTGATTTGTATGAACGTTTCACATGCACTAGACGTTTCAACCACAAAAACTCATTAGAATTTAGTTAAATCATCAAAGAATATACTTGTTCAGTCTAATTGTCCGAGCCGTCTCACACATCAATTTTCACGCTTCAGTCTTTATTGTTTAAAATGATGCGTTGAATAACTCTAGTGTACTATCATTTCTCATGTACGTGCAAGTAGATTCAATATATTTTTGGATTTTTCTGATTTTTATCATTTTTTTTATTTTTTTTTAATAATGATTTCTCCCCCTAAACTTTTAAATTTCTAAGAAAATTGAAAGTTTAATGACAAGAAAAAGGCAGATATGTTATCAACGTATGAAGAGTGCATGCAATATACTTAATCTAAACAGACGAAATGAAACATCAGTTGTTTCTTGCACTGCCATCATCGTTTGATTTTTGAAAATGTTTTTTTTAAAAAAAAAAAATTCCTGCAATGGTTCCTTTTTGTTTCCAACTCCATTTGGTGTCAGTTGCATCGAAGACATCATGAACAAGATTCGGTATCTTGTCATGATAAGGGATCAGCCACGGTCTTCTTTTCTTTGTTTGACCGGCCTCCATAACTGTCCCTAACACACTAACAAATTAGTTAGAGTGTGAAATCCAAGCCATTGCGGTCTTGGATTGTCCGAAATCATCAATATATGTAACTTTTTGATAAATTGCATCTTCTGGTGGACCATCGATTGATGAAGCACGTTGCTCATCTTGATTCTTAACAAGTGTTTTTCTCCACAACTGTTTTTGTGTGGGACCAAAGGAATGCTTTGGTTTGGAAACCCATCTAGAATCATTCATGGAAGATCTGTCAAAGTCATTTCTAAACCTATTTTTCAAAAATCGGTTTTGTAGACTATTTTGCTTATGCAAAAATGGATTTGTTTGATTTTGTTTTCTTACAGATCTTGGTTTCCATGGATCACTTGAATGATCACCATTAGAGAATTTAGAATCAGAAACATACCTGGCAGAATTTGCAGATGATGAATTTCTTTGGACATACCTTCTCGGCTTCATCGTTGAGCTTTTGTTGTAGAAACAATCCTGAGTGTTGTGATTGTCCATGTCACAAATGAAGCAATACTTGTTGTAGTAACATTCCATTGTGTCGTGGTTGTACATCTGACAGTTGATGCAGTACTTGTTGTAGTAGCATTCGGATGTCATGTGATTGTACATATCACATATCTCACAATACCTCTGATGAGCCTTGAAGGGAGACTTCTTTCTTTTCTTCTGAGAAGTCTTTGCTGTTGAAGATTATTGTTTCTGAGAAGCTTTGGCATTAGAGTCTTGTTGAAGCTTGATTGAAGAAGTTGGAGTCTTGAACTTGTCACCTTTTGACCCATAAGGAAAGACACCTTGACTGTAAATACAATCTGAGATATGATGAGTTTCAGAGTCACAGATTAAACAGTATACGTCACTGTTTGAATCACTCGGGGATTCGGAATCTTGAGACTTTGAAGTAGAAGGAGTCTGTGGTGTAGAATCAGATGAAGTGGCCTTTGTCTTGTTCTTCTTGGCTTTGCTTTTCTTTCTTCTAACCTTCTTCTTCTTCTTCTTTGACTGAAACTCTTGTGTCTTTTCTTCTTCTTCTTGAGAAGATAGTGATCCAACAATTCCGGTTGGCACTAATCTCTCATCTTTCTTTTAACAGACTTTTCTTTTTCGACTTCTTCTTTGATAAACACAAGATCTGATTGTGATCTGTTGAGTTTATCAGTGAGCTCCATGAGTTGAACATTCAGATGATGCTTTTCAGTAAGCATTGAATCAACATTCTGTGTAAGAGATTTGAGTCTATCTTCACACAGTTGGTGATTTTCTTGAAGACTTTTGAATTTCTCTTGTTCTTCTTGAAGCTTGGTTTTCAGACTGCTGTTTTCTGAATTAACCATTTCAGAGAGTTTCTTCAATGTTGTAATCTCTTCTTGCAAATCTTTGATCACACTGGATGAGTGTTCATTTGATTTTGCAGCTTCATTCTTGACATTCATTGCTTCTCTTTCACTTTTCTTGAGTGACTCTTCGAGAGATGTGATTCTTTGCTCTGATGTCTTGTGTTGTTCTTGGAGATTCTTGTGCCTTTTCTCTTCATCCTGGAATTTATCCCAAATCCTGTGAGAATATGTTCTGTAGTGTTCACATTGTTGAAAACATTCTTTGGTGCACATCTTTTCTCTTACATTGACAGGCATTTCAACAAATGAACTCTGAACATCTTTCTCGGATTCCTTTTCAGACATCAATTTCTCCATTTCTGATTTCAATTGAGCAATTGTCTCATCTTGCTTTGCAATGGTTTCTGACAAGTTGCTAATTTCTTTATCTTTCTTTTCAATCTCTTGAATGGAAACAACATCATTGTTTTCACTCCAATCATATTCTTCTTCATCATGATTTTCATGAGAATTTGTTTCACTCACAAGAGCGAGTTTTGTGCGTTCATGAAAGTCTCTTCTCTTTTGATCACAAGCTTTGGCTACTTGAAGATATGTTGTTTCAAACATATGATTGAATTCTGTAATAAATTCATTGATATCTTCTCTTTTATTTTCTTCTCGGATCACGGTGAACATGCCCGTTGGCATTTTTCTTGAATTTTCAAAGTCATTTTCATGATTTTTCTGGGAAGTCATGGTGGCTAAAAATGACTAATTTGAAATTTTGGAAAAATGAATTTTTCGATTTTCCAGACTTTTTTTTTTTTTTTTTTAAGAAGGGTCACTGTTTGGTCGTGTCAACAACTTGGGACGGCTGAACAGTGCTTCACCCGGCTGAACAGTTGTTCACCCGGCTGATCAGTTCTTCACCCGGCTGAACAGTGTCTTTACCCGGCTGAACAGTGTCTTCACCCGGCTGACAGTGTCTTCACCCGGCTGAACAGTGTTTCACCCGGCTGAACAGTGTCTTCTTCTACTTCACCCGGCTGAACAGTATTCACACGGCTGAACAGTGTTTTTCTTCTTCACCCGGCTAACACTTGACACGGCTGAATAGTGTTTTCACCTGGCTGAACAGTGAAATTTCTTCTTTACCCGGCTGAAAACTTCTTCACCCGTCTGAAAATTTCTTCAAAATTATCAACACTTAGGAAAAATTTTCTTTGAATCAATCACTTAATTCTTCAATTCTTCTTCAGATTATGACAAGTTTCTGGGCAAATATCAATCAATTCTTCAAATCTTCATATCAGATTGACTTTTCAAAGTCAAAATTGTGATGAATATAATATCAATTCTTCAATTTTTGTTGTTTTTGCTCAATTCAATACTTGTATTAGCTTAGGAATGATGTTTCTAACAATCCTTCAAAGTATTATACCTTGAATCAAGCTAAATCTCATTCAGATCCGGATTTTTGATGAAGAACACAACAAGTGGGTTTTGAGACAAATTGACAAAATATGGATCGAAATCAACAAATCAGTGATGTTTGAACATGAACGAAGCTTAGGATAGTGATTTCTAGCATATCACAATCAACAATTTCTCAATATCAACAACAAATTCCAGATTTCAATTTTGAGCAATGAATATGACGAACATCAATAATTTCTTCAAAAACTCAGTCAAATCTTCACCAATTGATCTCAAACTTTGCAGTTCTTTACACAAACATGAATCAAAGCAAATGGTAGCTAAAATTCCATCAATAACAACAACAATCAAAGATCACCCAACAGCTCTGATACCAATTGATAGTTCATAGATGAACCGAGCTTGGATCTAGATCTGAGATTGTTTGGGGATGTTGTTTGTAATCAATGATGCGGAAACTCACTGATCACGTATTGATGCTTGAATGTTCATGAAGATCAATGCAAAGTATGATGAAGATGATGATAATATGAATAGGTGAATTGTATTAGATCAATATGAAGGTTACAAAAGATATGGAATGAAATGTATGCAACTCTTTATAACAAATGACCTAGGTGATGGTATTTATAGTTTATACCATTCACCTTACAATGTAACCTAAAAACGTGCAATTAAGCACAAAACGATTACACAAATATTCTAAGACAAATACAACTAATGAACGTCTTCACCCGTGCTTGCTCGTGATGATGCTCGATATCTTCACTCGCTTATATTTGGAAAGTGACATCTTCAAATAACCCCAACAAAACGTCTTAAAGGCAATTTAAAGAGAGGACATCATAGAACTCACCTTAGCCATGCACTTAAGTAATTCCTCTATGTTTTCGTATATAATCTTGTGATAATTCCGAATCTTCGGCCTTAACCTGATCGATAATTATATATGTGTCTGAAGTAGGATATGGAAGTAGACTATATCCTATTTGGCTTAACGTCGAACGTGTCGTCTCACACGTTACGAGTTTATTGGATTCATGCTTTTGTTATCCGTGTACTATGTTTTTTTTATTATTCTCAAATACTACAATTATAAAGTTTGTTTGTGATGTGACCAGTGTGGTATATGAAAATGATGGAAGGATCATAAATCAGGTTTTAAATTTATAATATGGAATAACCCAACAAGTTCACACAATTGACAATTGTTTTGGTCGTATGTAGCAATTCTAGTATGTCCGGATATCGTACCCAAAGATATGAGTTTGGCGTCCTTTAATACCGAATCTATATCGACTTTTAACCGATGTAAAAGACTTGGATTTTTAAATATAAAGACTAAATTAAACAAGCAGGAGACAATTTATCTAAAATTACTCTAAAAATAAGATTTTAACTAAGGAAAATTATTTAAAATAAACTACTAGTAAAAACTTAACTAAAATAAGAACTAAAGATGGAAATAAGCTAAGAGAGAACTATGAATGAAATGATGACTACTTAGGCGGGAATCCTAATGATAATCTGACAACTCTAGGCTTTCTAGATATTCGGCACCGGATCCGAGGATATATCTACTCAACACAATCTAACACACAGTACCTACAATATGTGAAGCTCACGGTGTGAGGAATGTCTACAAACCACTCCCGGATGTCTAAGGGATCCTAAACTGGCTCGCCTCTCGGCTTACTAGTCCATTTATTCTAGAAACTGACTCAATCAGTAAACTAAAATAAAGGGATCAATCAGTTTGTTATAAACTAAGAATAGATAACACAAGTTGTCAGTTCTTATTACGCAAAACCCACTCCCGTAGAGTTTTAATTCAAACCAACTAACAAAAAGATGAAATCTATAAACTCCTACCTCCCGATATCGAGTCTGCCTAGCACATCGGCTCGAATCCACAAATCAACCCTATCTTATGGATATATTTCCTAGATTTACCCAAATAATGTCTCAATCTAGCGATTTCAACACTAAAAATATGATCTTTGTTACAAATTTATCAAATCAATGCAACATTAACCATAATTAAGACAAGATATCATCAAGGATCATACAACCAATACACATATTTCATACCAAATCATGAACAAATCAAACTTTCTGACTTAGATCATCCATCCAACATATCATAAATAACCAAGAATAATCAAAATATCAACATTCATCCATTTTGCCTAAGTAGTCATACAAGATCTAGCCAATAATCATTTTCACAATCATCAAATCAAGCATAATAAGAACTAGATCTAACAAGATAATGCCTAAAATGGAAAAAAATGAACAAAAGAGGAGAAGTTTAGATACAACCAACCAACAAAACTTCACAAACCTTCAAATTCATGCTTGATCTTCATTAATTCATCTCTAGATCATCAAACTCTTCCTCGATTTGCACCAAACAGCAGCAAATCTTCAATCCAAGCTTCAATCTTCAAGATTCATCTTCTATACCCAAAGATCAAGCTTCAAATCTCTAAGTTTAGCCTCCAAAATTTTGAATCCAAGCTCAAATATGCTCCCAAACCTTAAAGCCCTTGTATTCAGCCGTTTTGTGTGTTGGGGTTATTTGAAGATGTCACTTTCCAAATATAAGCGAGTGAAGATATCGAGCATCATCACGAGCAAGCACGGGTGAAGACGTTCATAATTTTATTTGTCTTAGAATATTTGTGTAATCGTTTCGTGCTTAAATGCGCGTTTGTGCTTAACTGCACGTGGTTAGGTTGAAATGTAAGGTGAATGGTATGGACTATAAATACCATCACCTAGGTCATTTGTTATTGGTGAGTTGCCTACATTTCATTCCATATCCTTTGTAACCTCTCCATTGATCTAATACAATTCACCTATTCATATTATCATCATCTTCATCATACTTTGCATTGATCTTCATGAACATTCAAGCATCAATACGTGATCAGTGAGATTCCGCATCACTAATCGCAAACAACATCACCAAACAATCTCAGATCTAGATCCAAGCTCGGTTTATCTAGAACTATCAATTGGTATCAGAGCTGTTGGGTGATCTTTGATTGTTGTTGTTATTGATGGAATTTTAGCTACCATTAGCTTTGATTCATGTTTGTGTAAAGAACTGCAAAGTTTGAGATCAATTGGTGAAGATTTGACTGAGTTTTTGAAGAAATTGTTCATGTTCGTCATATTCACTGCTCAAATTTGAAATCTGGAATTTGTTGATGATATTAAAAAAATGATGATTGAGATATGTTAGAAATCACTATCCTAAGCTTCGTTCATGATCAAACATCACTGATTTGTTGATTTCAATCCATATTTTGTCAATTTGTCTCAAAACCCACTTGTTGTGTTCTTCATCAAAAATCTGGATCTGAATGAGATTTAGCTTGATTCAAGGTATAAAAACTTTGAAGGAGTGTTAGAAACATCATTCCTCAGCTAATACAAGTGTTGAATTGAACAAAAACAACAAAGATTGAAGAATTGATCTTGTGTTCATCACAATTTTGACTTTGAAAAGTCAATCTGATATGAAGATTTGAAGATTTGATTGATATTTTCCCAGAAAAGTATCATAATCTGGAGAAGAATTGAAGAATTGAGTGGTTGATTGAAAGAAATTTTCCTAAGTGTTGCTACAGCAAAGGCTGAAACGTTTCTACAGTGCATGACCCGTCTCCACAGTACTTGACACGTCCAAACAGTGTATTCACTGTTCAGCCGTGTGAAAGAAGAAATTCACTATTCAGCCGTGTCAAGGTCTAGCCGGGTCAAGTATTTTTCACTATTTAGCCGTGTGAAGCACTGTTCAGCCGTGTGAAAGAAGAAAAACACTGTTCGGCCGTGTGAACCTGTCAGCCGGGTGAAAACACTGTTCAGCCGGGTGAAGACACTGTTCAGCCGGGTGAAGACACTGTTCAGCCGGGTGAAGACACTGTTCAGCCGGGTGAAGACACTGTTTAGCCGTCCCAAGTTGTTGACATGACCAAACAGTGACCCGTCTCAATTGTCACCCGTCTCAACTGTTCAGCCGTCCCAACTTTGTGACCTGTCTCTACAGTAAAAAAAAAGAGTCTGGAAAAATGGAAAAATTTATTTTTCCAAAACTTCAAATTAGTCATATTTAGCCACCATGACTTCCCAGAAAAATTATCAAGATGACTTTGAAAATTCAATAAAAATGTCAACGGGCATGTTACCCGTGATCCGAGAAGAAAATAAAAGAGAAGATATCAATGAATTTATTACAGAATTCAATCACATGTTTGAAACAACATATCTTCAAGTTGCCAAAGCTTGTGATCAAAAGAGAAGAGACTTTTATGAACACACAAAACTCGCTCTTGTGAGTCAAACAAATTCTCAAGAAAATCAAGATGAAGAAGAAGAAGAATATGATTGGAGTGAAAACAATGATGTTGTTTCCATTCAAGAGATTGAAAAGAAAGATAAAGAAATTAGCAACTTGTCAGAAACCATTGCAAAGCAAGATGAGACAATTACTAAATTGAAATCAGAAATGGAGAAATTGATGTCTGAAAAGGAATCCGAGAAAGATGTTCAGAGTTCTTATGTTGAAATGCCAATTCACGTCAGAGAAAAGATGTGCACGAAAGAGTGTTTCACATAAGTTGAACACTACAGAGTATATTCATTCAAGATTTGTGATAAACTTAAGAAGGAAGAAACCATGCACAAGAATCTGAAAGAACAACACGAAATATCTGATCAAATAATCACATCTCTCGAAGAGTCACTCAAGAAAAGTGAAAGAGAAGCAATGAATGTCAAGAATGAAGCTGCAAAATCAAACACACACTCATCCAGTGTGATCAAAGATTTGCAAGAAGAGATTACAATATTGAAGAAACTATCTGAGTTGGTTAATTCAGAAAACAATAGTCTGAAAACCAAGCTTCAAGAAGAACAAGAGAAATTCAAAAGTCTTCAAGAAGATCACAAACTGTGTGAAGACAGATTCAAATCTCTTACACAGACTGTTGATTCAATGCTTATCGAAAAGCATAATCTTAATGTACAACTCATGGAGCTTACTGACAAACTGAACAGATCACAATCTGATCTTGTGCTTATCAAAGAAGAAGCTGAAAAAGCAAAGTCATCCGAACAAGAAAGAGAAGGATTAGTGCCAACCGGAATTGTTGGATCACTATCTTCTGAAGAATAAAAGACACAAGAGTTTCAATCGAAGAAGAAGGTTAGAAGAAAGAAGAGCAAAGCCAAGAAGAACAAGACAAAGGCCGCTTCATCTGATTCTACACCACAGACTCCTACTCCAAAGTCTCAAGATTTCGAATCCCCGAGTGATTCAAACAGTGATGTCTACTGTTTAATCTTTGACTCTGAAACTCATCATATCTCAGATTGTATTTACAGTCAAGGTGTCTTTCCTTATGGTTCAAAAGCCAACAAGTTCAAGACTCCAGCTTCTTCAATCAAGCTTAAACAAGATTCAGAGGTCAAAGCTCCTCATCAAGAAAAAGGTTCAACTGCAAAAGCTTCTCAAAAGCAAAGAAAGAAGTCTCCCTTCAAGGCTCATCAGAAGTATTGCGAGATATGTGAGATGTACGATTACATGACATCAGAATGCTACTACAACAAGTACTGCATCAACTGTCAGATGTACAACCACGACACAATGGAATGTTACTACAACAAGTATTGCTCTATTTGTGACATGGTCAATCACAACACATCTGAATGCTACTACAAGCCGAGAAGGTCAGTCCAAAGAAGTTCATCATGTGCATATCCTTCCAGGTATTTTCTAACTTTAAAAGATCTAATCATAGACATTCGTTTGATGAAAATCAACATGTCAATGATTCATGGACACCAAAGTTTGTCAAAAAAAAAAGGAAAATCATGATTTAAATGATAAAATGATTCCAATAGTGAATCAATCTTTGAATAAGAAATATAGTCAACAAAACCTGTTTTTAAAAGGAATTCATAATCTGTTTGAAAATGACTATAATTACTCTTTTGACAAACAATCCATGAAAGAAGATGAAGGTACAAATTACATTGTATCATCAAAACCACCACCTGAAGGTATTCCTTGCACTTGTGAGAATATCTCTTATGTTGATGAATTTGGACGACCCAAAACCGAAATGGTTTGGGTCATTACCTCTAACTGATTTGTTAGTGTGTTAGGGACAGTTATGGAGGCCGGTCAAACAAAGAAAAGAAGACCGTGGCTGATCCCTTATCATGACAAGATACCGAATCTTGTTCATGATGTCTTCGATGCAACTTACACCAAATGGAGTTGGAAACAAAAAGGAATCATTGAAGGAACTTTTAAAACATTTGCAAAAATCAAACAATGATGGCAGTGCAAGAAACAACCGATGTTTCATTTCGTCTGTTTAGATTAAGTATATTGCATGCACTCTTCATACGTTGATAACACATCTGCCATTTTCTTTTCATTAAACTTTCAATTTTCCAAGAAATTTAAAAGTTTAGGGGGAGAAATCATTATTAAAAAAAACATGATAAAAGCAGAAAAATCCAAAAATATGTTGAATCTACTTGCACGTACATGAGAAATGATAGCTACACTAGAGTTGTTCAACACATCATTTTAAACAATAAAGACTGAAGCGTGAAAATTGATGTGCGAGACAGCTCAGACAATTATACTGAACAAGTATATTCTTTGATGATTTAACTAAATTCTAATAAGTTTTTGTGGTTGAAACGTCTTAGTACATGTGAAACGTTTATACAAATCAAATAGATATCTTGTGGCGCAACGATATACATCGGGCAATGATGCAATCTATTCAGTGTGATGAACTGCATCGTGAGCTTCTTTGTTGTGGTATCCACAGACCTGAAGTCTCACATGAAGTCTCTTTTGAGCTTCAAGGTGCAGCAAAAGATTCCCAAAGTTGGAACAAAAAGAATCCCAAAAAGGAATTCAAAAAAAGTCCCAAAGTGGACCAAATCCAAATAGAACCCAAATTCCACACTGTTTATGATTGTAAGTGATCTGACTTGTTGAGATGTTCTCAGGATATTTAGATGAAGTGTATAACTTTCTAATGTGCAAAGTATGAGTCACTCAAAACTTATTCCTAATCAACCTAATTGATCATCAAGAATAGAAAAAGTAAGTGTGTCACTTCGAGCTAATTGATTTGTTCAACAATTCATCACTCAATTACTTCACAATTCAAATGTCTATTCTCAAAACTGCAAAACATGTGTTTGATTAATTGCTGGTATGATCTCATTGTAGGTTAAAGATTCAGAATGTAAAGAGAAAATTCCAAAAAATTTTCAAAAACATTGAAAAATTCAAAAAGAACAAAAAGATTGTCATTTTAATCTTTTTCTTTTGTGTTGGCAGATTAACATATGTTATTGATGTAGAAGTTGTTCATTAAGCAATATCTCATCCTATTGAGAACTTAATCTTTACATTGATGATAAATGCACATTATTGCCTGAGTTTTAATGTTTTTCTTTGAGTTGCAGGAATAGTTTCCATTGCAGAACAAGCTTCCACGCGACTTGAAGATGTTCCTGTTCAAGCCTGATTCCAGTCCAAAGATCTCCAAGTCAGATTGCTGAGTGTTAAGTAGGGGTATTCATTATTCGAATACGATTCGAATTATTCGAAATTCGATTCGAATCGAATTCGATTAAGGCCATTCGAATTCGACTTTCGTTCATTCGAATTCGATTCGCATTCGATTCGAATAATTTTGGCGAATGTGGATCGAATACGAATATGATTTTCAGCATTCGCATTCGATTCGCCCAATTCGAATAAGAAATATATATTTTTTAATATATCTATCTAATAAATCAAATTTTTAGGGGACAATTTTTGAAGGGATTTTTTTTTTCTATAATAGGAAGTTTGGGAGGTAAAATTTAGCTAAATTTTTCACCATACAAGTTGATGGAGCCAACTCCTTAAATGTTATATATCTACAAATTGTTAAATATAATGGTTATAATTTCTTTATAAATATTACTATTTAACCCGTGTGTAACACACGGGTATTAAACCTAGTATTTTTATATATTTAATTAATTATCTATATATGAATATGACTTAATGGGCTTGAAGTAACTTAAAAATACCCAAACTCAACCCAATATCCAATCTTAATTGTTGTTTCTGCATATGGACATATGGACATGATTTGGTGCTATGACAACTGCTTAATTGTTGTGCTTTACAGGTTTTGAACTTGTTTAAAGTGTTTTTTTCATGCTTAATTATGCAGTTTTAGACACTTTTTTTAAACATATTATAGACTTATTGATGTGCTAATTGATAGGTTCAATTGGATTGTGAATATCGCTCAAAGATCAGAATGATTCATACACAAACACAGTTCAATCATAAACACAATTCATACTAATAATTCTCTTTGTATATTGATGATCAAAGCAGTATTGTAATACAAGTGCAGGAGAAAATAAATCACACACACTAAGTTCTCTCTCTTACGTGAATTGTGATCTAGCCTCTCTCCTCACACTCTCTCACTACATGCTTTTAAGCAACAATAACAAGTTTAAGGAATATAACAAAATAGACCCTAAACTATACATAAACATATAAACAAAATACAAAGTAAATCTTAATCTAGGAAATAGCCCTAACAGTACTCCCCCTAAGATTTATCTTTGAATCTTCAGCAAAATTTTCAACAGTTTTCATCTTTGTTCAGCTTCAATCTCTCTTCACCAATCTTCTGGTTCATCTTTGATATCCAGCAACTCTTTTCCTTTAAACTCTTCTTGTTCATTCAGTGCTTCTTCTATACATGACTTGAACTTTTCTGCAATCTTGGCTTGTCGTGGTTTGGACTCGTTGGTAAGGATTGGGCAGGCATTCATGCGTCTCAGAGAATCCAGATTTAAACCTGTAAAGTCAATGTTAGCATAAAACTCATAAGGTATCTCCTTCCCTTTGACTTGCACCTCCAAAGTACCCTTCGCACTAATCCTCATAAATTCTATCTCTGGTATGTCAACCCTCACAAGATTAGAATTGAGCAATGCCTTCCTCACTCGAATTTTCTCAGATGCAGCAGCTATCACCTCTATCATCACCACAAATAATTTTCTATCAGCTTCAGCCAGTTTATCTTTGCATTTCTCCATTCTGCAACTTCTCAGAAAATCGATGTAGGATGGATGCAGCAGTTTCAGCTCAAAGGTACTGAATAAAGTAATCATATCTTTATCCCAATCGTCCAAATTTCGAACAAGCTTCAACTCAAAAGTTTCTTGATTGTAGAAAACTCTAAGTATTGGCTTTGTCATTTGAGAACCATCGATCACTTTCAGTCCTGGATTGGTCACCTTATCAAAATACTCATCAGAAAATTCTTCTAAGTACATGTCCTCACTAACAACCAATTTCTTTTTCTTTCTTTCTTTCTTCGCCTGCACATAAGCACTGTCTTCTTGTTGACCTCTGAAGTCCAAATATTTCGGTGACCTGGCAATCCCGGCATCCAGCAACATTGCACATTTATCACTACGCTCAGCATGCGTGTGATTTATCAGCCTAAGTTTGTGCAATTCTTTTAGATCTTGAACTTCCAATTTGAAAATGCTAGAGTAATAATGGTATACGTCACATAAACCATTAACTCTCTTTATCATGAACGCATCGAACACTTCGTCATATTTCCATGCAATAATCTTTACCTGTTTGGATTTTTCCGGTACGATCATCGAATCAAGAAGTTCAGCAATAGACTGACCCTTGCTCAGCAGTGACCTCACAACGTCACCTGCTGTGGCTGATTTGTGCCATGATTCACGTACATCCATAGGTATGTTATATGACTTAGCTTCACTTGGGAACATGTCCATCAACTCATGCCTTTTCTTATGTGCATTTTCAGGTAGCGCCATCACCGGTATCTCCTTTGGTCCGAGAACTTTGTATCTTTTAGTCAGCTCGAAGTATTGAGGGTTGTTGTAGTCCAAATAAAACATACGATTGTACATTTTCTCCGTCTTCATGAAACTAACAACAATTTTCCTCAGCGACTCAGATTTCAATCTTTTCAAAGTCTTATAAGGATAATTCCTTGAGCTCAACCAATCTCGCATATTCCTACTCGACATCTCTTCCGGATTTTGGTGATATAATTCAGTTGGAGGAAAATCTTCGATGTTCAAACTTTCTTGCAGCGGTGTCCATTCTCCCATCTCAATGATAAACTCTTTTTCATCAGCAGCAGCTTTGTCTTGAGCAATCACACACTTTTCATACTCTTCATTTATTTGACTCACAGTCAGCCCAT
Source organism: Tagetes erecta (assembly GCA_030867185.1). Taxonomy (NCBI): domain Eukaryota; kingdom Viridiplantae; phylum Streptophyta; class Magnoliopsida; order Asterales; family Asteraceae; genus Tagetes; species Tagetes erecta. The sequence goes on from CM061487.1 coordinate 82,412,608, forward strand.
TCAGAAAAACTGCATTGTACTTCATCTTCTCAAGATAAGCAAATCTTTGATCTAAGTCATCTGGAATCTCTTGATCAACATTAGTTTCTGGCTCAGCTTCTGGTTCAGACTCAGTAAAATCTATATCGTCCAAATCATCTAATGCCTCAATCATAGGTGCATTGTCAGTTTGAACCGGCTCAAACTGACTAGCTTCTTCAGTTCCAGTTTCAGGCACATTCTCCATCACTTCAACAACTTCAGGCACTTTTTCAACAAGTTCAGCAGTTTCAGGCACTTCTTCAACAACAGCAGCTTCAGATTGAATCGGCTCAATCTGAACTGGTTTAGCAATTTCAGCTTCAGTTACAGTCTCATCAACAGCCTTAGCTATCTCAGCTATCTCAGTTTCAACTACAGCTACAGATTGTATCGGCTCAATCTGCACTGTTTCTTCCAATCTCGCCTTTTTACTGCCACCTTCATCACCAGTGATTTCTGGAACTGCATCGGGAATAACAGTTTCATCAACAGCTTCATCGGGAATGACTATTGGAGATTCCACCCTTATGCCAACATTTGTAGTGCCTCGTGCTCTAGTGAGATAAACTTTTGATACTTGAGTCGCTTCAGTCATTTCAACCACTTCATCTGAAAAATCTTTATCAGACGTTGAACCAAACTTTTTAGATCGTGTTTCTTCCAACCATTTCTCCAACATCTCTTTTTCATCCTCAAGAGTATTGCATTCAGCCTTCAACTCTTTGTGATCAAACTTCAAATTCTCATGTTCCTCCTTCAACTTTGCATACTCAGCCTTCAACTCGTCATGTTCAATCTTCAATTTAAGATGATCTGCATCCAAAGCTTTGAAAGTTTCCAGATTTTGATTATGAGTAACCCAAAACTCTTCAATTCTTTTCTTTTTCCTATCATTTGAAGCTTTCAACAGTTCATTCGCCTCTAACAACTTTGTCACCATCTCTTCTAACTCAATAATTTTCTTCTTATCCTCATTTTCATCAACACTTGACACAACTTTTGGCGAAGACTCCAAAATTTGTTCAACATTTTCTGCAACAGGGGATGATGTGGTGGGTATATCAACAAGGATAGGATCAGTAACGCCAGCATCAGCTTCATCAACTATCTGTGCAATAGTTTCAGCCTCGGCCATTACTTCCTGAGCAATCTGAACTACATTTATCTCTTCAGGCTCACTCATCACTTTATCAATAACAGATTTAGATCTTCGAGATCTAACATACTGTTTAGTGATAGGCTTAGCAACTTTAATTTCTACTTCTTTTTCAACAGAAACAACCTCAACAGGTTCTTCTATCACAACTTGTTCAATAACTTCAACATTTTCAGTCTCCAATTCCATCGGTTCAGCTGCTTCACTAATCTCTGCCTCCTCTGAAACAGATTCAGCATTATCACCACCATCATCATTACCACTTTCACTATCACTATCTTCCTCATCTCCATCATCATCATCATCATTATCGTCATCTTGACCATCATTACCATCACCATCAATCTCTTCATCTTCTGCATGACGAGCATTATACTCATCATCATCTAAAAGATTATCAGGCACCTCATCCACCAGGTCCTGAGGATTCACTATCTCACCGTGAGAGATATGATGATAAACACCTTCAACATCTTCTTCATTATTTGCTATATCTCTCATATAGTCAAATAAGTCTACACTAGGCACATTCCCGATACTCATCTTTCTGTAAGATAGATCGTTCATGTCCTCAGTATATAATATACCTCCAACCACACCTTCTTCTCTGATGATTGGATAAGCAACATTTATCATCAGCTGCAAGAATCTCGGGTACATGAGAAACTTGAATCTTTTCCCCTTAACCAGATTAAACACAAACCCATTCATGATCCACCTTGACATGTTAAATGGTTTGTTTTCAGCAATGGCAACAATTGGAGATGCTATATCAGACGGGAAGTTGTCAAAACCTGCACTCCTCCTAGACATGCACTGTTGGACAACATAGCATAACAACTTCCATTTCTTTCCCAATCTGGCTCTATAGAATTGTGACTTTGGAAATGCAGGAGGATGTCCCATATTAACAAAGCACGATTGACACTCAGCCATGGTCAATTCATCATTCATTCCCACTTCATCTTCATCAATCCTTAAAGCAGTTCTGATTGCTTCTTCAGAAACTGTCAACACCAACTCTCTTGTAATATTTCCTCTAACAACAGCAACACCATTATCATCTCTAATAACTTCAGTTGTCCTCCAAAAACTCTTTATCAACCTTGCATATATGACCGGTTTGGCACACATAGCATATACATACTTTGTCCTTTTTATGAATCTGATCATATCTCTGTAACCTTCAGTTTCAGGGATAGATTCATCTAAACAAGCCACCAGATTGTGCTTAGGTTCAAACTTTAGATTCTCCATCTGTTAAAACAAAAACAAACACAAACAAGACAAATGTGTTAGATTCTTCATTAATACATATCAAATTTTCATAAGTGTTTGAGCAAAAGTTAAGAAGAAAAACATTCACATAATCATATTAACCCTAAATTGATCTAACAAACTGATTTTCATCATTTTGATCAAACAATTTTGAATTTTAATGATTATACAACATTTTTCAATTTTAACAGTTTAACACTTAAGCATAAATTTGATATTTATAAGATGAAGTTGTTTAACATGTTAATCTTAGTTTTAACAATGATTTGTTAATGTTCAACACATGTTTTATCATTTTGAAGTTAACACTTAAGAACATTCAAAGTTCATCAATGGCGGTTTTAACAGTTATGACAATTTTGATTGATTCGGTTGGTTTTAAGGTGGATTGATGCAAATGAGTGTTTGATTGTTAATGATCGACAGGTTTTACACTTAAAACAACATTCGATTTTGGTTTTAACACACACAATCAAAGTGTCGATTCAGTGATCAAAAACACTGTTCATCATCGTTTTTCATTTTATCGGTCGATTTGCAGGTTTATCAAGATCAAAACACATAATCAATACCTTATTCAATCGATCACACTTGTTATAGAACAAACGATTGAATATGATAATCAAAGGATTTAAGTACAGAGTGTTTGCTTGAATGTGTGAGTGAAAAATGATAAGTGTTTGTGAAGAGGCGGGTTTTATATCGTTAAAAATTAGGTCAAACTTTGAGGTGCCGGGTCAACACTTTGGGACGGGTAAGCACAAAAGCCCAATAGGCCTTGACGGGTCATGCACTGTTGAGACGGGTCATGTACTGTTGGGACGGGTCAAGTACTTGAAACAAGTCGCAACATATGACGGGTCAACATATAACATGTGAAAAACACTTGACGGGTCAAACACTGTAGAGACGGGTAAGTCACTGTAGTGACGGGTAAAGGTTAGGAACAACTACACCTGATTGGTTTTATTAATCACCCGGCAGCATAGTAGTCGTCAAAACATCACCCGGCAACCTTTCTTCATCACCCGGCAACACAGTTGTCTTCTTTTTCACCCGGCATGCTTTCTTCATCAACCGGCAACACAGTTGCTTTCTCTATTACCCGGCATGCTTCTTCACACGGCAACATAGTTGCTTCCACTATTACCCGGCAACACAGTGTTATACCTTTACACGGCAGGATAAGATTTCTTCCTTTTACCCGGCTGCATAGTTATAACATCTCTTCACCCGGCTGTATAGTGACACAACTTGTCACCCGGCAGATATCTATGACCTTCACCCGGCTATATTTGACATGTTCATTGCCCGGCTAAACAGTAGTCATAATATCTTCACCCGGCTTCACTTCCTTTTCTCAATCACCCGGCTCATATCTGACTCACAACTTTACCCGGCTGAACAGTGTGTTCATTACCCGGCAAAATAGTGTTATGATATTCTTTGTTCGGCTTCTGTTGACTTTTTCAACTGCATTTATTGCACCTGCAAACATTCTCGACACATTAATTAGACAAGATATCCTTAAAAAGAATTTGTCATATTAATTATCAACAACATTAAACAAGTCAATAAAATTCATTTCAATTAAATTCCTTTTTCTTTTTCTTTTTCAAAAATGTTTTTGCACAACCAATTTTTCTATATCCCGAAGCAATTTTTGAAAAACACATCACAAGACCTTGGGTTTGTTTTTAACACATCCAATACCTTTGCTTTTCATAACTTATAACCTTGTTCATTCAAAAACACACTTATTTAAAACAAAATATTTTTGGATTTTTGTAGATATTTTTCTTCAATTTATTCTCCCCCTAAACTTGAAATTTCTTGAAATTTTTAAGTTTAACAAGGATGTCGATGTGTCAATAATGATTCCATATGCCTGCACACACAAAGCACACACATTAAAATAAGGACATATGCAATGCAATGAATCAAAATATCGCAGTGAGATCATACCACACATTATCTGAACATGTTTTGCAAGTTTTGAATAGACATTTGACTTATGTTTGATTGAGTGATGATATGTAAACATACCAATTAGCTCGAGTTGACACACTTACTTTTTCAGTATCATGATGATATTTAAGGTTCGATTAGAATGACTTATGTGACCCACATGTATACATATGTCAACATATTTCCTTATCAACACTACCTGAATGCATATTGCACAAAACCTGGTCACTTACAATCATAAACAGTGTGGAATTTGGGTTCTATTCTGATTTGGTCCATTTTGGGACTTCTTTTTAATTCCATTTTGGAATTTTTCATTTCCTATCGTTCCCCTTGGGAATCTTCTGAATTCCTTTTTGGAATTTTTGTTTGGTGATGGTCCACATTTGGGACTCTTTTTGTTCCAACTTTGGGAATCTTTTGCTGCACCTTGAAGCTCAAAAGAGACTTCGTGTGAGACTTCAGGTCTGTGGGTACCACAACAAAGAAGCTCACGATGCGGTTCATCACACTGAAAAGACTGCATCGTTACCCGATCATGCACAACTATCATCACAAGCAATGTATCAAAAGATATATATCTAGACATGTATAACAATGGAACTTAACACAAAGATCATTAAGTTTACGTTTGTCAACAATCAACTTACTTGTTCAGTCTAATTGCCTGAGCTGTCTAGAACATCAATTAACATTCATCAGTCTTTATTTAAAAATGATGTAACAAATAATGTTTAGTGTAACTATCATTTCTCACTTTTTGCAATATAGATTCTTATGACATGATATTTTCTTTTCTTTTTGCTTTTATATTTTGTTTTTGCTTTTCTATTTTCTTTTTCACGCAAGCACACAGAATGCAAAACATAAAATAAAAGACAAAGGAATCACTATTTAACATCAACTTATTATATTTTTGGCTTTTATATTTTCTGATTTTTGTTTGTTTTTCGAAAATAGAATCAATCATGATTGATTAATCCTATGGATTGAATTAAGAATTCAAAGCGGCCTGACAAAAAAGATTTTGTGAAAAGATCTGCCAGTTGTTTGTCGGTATGAACTTTAATCAAAATTATTAAACCTTTTTCAGAGTTGTCTCTTAAAAAGTGATATCGAATTTCGATATGTTTGGTTTTTGAGTGTTGAACAGGATTAGCAGTAATGAACATAGCAGCAGTATTGTCTATGTAAATAGGGGTTTTGAGAAAGTTAAACCCGTAGTCAAGCAATTGATTTTGTAGCCACAAAACTTGAGAACATCCTGCAGATGCAGCGATATACTCTGCTTCAGCTGTGGATACAGAAACGTTGGTCTGCTTTTTGCATTGCCAAGAGACAAGTCTAGGACCCAGAAATTGGCATCCACCAGTAGTCGATTTCCTGTCAAGAGCACAACCACCAAAATCACTGTCAGAATAACTATATAATTCAAAATTGCCTTCATAAGGATACCATAACCCAAGATTCGGTTTCCCTTTAAGGTATCTGAATATACGTTTCACAGCAACAAGATGCGACTCTTTCGGATCAGACTGATATCTGGCGCACACACACACAGCGTACATGATGTCTGGTCTTGATGCAGTAAGATACATCAGAGAACCGATCATTGATCTGTAGAGTGTTTGATCAACTGCTTTGCCCTTTGGATCCGGCTGTATCTTGCAATTCACATCAGATGGAGTTCGAATAGTCTGACAATCTTGCATCTTGAACTTCTTCAACAACTTCTCAACAAATTTTGATTGATTGATGAAAATTCCGTCAGCAGATTGTTTCACTTGTAATCCAAGAAAGAAGTTAATCTCCCCCATTGAACTCATCTGGAATCTAGACTTCATGATTTCCTCAAATTCTTTGCACATTGACGCACTTGTCGATCCGAAGATAATATCGTCCACATAAACTTGAACACATAAGAGTTCTTCATTCTCCCTCTTCATAAACAAAGTTGGATCAATCTGACCTCTTGTGAATCCATGTTCTAGTAAATGCTTGGATAATGTCTCATACCAGATTCTTGGAGCTTGGTGTAGACCATAAAGAGCTTTACTCAACTTGTATACACGATGAGGATAGTCAGGATCTTCAAAACCCGGAGGTTGTCTGACATAAACATCATCTGTAATAGGTCCATACAGAAAAGCGCCTTTGACGTCCATTTGGAATACTTTAAACTTCATGAAGGAAGCATATGCAAGAAAAACGCGTATAGCTTCAAGTCTGGCGACTGGAGCAAACACCTCTTCATAATCAATGCCTTCTTCCTGAGTATATCCCTGTGCAATGAGTCTTGCTTTGTTTCTCACAACAATGCCACGTTCATCTGGCTTGTTTTTGTACAACCATCTTGTACCAATCGCATTTTCTCCTTCAGGTAAGTCCACTAATTTCCAAACCTCTTGTTTGCGAAATTGAAGTAACTCCTCTTGCATGGCTTCAATCCAACTATTATCTTGCAGCACCTCTGAAATGTTCTTCGGCACCACTTGAGAAAGAAAACATGAATAAAGACAAACATTTGCTTGCTCAGTTTGACTTCTTGTAGTTCTCTGATTCAACGGCCCGATAATCTGAGAGACAGGATGTTTCTTGTGAATTCGATGAATTGGTATGTCACCTCCTTGCACTTGACTCTCCAGATTAGAAGTATTCAGATTTGGTAGATCTTGTAGAATGGTAGAAGTATGCGGAGTGAAATTCGGGACTTGATCCGGTGAATTGATGAAGTAATCATATGATTCTGGAATAACTTCAGCATTCGGATCTGATGATGGTTGATTTTGAACAGATCCACCATCATTAGGAGAATTTTGCGGATTCACATCATCTTCAAGATTGTTTGATTCTTGATCATCTTGAGAACCAGAAGGACCCGGAGCTTGACTAGATTTGACATGATCAGGATTATGAAATGACATGAACGGATACTCAGAGTTGAGATGATCATCATCGTCATTATCAGAATCGTCACTAAAGCTTCCCAAGTCACCTGATTCTTTCCTTGCTTTTCCTGAAAAATCAAACAAGTTAGAATTGAAAGATTTTGATAACGAATCTAAATCAAATAACCATTCGGGACCATGTGCCACTGACGGAAACGAATTTTCTAAGAACTTTACGTTAATAGTTTCAATAACAGTATTTGTTTTGCTATTAAAAACTCGATAAGCTTTAGAAACAGACGAATAACCAAGGAAAAATCCATCGTCAGATTTTGACTCAAATTTCCCGAGATGTTCATTTAGATTTAGAATCGATACAGGACAACCAAATGCTTTCAAATAAGAAATATTCGGTTTTCTTCCAAATAACAACTCATAAGATGTTTTATTTTTGTCCTGAACCAATAATGTTCTGTTTTGTACAAAACATGCAGTAGCAATTGCTTCGTCCCAGAATGTGATAGGGATTTTGGCATCTGCAAGCATAGATCTTGCTGCTTCAATCAGTGTCCGGTTTTTCCGTTCCGCAACCCCGTTTTGTTGAGGCGTTCTTGGAGCACTATATTGGCGAGCAATACCTTTTTCTGCACAAAACAAATCAACATTAGCGTTTTTGAATTCAGTTCCATTATCACTTCTTAAAGTTTTCACTTTGCAATCCAACTGATTTTCAACTTTGATAATAAATTCTTTTAACAACTCAGCTGTTTCAGATTTAACATGCAAAAAATAAACCCAAGAAAATCTAGTAAAATCATCAATGATGACTAAACAATACGACTTCTTCCCGATGCTTTGAACGTTTGTTGGTCCAAAAAGATCCATGTGTAGCATCTGTAAGGGTTTTGAAATGGAGTTTTCTTGCTTGGACTTAAAAGACATTCGATGTTGTTTTCCCTTCAAACACGCTGGACAGTGATCAGTTGTGGAGAATTTCTTTGACGGTATTCCCACAGCATGATTTCCGGTTACCAGACGATTCATGTTTCTGAAATTTGAATGGCCCAGCCGTCTATGCCAAAGCTTACTCTCATCATTTGAAGCATGTGCAATGAGACAAGTAGTTTCGGTTTCAGCATCAATCTGCGACATATCCAGCTTGTATACATCACGATCTCTTGGAGCTTTAACCACCACCCACTCATTGTCAATCTTGAAACCTGGTTTGAGTATATAACAGAAAGAATCATCAAAAAGAGTTGAATAAGATTTATCACATATTTGAGATACACTTAGTAAATTAAAGTTCAACTGTGCACAGTAGTTGACTTTATCAAAACTAATGACCCCATTCGATACGGTTCCTTCTCCTGTTATTTTACCACCAGCATCACCTCCAAATGCAACGTGTGTACCATTTTTCAGCTTAAAGTCTTGAAGCAAGGCATGGTTGCCTGTCATATGCCGGCTACACCCACTATCAACAAACCATGAGTTGATAGGTCTTCTTGGGCGTACCTGCATTTCAACAATCACTTAGTTAGTTTGGTCAACCCAGGCCCACACGGTCTTGGGTTTTCCAAATCTATCTGCAATAGTAACTTGTTGATATTGAACATTTTGAAAATTTGTTTCATTTAAGAGATTTTGATGCTGAAAACTGTTTTGTTTTTGAAAACTGTTTCGCCCATTGGCGTGCATTGATTGCTTTCTCCTCAAAGCAATAAACCTTTCCTCTAACTTAGGATCAAGGTTATTTTCAAACTTTTGATTTCTTACCATTAAAGCTCTTGGTTTAAAACTGTTAACCTGCAAATTAGAAACGGAATTGTTTCGATTAAACTTTCTCAAAACAGGAGAATGACTTTGATTAACATTTTGAAAACCAATTGATTGATTTCTTCGAAAATTTGAAAATGGTGTCATTTCTCTTGTTGAGTTTGTTCGAAAGAAACAATCCTTTGTGTCATGATTCCTTCTTTCACAAATATCACAAAATTTGTTATAATAACATTCTTCTGAAGAATGGTTTCTTTTGTCACAGAAACTGCAATACCTGTTAAAGAAACATTCAGCAGTTACATGGTTATAACGATCACAAATCTCACAGTGTTTCTTGCTAATCCTAAAGAGCCGATTATTAACTTTTGATGTTGAACTCATTCGAGATTCATTATCAGTTTTGTTCGGTTTTAGATTAACGTTCTTTTGTGGAGACTTTGTTTGTGATTTTGATTGCATGGGACTTTGGTTCGATTTTAAACTGTTCTGTTTGGTTACCTTTTTAGATTCAATTCTCTTATCATTGACAGCGGAAGACTTAGGACCTGAACCTGTTTTCAGACCAGAGTTAGATTTGATTGGAGAATTGATTGGTTTACCATAAGATCCGTTCAAATCAAACGTTCCTGCAGACACAAACTTAATTGTTTTACCTTTTGTCACTTTCTTCTTGACAGGTTTAACACTTTCAGTTTTAACAATTTGAGCTTTGGTGTTGTCATTTGATTTTATGACACCTTTACCTTTTGATTCTTTTGTTTCAGATTGATTGGTCATTACTTTCGATTTCTGCTTCTTCGCAGTTGAAACTTCAGCCTTCTTCACTTCTTGCTTATTGATCAACTGATCAGCAACTTGCGCCTTTTGTTCTTTCTTCCACCTGATGTATTCAGGATCATTGTATCCTGAAAATTCACCTTCATCCTTCACTTTTTCTTCCGACTTCGGATTCAGTTCCGGATACTCAACCAGTTGAATCAGAACAGGCTCTGATTTGTTGCTAGCTTCATCATCAGCTTCAGTTGTAACACCATCTTCTTCTTTCAAACTTTCCATCAAAACTTCAGAACCTTCAGACTCGGATTTACTTCTTTGAATTTCTTTGAATTTTAATTCATTTTCAGGTGAATGATCAAATTCATTAAAGTTTTCCGGTAAGGTTTGAGTGATTGAATTTGGCATTGGTTCATGAGTGAAACCCAACCCGGTTTTGGTTTTGTTATCTCTTTCACTTATAAGTTGTTTAACCATGTTCTTACAACTTTTCACTTTTGTTAGTTCAACTTGCGTGACAGCATGAGCAACTTTTTCTTGTTCAAAATTCTTTGTCATTTCTTCAAGTTGATTGTTACCAATTCCAATTCCTTTAAGGTCTTGTTCCATGATTCTTTAAGTGACAAAATCTTCTCATCAGAAATTTTATGATCAATTTTAAGTTGTTCATGAAGTTTTTCATGTTTACTTAATTTATCACCAATTTTAAATGAATGAGTTCGATAATGTTCTACTTGTTGAATGCATTGTTCAGAACATAACCTTTCTTTCACATCAGCAGGTAATGGAACATAGTTAGGGGGTAAGTCATTACTAACCTTTGGTTGTTCGGTAGAAGATGAAGACTCACTGGCAGTAGCCATCAGCGCAATTTCAGACTCAGATTCTTCAACAGGATCAGACTTTGCACTCCAGTCATATTCCTCTGAATCTTCACTCTCAGTATCAACCACCTTGATATCTCCTTCTTCTGACCAATCCTCTTCGATTTCACATACCAGTGCCAAACTTGATGTAAGATCAGATGTAAATTGTTCTGCATAAGCGCTCCAATCATAACCATCTTTTACACTGACCACCAGTGCCTTTGTTTGATCTTCTGGTTTCTTTCCTTCATCCTTCAATTCCGGCATGGGAAGACTTTGGTATGGTTTCTGAAAGAAACGTTGATTTCTGCTTTGGTAGCTCGAAGACTGTTGCGAGCTTTGACCTTGACCTTGATTGCTTGAACTTGCTTGGTCGTTGAAATTCTGATTCTTAGGAGCTTTGCATTCCCTTGAAAAATGACCATAACAGTTACAGTTAAAGCATCTGGCCTTTGATTTGTCAAAACCAACCTTCTTGTTTGCATGAGGCTTGTAGCTTCGGTTAACATATGCATGCTTCTGCGTTCTATATGCAACCATCACCATCTGCCAGTTTAAGTCCATTTCCTCAACGTCATCAGGATCCATCTCAAATAAATCTTGAAGGACAACGTCCATTTGACTTAAGTGACTTCCTTGATATGCTTGAAAACTTGCCATAAACGCTGTGAAGGCAGTTTTGGTCTCATCATCTTGTAACAAGATGTTCATCACATCTTTTACCTTTGCTTGAACATTCGAACTTTGATTTTCTGACTGATTCTTCAGATTCTGACTTTGAACTTGAACTCTTGGTGGAGATTGAGGTTGAGAATAAGTTGGTGAACTTGGAAAGTATGATGAATCAGTATAGAAACTTGCACCAACAAATAAATCACCCTCTTCTTCAAATTTGATTGCATCTTGTGCAAGAAATGCATTCTCCACATTATTGGCAGGATTCACCACATACTTATATTGAGCTTGTGAGCTTGATCTATCAGTATTTCTTGATCCTTCATCAATCTCAACTTCTTCAATCTTTCCAATAAGCAGATCCAAATCCATTGGAAATTTTTCAGTATGCTTTAAAAGAGTAACAGTTTGCTTCCATGACGATGGTAAAGCACATAACAATCGATCATTCAAGTCTTGAAGTTCAGTCTTAACTCCGAGGTTTGACATCTCAGTAGTTAAGTGAACAAACCTGTTCATCATCTGGTGTACTGTTTCTCCATTAATATGCTCGAACAACTCCAATTGCCTTTTCAACTTTGATTTCTTCAGACTTCTCAATTGTTCTCCTCCTTCACATATTGACTTTAATGCCTTGAAGCATGTATAGCCAGTTTGATATGCATCCAATCTTGACAGAACTTGAAGTGGAAATCCTTTGCACATTAAAGAATAAGCCTTGCTATCATTCTTCACTTTTCTCAAATCTTCTGCTGACAAATTATCCTCTGGATAAGGTTCAGTAGAATCTTTGGTGTAGGTACTTGCACTATCTGGAGCAGTCTGAGTTGGAATGTGAGGACCTTTTTCAATTGACTTCCAAAGATCATTGTCAATAGAGCATAGGTGATGTCTCAGTCTGATTGTCCAATTCTTGAAATCTGCACGATTGACAAGTCTAGGAACACGGTTATCAGAATCATCATTAGGTGCCATTTTAAAATTTTTTTTTTTTTTAAAATATTTTTGGTTTTTGTTAATTTTGAAAAGAAACAGTTAAAATACTAAAATAAAGACAAGTAATTAATGACAAGATAAGAAAACAAAGATTAAAACAACTAAAATGAGTCACACGGCTGAACAGTGAAAATCCTTCTTCACCCGGCTAAACAGTAACTTTGTTCTTCATCCGGCTGAGAAAAAGTCTTTACACGGCTAAACAGTCACACGGCTCAACAGTTGTAAGTCTTGTAATCTTCACCCGGCAGAACAGTTACCCGGCTGAACAGTTACACGGCAACAAGAAAACTTCACACGACAGATAACTTGACCCGGCTTGAATCTTGACACGGCAAAAGCTTTACACGGCTGAACAGTTGTCGATCACACGGCAAGGTTGTTTACCCGGCTACACAGTCTGTTGATCACCCGGCTGAAATTTCTTAATCACCCGGCGTAACAGTGTATTACCCGGCACAACAGTTGTTGATCCGGCTGAACAGTAACGCTTTTTCTTCGTCAATTTCTTTACCCGTCTAGAACAAAATCCTTTACACGGCTGCACAGGACCTAATTGTTCTTCAATCTAAGTCCAAAGGAAATTGTCTAAGTCAAATTTATCACCCGGCAAGTTAATCTTCAACCAAGTTCATACTGTTCATCATCTTCATCATGAGAATTTTCTGGGTTTTGTCAAAAACTTGTCCAATTCGTCCAAAATTCACACACAAGCAGTGAAATGGTCTGATTATCAATCCCTAATCTCAATCAATCCAAAACATGATCAAATTTTGATGAATTTGAGCAAAATTCGATCGAACAGTAACTTTTTCAATCTTCTTAATTCCTCAGATCTGATGATAATCTGATGGAATTTGCACAGTTGTTGTGAATTAGGAGTGATTGCGATGATAAATCACAACTAAAAACAACAACAATTCATTCAGATCATGAATTTTGAGCAATATCGATGTGTTTTGCTTGATGAATAGCGAAGAACACAATACCAACAGCTCTGATACCAATTGATAGGTTCAATTGGATCGTGAATATCGCTCAAAGATCAGACTGATTCATACACAAACACAGTTCAATCATAAACACAATTCATACTAATAATTCTCTTTGTATATTGATGATCAAAGCAGTATTGTAATACAAGTGCAGGAGAAAATAAATCACACACACTAAGTTCTCTCTCTTACGTGAATTGTGATCTAGCCTCTCTCCTCACACTCTCTCACTACATGCTTTTAAGCAACAATAACAAGTTTAAGGAATATAACAAAATAGACCCTAAACTATACATAAACATATAAACAAAATACAAAGTAAATCTTAATCTAGGAAATAGCCCTAACACTAATAGTATGCATATTGTTTGGGTGATGTTTTGCACATTATTTGGGTGATGTTTTAGACTTATGTTATATTTGTGCTATATCTGTATTGTTGTTTGATGTGCTTATTTGTTTATATATTTTTAAGCGAATACATTCGAATCTATTCGAATTCGATTCGAATTCGACTAACTTAATCGAATCGAATACATGGATTTTTAGTCGAATGTGGATCGAATACGAATACAGTTTTTAAAAATCTCAATTCGACCAATTCGATTCGCCCAATTCGTCCAATTCGCATTCGATTCGAATGAACACCCCTAGTGTTAAGAATCCTCCTCTTAATATCTCATACACAGATCCCATTAACATCTAAAGCAAAAGTTGAGGGGGAGTATTCTAAGTCAAAGAAGTCTTCTCATTCTACTTCAACCGTTGAAGAAGATCCCGTTGCTGATATATAGATTCACCGGAATCTACTCTCTGCTTATTTCTTTCCATAACCTCTAATGTTACTCAAAAGGGAGAGAAGGATGCAGATTGCTTGTTAAAAGACAGAGTTTTGGCAGCATCATCTTAGGGGGAGTACTGTTGGGTCCTCTTGAAGATAATGCATACCAAAACTTTAAGTTGCTCTCTATACTCGCCACATGAAGATTTAAGCTGATATGTCTGATTTGTAAAGTGTCATCTTAGGGGGAGTACTGTTGGGGTTATTTGAAGATGTCACTTTCCAAATATAAGCGAGTGAAGATATCGAGCATCATCACGAGCAAGCACGGGTGAAGACGTTCATAATTTGTATTTGTCTTAGAATATTTGTGTAATCGTTTCGTGCTTAAATGCGCGTTTATGCTTAACTGCACGTGGTTAGGTTGAAATGTAAGGTGAATGGTATGGACTATAAATACCATCACCTAGGTCATTTGTTATTGGTGAGTTGCCTACATTTCATTCCATATCCTTTGTAACCTCTCCATTGATCTAATACAATTCACCTATTCATATTATCATCATCGTCATCATACTTTGCATTGATCTTCATGAACATTCAAGCATCAATACGTGATCAGTGAGATTCCGCATCACTAATCGCAAACAACATCACCAAACAATCTCAGATCTAGATCCAAGCTCGGTTCATCTAGAACTATCATTGTGTGTTTAGGTGAAGAGATGATACCCTAAAAGTGTGCAAAATGTTGTTTATATAGTGATTTTTTTAGGGTTTTCCGTCTGAGGCCGATGCACCACTCTTCATCAGGTGATGAGGGGTGTATCGTGCTATGGTGGTGTGCAAATTATGATGAGCTGGCAGGCGATGCACCACTCTTCATAAGTGATGAGGGGTGTATTGTGCATGAGGTCTTTATCTTTCACAAAATCTTGAATTTGCTATAAATATTTGCTCGGGTCTCGGTTTTTGCTCAAACTTCTTTTGTTTTCGTCCCTAATCCGCTTCTATTATTCAAGCTTACCTAAAACAAAAAAAATAAAAATAAATAAATAAAAACTAAAGATATTTACATAAAATGAAGTTAAATGTGGTTAAATATATATAATCAAATCATGTGTTTACCAACACATCAGTTTCGATTTATATTGGGTAATATATAATTATCAAAGTTTGATAATTAATATTATTTTTGTATGTTTATTTGTCCCAAAACCAATTATATCCATAATATCTCTAATTCAATTCATCGTTTTGTTATCATTTCAATTGTCTTGTATTGTATAATTATACTTTTAAGACAATTATAACAAAATACATATTTTAGCTATGTATTTTCTCAAAATACATCCATTATATATATATGATATATGCAGTCCATGACCTTTCAAAATATGAAGTTTTCTGATTTATATATTTATAAATCATCCCAAGTTATAGAAATTTTACAAAAATTTATTTATTCGAGAGCCCGTCAAATTCATTAAAACATGCTTATATATACATATGAAAATATTTTGTTTTGTCACTTTGTATTTTTATTAAAGCCCAAGAGTCATATTTTTTATTATAAAATGAATATCTAAATATTCATTATATATATATATATATGTGTGTGTGTGTATGTATTTAAAAATCCGGTTTTATCAATTTGATTGTTTTTATGTAATTAATATCTTATTTAATAATCTCAATGGTAAAAATTCAAGTGTTAGTTTTATTTTATACAAATCCATTTCCAATATCTCGTATTCATATAACATAAGTTATACTACCAATTTGTCAAGTTTTTGTTAATATAACTAATTATTTATATTTATGTGTATATATTTATATACCGTCTCATTTGGTTTATATTTTATAGGTGCCGTATTGATAGTAATCATAAACTTTTACTTATATAGTTTGCACTCGTCTCACTCGTCTAGCATAATACAAAACGGTTGCAAAACGTCTGGTTTATACCTTTCGCATCCAAATCGTGTTTACGAATCTTTTTGAAACCGATATGCAACGAGACCCGATTACATCATTGTGTTCGTTTTTCCATTACGAACGTTTCTTCGGCCTTGGATTGTGCATGCCAGTGGCGAAGCTCGAATGTTTACGTAGGGGGTCTGAAATTCACGAGACTAGAAAATTTTCTCCTATCACTATTTTCTGGTTATACATACGGGTCGGGTATTCGGTACGGGTCGGGTCAAACAATAAAAACTCTAAATATCTAATTTTTATTAATTCATTCAAACAAGTTTCTTGTACATAAAAAATGGACAATAATTTAACAAACACATGCATAAAATATGTTAGATAATGTGTGTCAATGAGAGGTTAACTCTCAAAATAGTTGGTTGGTAAGGATGGGATTGAATCTCATCCCACATAGGTGTGGAAACAAAGTTTACTCTAGCTTATATGTTTAATCCTTCAAGCCCTATTAACTCCATGTGTTGTATTTTACTCTAACACCACCCGCGCGCATGGGAGGTGCAAAAAATGGGTTTGATGTTGGAAATTCTATGAAACTTTGCGACGCCCGCGCAACCTTCGGACACGAATGCAGCTCCAAAAACCTAAGACATTTACATATATCATCAGGATGTAGTATTTTGTGTAGGGATGAGATCGGGACGGGTACCGGTACCGCCTAGTACCGGTACCGAGTTTTAAGAAAAGTGGGTACCGGTACCAGTACCGAATTTAGCGGGACGGTACCGGTATTTCGGTACTGGTACCACGCTGGTACCGGTTTCATGTTTTATCTTTTTTTAATAAAATTTATTCGCTTATTTCGGTTTAATTTTATACTTTTTAATATAACTATACTATAATATATACTTGAATATAAGAAAAAGAAATGAAATATGGTACAAAATTAATTAAAAATCATTTCAACTTCATTAAATTTAAAAGTTGATAATCTGAAAAATATTATAAAATGACTCAAAGTTGTAAAGAAAACACTTTATAACATTAAGCATGTAATACATAACATTCATAACATCTCAAATTATTTAAAATACACAAAAAAACTAGTTTTTACTTAACCGGTACCAACGTGGTACTAACCGGTAAAGTACCGGTACCGGTACCGCCTAGTACTGGTACCGAATTTCAGGAAAAGTGGGTACCGGTACCGGTACCGATATTGCTAAGTCGGTACGGGACCGGGATGGTACCGGGACGGGACCGGTACCGGCACCGGTACTCGGTACCAAAAGCTCATCCCTAATTTTGTGGGCTTCTTAAGTTTTTTAGAGGGTCCAATTCAATATATATTAAAATTTTAAATGCGAAATCAAATAACCGGTACTTCTCGTGAAAAAACAGAAGGGGCATATGCCTCCCCCGGATTGTACTAAGATGCACCCCTGGTCCATGCAACCTTGTTTGACCCACCGTGGAACACCAACAAATTTCCTAAATTCATTCAAGAAATTGTTACAAACTGATCAGTATAACAAACGGACATCCGATTGCCTGATCGTAATTTCCTCTAGTGGATATGTTCACATATATTTATGGAACATACAGTCCACATTTCGTCAATAACCAACGGTCGGATCTCCAGGAAATTAACTATCTTTAAGACTGGGTTTTTCTATGATGGAAATTCCGAATAGTCACGTTTTTCGACATAAAACCCGTACCTTTGGGTAAGATACTCAAACATGGAATAGTAGATGTTAACTTATATGCGTTAGGTACAACCCGTCCAAATTTTAGACGTATCCAACAGCTAGATCTTCCGGAACCCGTCCTAGAACACAACTGCGTTTTTTGAAGTATAACATGCAACCATTGTTATAAAGTTTCTCACGAGTTTAGATGGTTTTATAGAAGGACTCAAGCTAAAATAAGCTAACCATCATGTTCGGGACGTCGAGAAATGGCTCCGAGTCGAAAACGACATCACCGCCTTGTCACACCCCGATTTCCGGGTCACGTCATGATGATTGGATTTACACAAGTACGTAGCCGTTTTAAGTATTACAGCGGAAGTCTTAAGGTCCAATTTTTACATTTCCATTTACACGTGTATTCTACGGCTACATACTAAATTTTATTTATGCCAATGTAATTCCTTTGCCAAATAGCCAGCCAATGCCTTCCAACTCGCCGCACAGCTTACTTGAGATAACTATTTTCTTACCTGAAATGCATACTAAAACAAGTCAGCTAACGCTGGTGAGTTCTAAGTTTATTTAGTAAGGGCAAAACTATTTCAAAGGACCTGTTATTAAGTTCAATAAAACAATATAATCAAACTTTTATAAAAAAAACAGTCCTTTTTATAATATCATCTCCACGAGATATAAAACATTGGCTTATCAGGCACGCTTGTTCAAAAACACTTGTGCACATGAAAAATTCTTTTAAAACACACTAGCACATCCCATGCTATATTAACAATTTAAGCCACATGTAATAAATTAGTTTTGCCATGCCATACGATATGATGTACTCGAGATAATGATATAACGATCATAGACTAGCTAGGTACTATGATAAACTTCGGTCATAAGTCCATAATCAAACCAAGAAACACGTCGTTGCCCCACAACAGTCCAAACATATAAACTCCCTCGCTAAATATCCTGACCATAGCGACTGGTCGCGAGAGCGGGCCCTTCTAACCCGATAGATCTACCAATATAGTCTGTGGCCTCCCCGAGGTTAATGACTATGGGGGGATTTAGGGGCTCAACAATATATACACATACTGCTGACCCAACTTATACCGTCATAACACTATACATGATCCCGATTACCCATCATATCACCATATCATGCTTTCCCCCCAAAACAGTTAAATAAAACATTTATTTAAAACGGGGAAAATAGCTCACATATGTTAAAACAGTTTAATACAAAACCATTACGAGTATGCATCCCAGCCCAAAGCATATTTGAAAGCTATTTAAAAAGGGGCTGTCAGAGAATTCATATAAGCTAAAACAATTTAACACACAAACCAGTACGAGTATGCATTCCAGCCCAAAAACATATTCAAAACGATTGAAAGAGAGGGCGTCATAGAACTCACCTTAGCCATGCACTTAAGTATTTCCTATTTGTTTTCAGATATAGTCTTGTGATAATTCCGAATCTTCTATCTTAAGTTCCTGATTGATAATCATAGATGTGTCTGAATTAGGATATGAAAGTAGACTATATCCTATTTGGCTTAACCGGCCATCTAACGTGTCATCTCACACGTTACAAATTTATTGGATTCGTGGTTTCATTATCCATGTACTATGTTTTTGGATTATTGTCAAATATTACACTTACAAAGTTTGTTTCAATTTTAACTTAGGTAATATATAATTATCACTTGTGTATATTTACTTGTCCAAAAACTAATTATATCCATAATATCTCTAGTACAATACATTTGTTATTGTTCCAGTTGCATTGTATTATATAGTTATACTTTAAGACAACTATAATAAAATACATATTTTAGTTATGTATTTTCCCATACATATATGTAGTCCATGACTTTTCAAAACATGAAGTTTTCGGATTTTATATATTTATAACTCATCCTAAGTTATACACAATTTACGCAAATTTATTTATTCAAGAGTCCGTCATATATACATATGAAAATATTTTGTTTCGTCACTTCGTATTTTTGTTAAAGTCCAAAAGTTGTATTATGTGTTATAAAAATGAATATCTAAATATTCAATATATATAACCATATGAGTTTATTTAAAAATCCGTTTTTATGAATTTGACTGTTTTTATATAACCAATATCTTATTCATTAGTTTTAATAATACAAATTTCAAGTTTTAGTTATATTTTATACAAGTCCATTTCCAATACCTCGTATTCATATCACATTAGTTATATTACCAATTTGTCAAGTTTTTTGTTAATATAATAATTTATTTATATTTTTGTATATATATTCATATACCGTCTCATTGGGTGTATATTTTATAAATTTATAATGATATTAATCATAAATTTTTACTTATATAATTCGCACTCGTCCCACTCGTTTAGCACAATATAAACGATAGCAAAACGTCTAGTTTATACCTTTCGCGTCCGATTCGCGTTTACGAATCTTCTCAAAACCGACATGCAACGAGACCCGATTACATCATTGTGTTCGTTTTTCCATTACGAACGTTTCTCCGGCCTCGGATCGTCCACGCAACCTTGTTTGACCCACCATGCAACACCAACAAGTTTCCTAATTTCATTCAAGAAATTCGTACAAACTGATCAGTATAAACATCGGACTTCCGATCATCTGATCGTACTTTCCTTCGGTGGAAATGTTCACATACGTATAAGGAACATACAGTCCAAATTTCGTCAGTAACCAACGGTCGGATCTCCGGGAAAGTGACGATCTTTGGGACTGGGTTTTCGGTGACGGAAATTACGAAATGTTCCGTTTTTGGACATAAAAACCGTACCTCTGGGTAAGATATACAAAAACTGAACGGTAGATGTTAACTTCCATATGTTAGGCACAATCAAACCAAATTTTAGACGTATCCAACGGCTGGATCTTCGGGAATCCGTCTTAGAAAACCACTGCGTTTTTGGAAACACAACATGCAACCATGTTTATAATGTTTCTCACAAATTTAAACGGTTTTAGAGAAGGATTCAGGCTAAATAAAGCTTACCATTGCGTTCGGGACGTCGAGAAATGGTTCCGGGACAAAAACGGCATCTCCGGCAGTCGTCGGACCACCGCGTACCGCCGCCGGCCGCCACCGGACCGCCGCCAACCGCCGCCGGAACTTCTCCAGCCACCACCAGCTCTCCCCCTCTCTCTCTACTCTCTCACACCTTTGTGTGTGTTTGTTATGAAAGAATGAAGAAGAAATAAAGAAAACTTCTTTATATAGTGTTCGGTAATTCGTCTATTGCTCCGTGCCAACTCGTACCGCGTACAAATCTGACCGACGTCTTATTTTTATTTAGTTTCGTTTCGCAATGTCAAATAAAATTAGATATAATAAATACTCTCGGGATATTTATTTCATCAAATATGACGGGTATGACGATAACGGCGCGTAACGCGTTAATATCGCGTATTTTGCACGCTTAACTGTTTTAAGCTTTTTCTCGCACCGAATGTCAATATTATATTTTCTCCACTTATATTGAATCAAAAGAAGTGTTTGATAATATTTTTCACGTCATTTTAGGCATGGAAACTGCTTCATCAAATAACGTAAACGTACGCACGTTTAGCGCAGTTTTATCGGTTCCGCACGCGTAATTTGCATTTTTGACATCCGAATTGAATTTCCGAATGATTAAAAATGAGAATAATGATATTCATAGTCATGACACCTGACGTGTCACGTTTCTGATAGATACCGGCTATTTACCGCGTTATCAATTTATGGTATGAATTATCATTTGAGAGACTTAAAAATCATTGTTACGACCTTGTTACATGATTTTAATTATTTATTGGAATTGAGATTATTGATTTGGGCTTTAGATGAACCTAGAATCTTTAATGGGCCTTGTTGGGCCTTGTGTGTCCATTTCGTTGGCCCACACTTTAAGTACCGAATTTTGACGGGTGTCACATTTTCCCACCTTTTAGAAATTTCGTCCTCGAAATTAATCAAGTGCCATAATCCATTTTATGACATATTCTAAGATTTCACGGAAACCATATGGTTAAAACCATTGGTAAGCGAGGTTATGAGTTTCAATACGTGAGGTTGTATGCCTTACGTTAATTGAACAGAAGGATTTAAAAATGAGCTAACCTTCTTCATAAAGATTATGCCTCCTTTATTATCATAAGATTTTTCTAATGAAATTAGAGATTTGTTTGTTAGATCGTTGAATAGGCCACATAAAGAGTTTGAGCCATTCGGCATTTGTTAATATCATGGATGAGTTCAACTCATTCGAGGGTGTTATAGAGTTTCTTAGTTGGAAAACACAACTACAACTCAATCTAATACTTATGTCTGCCAATCAGGCTTTATCTAGTCCGACTTTAATCGAGTTTTTGTTAGACTGAACAGATGTGCATGATTATTCAAGGTAGTAATCTTAAACTACCAACAGAGTATGGTTACTAATCTTTGCCATACTAGTAGCATGCACCTTAGTCTTTTGCCAATTGTTTATTCATTTTGCTTTTAATACGAAATCTTTCATCTAAACCATGAGTTTTCATGTCGACCTCATGTTGGTTAAAGTTTATAGTCGAGTTACTCCGACATGTTGCGTTTGTAGATGGTATAACGTTTCATGATTTATATTTTAGGTTCAAATCTTTAATACAGAGGATATTAATTTATTTTCACTTATCGAGCGATCATTTCAGGATAGGTAGTCATCGTCCGAGATGACAAGTCATTTTCATAAGGCGTCATTCGTGGAATATTATCACAATTGTTCCACACTTATAAAGATCTAGTTGTCAAAGACAAGTTTAACTTAGTTAATGAGGATGGAATACAAGTGTAATATTAACGAGAACATGTTTATTCAGGACAATCATTAAAGTTGAAACGCCAATCTCAAGCATGTTTGATAATGATAGTCGATTCATGTCCCGATCTGAGATGGATATTTTATCCAAAGATCTAAGTTTTCAAAGATTTGAAACACTCATATGTCTGGAGTTGGGTTTTCTATTATAAAATCACCATGCGGTTTGAGAACCCAAATTTCAATGTTTCGCTTGAGAAGTCGCAACATTCGTAATTAGGATAAATTCAATTTGAAGTGAATAACAATTCACAAGACTACAATCGTCTTATTTGTAGTAGTTAGAAACTGAAGGCTAAACAATGTATTTTACAAGAACCCATTAATAAGGTTTGCATACGTGTGCATCACCTTAAAATCTTACGGCTTTACTTACTGATAGCCATAATTAGTCTTTCGAGAATAGTATTGATCTTTAAACTCTACCAAATAGTAGAATTATAGATGGATCATTCGTGTAGAAAGAAATAAAGTTTACGTTTGGTGCTCAATCAAAGATTAAGACTTCTTGATCAAACGAGCTAAATAGACGTAAGTGTTTGAACACTTGGCTGAAGGAAATCATAACTGATTATATTACCAGGGATAATCACAAGAGGACTAGAATTTAGGGAAAAGTCATTCGCGTTAAATGACAGAAGATGTCAAATTCGAATATTAGAACGTGCGATGAAAGCACTATTGAATAATTACGAGTTATTAGGGATAATCACAGGGTAACTCGAGTTTAAGGAATCAATCGAATTGAGGAGATACTTTATTATTGTTTTACGTTAATTCATAGTATTCATTCGGATTATCGAGTCATTCCCTTAATAGGTAAAAGCGAATCATATTTCTCCGCTCTTCTCGGCCGTATGTTCTTTCAAGAGGCGTTTAGTTCAAGTATCTGACGACCATCGAGTCTCATATACATAAGTAATATATAAGTTATTCAAACTTATTTATTGAATCATATTTGTTCGTTTAAGCATTAATCAAAACAACAGAATTTCCTAGAGTTCACAAGTATAACAATTCACAGTTACGTAGGCCAAAATGTAACTGTCAATTACTTTACTGGATCATTCTAGTATTCTCCCATCACAAATCATAATGCCAAATTTTATTTTGGGATTTTGTTGTTCTTGTCTGATTGTTCATTTCGTTCTGGCACTTCGTAACTATCAAACTTTCCAACTTTTCCAATCATTAATAGTTTGTTGTTAACAACAACTAGTTGTTAATGGTTTAACTATTCTTTTCGTCCAGACGGGACGCGTAAGGGAAGATTCAAGCTTCGTTCATTTGTAAGTTCGACTCAGCAATTATCCTAACGGTAATGCTTCTAAACTGTTGAGCAGGTTTAAATACCTCTACTAGTTGTTGAGTAGGCTATCAAACCTCTACCGCCTGTTGAGCAGGTTATCAAAACCTCTACCAGTCGTTGAGAAAGTTTTCAAAACCTCTGCCAACCATTGAGCAGGTTATCATAACCTCTACCAGTTATTAAGCATCTTATCTAAACCTCTACCAATTGTTGAGCTAATTACATTCAAACTATTCTATTGTCTCAGCTAAGAGGTAAAAGTGAACTAATTGTTCATGGGAATTCTACTTAGTGCAGTAATGATATTCTTCAAACTAGATTTCCTAGTTAAGGCTAAACCAAACCTAGTTACTTTAGCTCATCATGTAATATGCATGATATATATACACACAATTACGCACACAAACTGCCTTTACAAGTGAGAAATTGTTTATTTAGACTCATTCAAACTTATGAATTATGAATGATATCCATATATTTTATGAATTTAATAAAAATGTCAATGTTGTATAAAAAAAGATATACATTTCAACCAATAACCCGTGAAGTTGACATTTATAGATATTCGTTTTCCAAATGAGCAAAAATGCACATTTTTTTTTAATATGACCAACGTAATTTTTTTTTTGTCGTATTAGAGTCTTTTCTTTACCAACACTTAGCACATATGTTTACATCATCATGTAATCTCATATTATAACTAATACTAAAAAAAATCATTTTATTACATAGTTCTAACTAGTCATACAAAATCTTTTATTTCAACCAAAACCGTAACATTTTCACAACTAATTGTTCACATATGATAGGTTTTTAACCAAGACTTTTCTTATATACTTAAGTATGGTTTCAAGCGCGGGAAATTATATAGATTTTTATGCTAAAAAAATATTTCATAGATTCGATCGTTTTCCGTCGAGATATCATTTTTTACCGACTCTTTACGAATAGTAAAATACCCGTTCAACATTTAATCCACATTGTTTCATCATGTCAAAAAAAAATACGTATATTTTCCCATAAAATACATATATCAAAGTTGTCAAAACGTTATTTTTCATAAAAATATTATAAGTCAAAAGTACACATATTTAACTAGTTTTTATGACTAGTTCACTATGTAATATTCTTATAACTTAATTTATATTAACACATAGCTAAATATTCATTTTTCACATATAGTATTTCTTTATAAAATACTTCATTTCTAGAATTTGTTTTCAAACAAAATTGTTTTTACATAATTATATTTTCACATATAATTTTATACATACATACATACATACCACATGTATACCTACAATCATTATCATGATTATAAATTTTTTTTTTTTTTACAAATATGTCATATTTTTAATATTCGCTTTGTGTATAAAATCGACAAATAACGTCATTCGGTGATCTAGTTTAATCATAAAAATACGTATTTTATATGCAATAAAACACTTCCAAAAATATATAATTCTAGATACTCAAATGTTATTAACAAACACATATCGATTACCAAAAATTTACAAAAATTTTTTTTACGTGGTTAACAAATAGACGATCACTCGTCTTCACATAATCATATATACATTTAATGATGAAATTTTATATATAATAGTGATTTTTAATAAAAATTCGCAATCATCATTTATTGGATTATTCATGCATGATATCAACTTATAATGACCATATAATATACACAAACCAAAAACATGTTTTCATTTCATATTTTCATGATAAGGATGTCATTTTAATGTTTTTGAAATCGTTTATAAAGAATAATCATTTACTCTATATACGTACGGTCACATACATACATACGTATTCATCATTTGTTTTTTTTATAACGTTGACCGTTTTCCAAGTATGATTAAAACAATTTTTTTTTTTTTGAAAGTTTGTAACTTTTGACACCAATTTAATTGTTCTTTGTACACATGTACGTATACACCCATTTATAGGCAAATCACACACATATATATAATCATATATACGAAACATATTTTCACTTACTTATTGGGCAAGTTATCTAACTAATCGCAGCTGTTGGCATCTGGCTATTCGGCTTCATTGGCTTTCCGCATTATTTTCAAGTCTCGGTTTAAGACTAGACACTACTCGCTAGCGTCTAATTCACTTAAACTACGGCTCTGATACCAATCTGTCACACCCCGATTTCCGGGTCACGTCATGATGATTGGATTTACACAAGTACGTAGCCGTTTTAAGTATTACAGCGGAAGTCTTAAGGTCCAATTTTTACATTTACATTTACACGTGTATTCTACGGCTACATACTAAATTTTATTTATGCCAATGTAATTCCTTTGCCAAATAGCCAGCCAATGCCTTCCAACTCGCCGCACAGCTTACTTGAGATAACTATTTTCTTACCTGAAATGCATACTAAAACAAGTCAGCTAACGCTGATGAGTTCTAAGTTTATTTAGTAAGGGCAAAACTATTTCAAAGGACCTGTTATTAAGTTCAATAAAACAATATAATCAAACTTTTATAAAAAAAACAGTCCTTTTTATAATATCATCTCCACGAGATATAAAACATTGGCTTATCAGGCACGCTTGTTCAAAAACACTTGTGCACATGAAAAATTCTTGTAAAACACACTAGCACATCCCATGCTATATTAACAATTTAAGCCACATGTAATAAATTAGTTTTGCCATGCCATACGATATGATGTACTCGAGATAATGATATAACGATCATAGACTAGCTAGGTACTATGATAAACTTCGGTCATAAGTCCATAATCAAACCAAGAAACACGTCGTTGCCCCACAACAGTCCAAACATATAAACTCCCTCGCTAAATATCCTGACCATAGCGACTGGTCGCGAGAGCGGGCCCTTCTAACCCGATAGATCTACCAATATAGTCTGTGGCCTCCCCGAGGTTAATGACTATGGGGGGATTTAGGGGCTCAACAATATATACACATACTGCTGACCCAACTTATACCGTCATAACACTATACATGATCCCGATTACCCATCATATCACCATATCATGCTTTTCCCCCAAAACAGTTAAATAAAACATTTATTTAAAATGGGGAAAATAGCTCACATATGTTAAAACAGTTTAATACAAAACCATTACGAGTATGCATCCCAGCCTAAAGCATATTTGAAAGCTATTTAAAAAGGGGCTGTCAGAGAATTCATATAAGCTAAAACAGTTTAACACACAAACCAGTACGAGTATGCATTCCAGCCCAAAAACATATTCAAAACGATTGAAAGAGAGGGCGTCATAGAACTCACCTTAGCCATGCACTTAAGTATTTCCTATTTGTTTTCAGATATAGTCTTGTGATAATTCCGAATCTTCTATCTTAAGTTCCTGATTGATAATCATAGATGTGTCTGAATTAGGATATGAAAGTAGACTATATCCTATTTGGCTTAACCGGCCATCTAACGTGTCATCTCACACGTTACAAATTTATTGGATTCGTGGTTTCATTATCCATGTACTATGTTTTTGGATTATTGTCAAATATTACACTTACAAAGTTTGTTTCAATTTTAACTTAGGTAATATATAATTATCACTTGTGTATATTTACTTGTCCAAAAACTAATTATATCCATAATATCTCTAGTACAATACATTTGTTATTGTTCCAGTTGCCTTGTATTATATAGTTATACTTTAAGACAACTATAATAAAATACATATTTTAGTTATGTATTTTCCCATACATATATGTAGTCCATGACTTTTCAAAACATGAAGTTTTCGGATTTTATATATTTATAACTCATCCTAAGTTATACACAATTTACGCAAATTTATTTATTCAAGAGTCCGTCATATATACATATGAAAATATTTTGTTTCGTCACTTCGTATTTTTGTTAAAGTCCAAAAGTTGTATTATGTGTTATAAAAATGAATATCTAAATATTCAATATATATAACCATATGAGTTTATTTAAAAATCCGTTTTTATGAATTTGACTGTTTTTATATAACCAATATCTTATTCATTAGTTTTAATAATACAAATTCCAAGTTTTAGTTATATTTTATACAAGTCCATTTCCAATACCTCGTATTCATATCACATTAGTTATATTACCAATTTGTCAAGTTTTTTGTTAATATAATAATTTATTTATATTTTTGTATATATATTCATATACCGTCTCATTGGGTGTATATTTTATAAATTTATAATGATATTAATAATAAATTTTTACTTATATAATTCGCACTCGTCCCACTCGTTTAGCACAATATAAACGATAGCAAAACGTCTAGTTTATACATTTCGCGTCCGATTCGCGTTTACGAATCTTCTCAAAACCGACATGCAACGAGACCCGATTACATCATTGTGTTCGTTTTTCCATTACGAACGTTTCTCCGGCCTCGGATCGTCCACGCAACCTTGTTTGACCCACCATGCAACACCAACAAGTTTCCTAATTTCATTCAAGAAATTCGTACAAACTGATCAGTATAAACATCGGACTTCCGATCATCTGATCGTACTTTCCTTCGGTGGAAATGTTCACATACGTATAAGGAACATACAGTCCAAATTTCGTCAGTAACCAACGGTCGGATCTCCGGGAAAGTGACGATCTTTGGGACTGGGTTTTCGGTGACGGAAATTACGAAATGTTCCGTTTTTGGACATAAAAACCATACCTCTGGGTAAGATATACAAAAACTGAACGGTAGATGTTAACTTCCATATGTTAGGCACAACCCGACCAAATTTTAGACGTATCCAACGGCTGGATCTTCGGGAATCCGTCCTAGAAAACCACTGCGTTTTTGGAAACACAACATGCAACCATGTTTATAATGTTTCTCACGAATTTAAACGGTTTTAGAGAAGGATTCAGGCTAAATAAAGCTTACCATTGCGTTCGGGACGTCGAGAAATGGTTCCGGGACAAAAACGGCATCTCCGGCAGTCGTCGGACCACCGCGTACCGCCGCCGGCCGCCACCGGACCGCCGCCAACCGCCGCCGGAACTTCTCCAGCCACCACCAGCTCTCCCCCTCTCTCTCTACTCTCTCACACCTTTGTGTGTGTTTGTTATGAAAGAATGAAGAAGAAATAAAGAAAACTTCTTTATATAGTGTTCGGTAATTCGTCTATTGCTCCGTGCCAACTCGTACCGCGTACAAATCTGACCGACGTCTTATTTTTATTTAGTTTCGTTTCGCAATGTCAAATAAAATTAGATATAATAAATACTCTCGGGATATTTATTTCATCAAATATGACGGGTATGACGATAACGGCGCGTAACGCGTTAATATCGCGTATTTTGCACGCTTAACTGTTTTAAGCTTTTTCTCGCACCGAATGTCAATATTATATTTTCTCCACTTATATTGAATCAAAAGAAGTGTTTGATAATATTTTTCACGTCATTTTAGGCATGGAAACTGCTTCATCAAATAACGTAAACGTACGCACGTTTAGCGCAGTTTTATCGGTTCCGCACGCGTAATTTGCATTTTTGACATCCGAATTGAATTTCCGAATGATTAAAAATGAGAATAATGATATTCATAGTCATGACACCTGACGTGTCACGTTTCTGACAGATACCGGCTATTTACCGCGTTATCAATTTATGGTATGAATTATCATTTGAGAGACTTAAAAATCATTGTTACGACCTTGTTACATGATTTTAATTATTTATTGGAATTGAGATTATTGATTTGGGCTTTAGATGAACCTAGAATCTTTAATGGGCCTTGTTGGGCCTTGTGTGTCCATTTCGTTGGCCCACACTTTAAGTACCGAATTTTGACGGGTGTCACACGCCCATCGCCGGACCACAGCGGACTGCCGCCGGACCACCACGGGAAGGTGGGCGGAAATTGGCTGACATCTCCAGCTTTCTCTTTAAAACACACTCATGTGTGTGTTTTATGTGAGAAATGAGTTGAGTTCTCATTTATATAGTGGCCAGTAATTCGCCTATTGCTCCAGTCCAGCTCGTACCGCATATAAATCTAATCGATTTCTCGTTATTATTTTATTTCATTTCGCAATCTTATTTACAAATAGATATAATAATTATTTCATCAATCAATTATGACGTGTATGACAACAACGACTCGAAACGCGTTAATATCGTGTACTTTGCAGTTTGCACGCTTAACTGTTTTAAGCATTTTCTCGAATCGAATGTCAATATTAATTATATTTTCACCACTTATATTGAATCAAAATAAGTGTATATTAATATTTTCACGTTAATTTAGGCGTCTGAATCGCTTCAGCAATGAAAGTTAGCATACGAACGTTTAACACGCTTTATCGGTTCCACACACGAAATTTGTATTTTGGTGTTCGATTTGAGTTTTCGAATGATTATAAATGAGAATTATGATATTCATAGTCATGACATACCGCGTGTCATGTTTTTAATAGATATCAGTTATCTACCGCGTTATCTATTTATTAGTATGAATATTCATTTGAGAGACTTAAAATCATTACTACGCCTTTTTACATAATTCTAGCTGTTTATTGGACCTTCGATTATTGATTTGGGCTTTAGATGAACCTAAAATCTTTATTGGGCCTTAGTGGGCCTTGTTTGTCCATTCCGTTGGGCCACACTTTAATTACATAATTTTAAGGGGTTTCGCACTAAGTTTCAAGTATTCAGTATTAGAAACATTAATCATGGTGTTTGTTGCGTGACTTTGTATCACATTTGAGAAAACTTGAAAATGTTGTATAATTATTTGACAACCGTTTTGAATAACTAACCCCTTTTTAAGTAAATCATTTATCAATAACTAACCCCTTTTAACTAACCCTGTTTTGAATATATATATATATATATATATATATATATATATGAATCTTGCAAACTATTAAAACCAAAAGGTATTTTATTTTATTATATATATTTTTGAGAAAATTAAGAAATCATTTTAATGGAATTAACTTTTGGTAGTTTTTACAAAACCATTGATTAAACTTTGCGTTTGAGTAGCGAGTTTATAAATGTAACACATTAGGTTTGGATGAGTTTATTAAAACTTGATGTATAGAATTCCATTAGTATCCATATGTATATGTGGAACATTTTAGTTCAACAAGCGTAAGAATAGTTGTGTAAGGAGTTTACATTGAGATTTTGATAATGAATTTATGAATAACATTACAAAGTTGATAATCGAGCAAATGTTTTGATGATAAGTTTATAACTTGATGATGGATTTATAGTTTAATAATGAATTAGAAATTGGATGAGAATGTATGATTAGATGAGTCATTTAGACAATATTTGAGTATTGAGATCAAGTTGAGATACTTTGAGGGTAGATGCTCGATTCGCAAACCAAACGAATACGTTGGCTTATATGAATATAGTACACTCGTTAACTTTTATGGAGACATGGTTGCCCATAAGTGGACACTCACTTTCGAGGTTTTGATAATTCGATTGGAGATTCTATAATTGAATTGGGATTTTAAGTATGCCTTAAATTTGTAATTTGATATTTGATTTGAGGTTTTGATAATTCAATTGAGATTAGTCAACATGTTTTTGTTTTGATTTGGGACATTTGGTTTAATGTGGTGTAGTTGTGTTAAATGAATGAACAAGTGAGTATCTCACATAAGTATTAATGTAGTATAGAAACAAATGATATGATGTAATGTAGGATAACATGATTTTGTAGCAAAATCTTTGATCGGATGGAATATCTGGTATAATGATGATAGCACCTCGTTGAGTCATTCTACTTAGAATATCGTGGAATCTTTAGAAAATATAGTATAGTAAACACTTAGAAATCATAGAAACTTCTTTCAAGTCATAGAAAGTATGGATAAATCAACTTGGAATTATTGCAAACATTTAAAGTAACATAGAAAACAAATAGAAGTATTTAGAAAAATGATAACCACAAAATCGTTGTAAAAAATATAGAATTTGAAGGCTCAGTAATGTGTCTTGGTTTTGGATACTCATGACTAATCAAAGTGTTAAGTTTTTTTTAACGTATTCGAGGAGGCGTGTGATGCGTGTGTGTGTATATATATATATAGAGGAAGGATTTTCTACAAAGGGCCAAAACTCTAAAAAGGCTAAGAAGGAATCTGGGACGTCGGATTATGGTGTTTTACGGCCCAGATAAACGCGGTGGCAGTTTTGTAAATATTATGATGTTTTTAATGACGCGATTTTTGGTTCCGGGGTATATTAGTCATTGTACGTTTTCACCGGCGTGCACTCGTGCATGTAAAAAACACCATGCATAAACTGGCTCTAAAAAATAACACCACTCTGATGAAAAAATTAACTAATAAAAAACGTCATACCTTACCTGCAATAGAGTAAACACTGAAATCGAATGAAAACGTCATAACAATGATTCAGTGCAGAAAAAAGTTAGAAACGCCAAAAAAAATAGTGTGACAAATAAAACACCATGTTGTTTTCTGTGACTAGTTCAAATCTTAAAAACACCATGATTCAGAAGATAACGTCGGTCATTCAAATGTAATTGATAACGCAACGTGTAAATTGACGATAACGCCCCTCCGTCTGTTTTTAGCCTCATGGACACGTGTTTGATTGTTATTGCTTCCTACACTTCTTAGAGTTTTAAGCCTTTTTAGAAAATCCCCAATCTATATATATATATATTTGTATATATATAAACTAACAACTAAAAACATCTAAGTTTTAAATTTATATAACCAAGACTAGAAAGACTATTTCACACACAACCGGTAGTGGGCTGATCGTAAGTAATATAGTGAACGTAAGTCCTGGTGTCGACCCACAGACTCTATATATCACGTTAAAATTAACTAGACAAGACTCAACTTAACTAGACATGACTTTAATTAAAATATTATTAAAAAGGGGGATTTTGTTAATAACTAGTTTGCATAAAAATAAAAGATAACATGTAAGACGAATTAAAATAGATGAGGAGTAAACAAACCACCTAGACCCGACTCACTAGTTGCTTGACTTCTTAGTTTGTTAGAAAACGTTTTGACATTGGACTGGGATCTTAAAATGATCACTTGACCCGAAGTCTGCGACCTAACCTAATTCTATTGCATGAAAGACATTCATCAAGAACTAAGTGAAAAAAAACTAACTCAAACCATACCAAATATGTAATAATGCATCAATAAATCAAAAGTAATAATTTACTAAATCATAAAGTAAACCAACGTAACAAAACAATCCAACAAAACATGCAAATAACGCAACTAGTTCATCATTGGCCAAGGCGGTTCAAAGAACCTAGCCAACAATCATATTGACACAATAAAACACAAATCCAAAAGTATTCAACATGATAGGAAAAATCAAGAAAGAAAAGGAATTGAAGAACCCGATGGTTGTGATCTCTAATCTTAAATCCAACGTCTTCCTTGAGCCTTTTGATCTTTACTTGAGCTCCAAAACACCCTCTTTTCACTTATTTTCGTCCCCTACTCATGCACGGAGGCTTGGGCACATAGAAGAGTTGTTTTTATAGTGAACAGGGCAAAAATCGTCAAAACTTTCTGACGAAACAACCCCTTCGCGTCTCGCAACGAGGAAATGAGTTTGTGGACGCATAGGGTGACGTCACCACACCACTAACCACCATCCACGCCGCTTCACGCGGATATGGGGGTGCCTTGTGGTTTTGTGGCGTGGTGACCCTCCTCGGGTGTTCTTGCTGCTTCGTTTTCGAGTTCCGATTCGCTCGTAACTCCTTTTCGTGTCCCGTTTTCGCCTACGATCTTCTTTTCTTGAGATTTTTCATCATTCCATCAAAATGGGGCCTACAAAACATTTTTTGGTCAGTAGTAAACATAACTTGACTAAAACTATATAAAACGACTCAAAACGGATTAAAAACTGACATGGAAATTCGTATAGTTTAACTAAATCAAATATCCCCACACTTAACCTTTTTCGTTTCTGAAAAAGCATTCACATAGAATCATAATCAACTAATGTAAAATTTTCCCCAACTCAAACCTCGAGCCCAAACCAAACCCGATCTAAATCAAATTGATGTACTTAGAAACTCTTAAGAACTTATTTATTTTCTTTCTACGAACCTTTCTATGCATTTTCTTCGTGAAGGAGATACAAAAGACTCGTCTGTATGATTAGGATCTTCTCTTTGTGGAATATCGTTATCGTCTTAAGTAAATTTGAAACATGGAAACGTGTGCAATCTAGAAGGGGGAACGCCTGTATAACGGACATCCTGTCTAAGGCAAAACATTTCGTATAAATCTCTTTAAGAGACCTGTATGCTTACCTGGGGATGGACGAGATGAGTGTGACCATATAGACTAAAACACGCCTTCTCGAATACGTTGAAAACGAACTTAGCACTTTGATAATTCTTAAGTGTCCAAAACCAAGGCACATTCCTAAGCTTTCAAAATTCCAATTATCTATTTTCTTAATGATTTTATGATTTCTTTCATACGATTTATAATCATTTCTATGAATTTCTATATTGATTCAAATGAGATTCCAAGTTCATTTACTAATATTTCTAAGGTTTCTATGTGATTTTCTATGATATGTTTTCTAAAGGATTCTATGATGTTCCAAGTACTAGTACTATATCATTTAATCACAATTTTGTTACGACTTATGTTATCTTGAATTTTGATCCATGTCTCATGAAAATTATTTTTCTATCTTATCTTCTAAAATGGCAACAAGACTTGAATGACTTCCTAACACAATCGCAACCCAAATGGCCAACCGTTTGCATGAACTCATGAAGTAACTTAACAATGCGAATCAAAACAATGAGCCTAAGACTCCCCATTGTACACTTAAGTACTTCAACTCTTGTGGTCCAACCAAATTCTTTGGTACTGAAGGGGCTACTGGTCTCCTCTAATGGTATGAAAGCATGAATAGTACCTTCGTTAACTGTGAATGCCCCGAAAACTTCAAGGTCCGCTATGCCACAAGTGTCCTTCAAAAGGGTGCTCTGACGTGGTGGAATAATGAAAAGCGTAGACGCGGTGAAGCCGATATATCTGATTTGACTTGGGCTGAATTCAAAACTGTTATGACTGACAAGTATTGTCCTCCTAGTGAAATTTGTAAACTCGAGGGTGAATTCTAGGGTCAACAAGATAGTGATGAAAATGTGGCCTATAATGATCGTTTTTCTCAGCTCAGTACTCTGTGCCCTAATATGGTAACTCCTGATTCCCGTGGTATTGAGTAATATATCGGGGGTTTACCAATGTCTATTCAAGATGCCATTAGGGGTAGTAAGCCAGCTACCATGGGTAACTCAATGACGTTAGCCGGTCTCCTTACAGAAAATCATGTGCAGGTTGGTACTTTGATTTGAAAGGGTAACAAAAAGTTTAATGGTTCTTCTAGCAATGATTCCAAACCTTCCTAAGAAGGTTCTTATACGGGTTTTAAGCCCAAATCTTCTTCTAATTCTAAGAATCGAAAGATCAATGCCACCAATTATGCTATTAGTACTCCTAATCCTCCCATGGCACCGCAAGGGGTTAATGTGAACCGAAAGCCATATACGGGGAACTTGCCTAAGTGTAACAAATGCGCCTTCCATCATGCTCCTGAAACTCCATGTCGGAGGTGTAACATCTGTCAACGTGTTGGGCATCTCGCTAAAGATTGTTTCAACAATGCTAACAATAACAACGTAATTACTCCTGGTCGAGCTTGTTATAACTGCGGTGATCCAAACAATTATCGCAACAATTGCCCTCAACCTATTAATATTAATGTGAACACCAATGCTAATGCTAATCAAGCGGGTCGTGCTAGAGCTTTCAACATCAATACTAATCAAGCTCAAGCAAAAAACGATGTGGTGAAAGGTATGTTTCTCGTTAACGGTTGTTATGCTTCCATTTTATTTGACTCGGGTGCCGATAAGAGTTTTTTTCTCTAGAGTTTGCTTCATCTTTAACTATTAGTCGTATTGGCCTTGATACCCCTTATGTGGTAGAAGTAGCGAATGGGAAGGCTGTTTCTATTAGTTCATTATATATGGGGTGTGTGCTTAATCTTCTGGGTCACGTTTTTCATGTTGATCTCTTGCCTATGACACTCAGTAGTTTTGACGTTATTATCGGTATGGACTGGTTATCGGCTAAGGGTGTAGAAATTTTATGTCGGGAAAAGATTGTTCGAGTTCCTCTTCCATCTGGTCAAATTCTGAATATTTCGGGGGAGAAATCTCCTATCGGTTTGAAACTCATGTCTTACGTCGAAGCTCAAAAATGTTTGCGTAAGAGTTATGTTGCGTTCTTGGCTCGTGTTGAAGTAAAGAAAACAGAAGAAAAATAACTCGAAGATATTCCCGTTGTGCGGGATTTTCCCACGGACGTAACCGGTCTTCCACCCGCATGACAAGTTGAGTTCCGTATTGATCTTGTACCCGGTGCTACTCCTGTTGCAAAAGCTCCTTATCGTCTCGCGCCTTCTGAACTCCTAGAGTTAGCCAGTCAACTCCAAGAACTATCCAACAAAGGTTTCATTCGGCCGAGTTCCTCTCCATGGGGTGCTCCAATCTTGTTTGTCAAAAAGAAAGATGGCTCGTTCCATATGTGTATCGATTATCGCGAGCTTAATAAACTTACCATAAAAAATCGTTATCCATTACCGCGTATCGATGATCTTTTCGATCAACTCCAAGGAGCAACTTGTTTTTCAAAGATTGATATTCGTTCAGGTTACCATCAATGGCGTGTTCATGAAGATGACATACCAAAAACTGCGTTTCGTACGCCGTATGGTCACTTTGAGTTCACGGTCATGCCTTTTGGTTTAACTAATGCACCTGTCGTTTTCATGGACTCGATGAACCGAGTATGTCGGCCGTTTTTGGACAAATTCGTCATTGTGTTTATTTATGATATTTTGATCTATTCTAAATACAAAACCGATCATGAGCAACACCTTTGTACCATTCTTCAAATGCTTAAACAAGAGCAACTCTATGCCAAGTTTTCTAAGTGTGAGTTCTGGCTCAAGGAGGTTCAATTCCTGGGTCATATTGTTAATGAAAATGGGGGTTCAAGTGGATCCTGCAAAAATCAAAACCGTCAAGAATTGGTCAGCACCTTCAGCTCCAACCGAAATCCGTTCTTTTCTTGGTCTAGCGGGTTACTATCGTCGGTTCATTGCTATTTTTCTAAGATTGTTGTTCCTCTCACGACTTTAACTTGCAAGAATGTACCTTTCGTGTGGGGTCCTAAGCAACAAAAAGCGTTTGATATTCTAAAGGACAAATTGTGGAACGCTCCAATTCTTACTCTTCTCGATGGTCATGAAGATCTTGTTATGTATTGTGATGCTTCGAAACACGGTCTTGGTTGTGTTCTTATGCAACGGGGTAAAGTCATAGCTTATTCCTCGAGGCAACTCCAAATTCATGAAAAGAATTACGCCACTCACGATCTTGAATTGGATGATGTGGTTTTTATTTTCAAAATATGGAGGCATTATCTCTATGGTACTAAATGTCTCGTTTATACCGATCATAAAAGTATGCAACACATTTTGAATCAGAAAGAGCTTAATATGAGGCAAAGTCGTTGGGTTGAATTGTTGAATGATTATGATTATGAAATCCATTACCATCCTGGCAAAGCTAATGTCGTCGCCGATGCTCTTAGTTGTAAGGAACATGTCATGCTCTCTTGTGTTTCTCTTCGTGTTGATCTAAAGTCTCAAATTCTTGAAGCTCAGCGTGCCGTTGTTTCTGAGGGTACCTTTCGTGAGTAGATGACTGTTGGCACCGATTTGCAATTGGAAACTAAAACCGACGGTCTACTCTATTTATGAGTCGTATTTGGGTGGCTGCTCGGGGCAATGTTCGTTCTCTCATTATGGACGAGAATCATAAAAGTCGCTATTCTATTCATCCTGGTGTGGATAAAATGTATATGAATCTTCGTCCTCATTATTGGTGGCCTGGTATGAAGAAAGATATTGCTCTATATGTTTCTAAGTGTTTATCTTGTTCAAGGATCAAAGCCGAACATCAACGTCATTCTGGTCTTCTCGAACAATCGGAAATTCCTGTTTGGAAATGGGAGAGTATAGCCATGGATTTTATTACAAAAATTCCTCCATCTAATGGTTATGGTAGTATTTCGGTTATTGTTGATCGATTAACGAAATCTGCTCATTTTCTTCCTATCAAAGAAACTTATTTGGCTGAAAAGCGTGCTCAACTCTATGTTAAAGAAATTGTTTGTCGTCATGGGGTGCCACTAGATATTATTTCCAATCGGATGGTCGTTTTATGTCTCGTTTTTGGAAGGGTCTTCAAGATGCTATGGGTACTAAACTTAATCTTAGTACAACTTATCATCCTCAAACAGAAGGTCAAAGCGAGAGAACCATTCAAACTCTCGAAGATTTGCTTCCGTCTTGTATTATTTGAATAGCAGGGTAATTGGGATGCTCATCTTCCATTGATCAAATTCTCGTATAATAACAGTTATCATGCTAGTATTGATATGGCTCCGTTCGAAGCCCTTTATGGTCGTAAATGTCGTTCTCCACTTTGTTTGACTGAAGTTGGTGACTCTCAAATTACTGGAACCCAAATGATTCAAGAGACCACCGATAAGATCTGAATAATCTGTGAGAATCTTCTAGTGGCTCGAAATCGTCAAAAGTATTATGCTGATAAAAAGCAAAAGCGTATGGAGTATGAAATTGGTGATATGGTTTTGATCATCTCCATGAAAGGGAGTTTTCCGTTTTGGCAAAAAGGGAAAGCTAGCTCCTCGATATGTGGGACCATTCGAAGTCCTTTATAGGATCGGGAAAGTTTCTTACAAGCTGGAACTGCCTAAGGAATTGGGCGATGTTCATCCTGTGTTCCATGTTTCTAATCTGAAAATGTGTTTATCCGATGGAAATCTTATTGTGCCTCTCGGTGATATCCAAATTGATGAATCTATGCATTTTATTGAGCGGCCATTGGAAATTATGGACCATGAAGTCAAACAACTCAAGCAGAGTCGGATACCGATAGTCAAAGTTCGTTCGGAGTCAAAGCGTGGGCCTGAGTTTACTTGGGAACATGAGGACCAAATGAAAGCCAAGTATCCATATCTTTTTGCTTTATCTTCTTCGACATTGGTTTGAGCAAATTTCCGGATGAAATTTCTATAAGGAGGGGAGACTGTGACATCTGCCCCAAACCCGAATCCGAATGCCCGATTCGAACCCGAGATTATCTACCTTTAATCGTAGTCGTATTTAATTTCTAAAAATGTAACGTTCGTTATTACTTCTATGAATAAATATGTGGATTTTAAGTTACTCCCGTATTAATTAATCGATCGTTTTATGTCGCAAAATATCTAAGTGTACTATATAATTACCATTTATAATAATAAATCTCAAAAATATATTTTATATAAGAGATTTTATAAAAACTGTCAAACAATATCGCTTCTAAGTCTAAAAATAGTCTTTTAACGTCATAACCAAGTTAAAGATATAAGAACGTCACTTATATAAACGTTGCGTCTCGACTTGGTTAGGTTAGTTAGTTAATGTTATTTATAAACTAACTTTGGGTCAAAACTGTAACTTTTGAAACTTGAATTAAGGTTATTAATAAAAAAATAAACAAACTTAAAAGCTCAAGGACTGTAACTGTAAAATCTCAAACCCCCCTGACGAACCCCCTGTTTCCGGCTGTGTCGCCGGCATTCAGTCTCCGACCAACAGTTCTCCTCTGGCGACTAGTTTTACGCGTTATATCCATTTTTAAACCAATCAAATCATTCCTAATCTATTTTTACCTAGTTTCGAACCCCTAAAACGCGGTTACAGCTAACTTAACGTGGATTTGATGCTGATTTTCAAATGGTAATCGGCGACTTCCAAATTAGAATGATAATTAGCAATCAATCAATTACATCGTACGCTGACCATCCTGTACATTCGACTAACATCTTTCAAACTCCAAACACTAATCCCTTTTTTCTTTGCAAAAGAACAAATCAAACATCAAAAATATTTTCCTGCGAGAACATCGATTTCTACTTTCGGGGCATCATCACAGGTAGTTTTGTATCTGTTTTAATCCTCTTGATCATCTACAACTCCCCAACTCATCAATTTCATCTTATTTCATTCCAGATCGCAATTCTAGTAAGAACAATCGAGTTCTAAGTCCTTGCTAATCCATATCAAATCGTCATAATCAAGTAATTTTAATATATTAAAATGCTCGTGATTCAATGGGGATTAAAAGCCCTATGTTCAATCGAGATTAGATTAACAAAATCAAATCAATTTGGGATTTTTGTTTCTAGGGTTTATATTGAAAAGGGGGATTGTTGGTTTGAGGAAATAAAAGTATTTAAAATCAATATAAATAACAAAAACTGCATTTGGTTCAGCGGTGGAGTGTTCTGTTGTGGACGTGATGGTTGTGGGTTCGAGTCCCACTGCCTCCTGTTTTCTTTAATTTTCTTTGTTCAACTATTTTAAACATTAAACTATATTTTTCAAATAAACTAAATAACATTCTTTTTATGATTAATATATTTAAGGATTTAAAAACTTACAAATTAAAAATATATACAAACCATGATGTTACATGTTTATAGGTATTTAAAATTTGTACAAATATTTATAGTAAAATACTAAAAAGAAATTCTCATAAAATACATACAAATACAATAACAGTTTGTATAAATCCCCAAATTTGTAATTCGAAACCCTAATCCCCAATTAATTAGGTGATTCTAAATTATGTTTTCCCAATTAATTAGGTGATTCTAATATTTGGGTAACCCTCGGTTCTCTTTAGTTGGGATTCTAGTGTTAAGATTATCTTTGTATTTTAAGGTGAGTAAACTCATTCCCCTTTTTACTATTTATGCTTTTGGGGCTGAAATATGTGTACTGATACTATACTACAGATTTGCTTTTCTTTTTTATTCTATTTCAAATGAGATCATTAAATGTGTTAGTCTTGTTTGGCCACTTGATGCAAAATTACGTGATAGTCAATAGTAGTTATATTATTTTGTAATTTCCATCGGTACAATATTAGCGCTAATGGTCTGACAAACCCACCTACAATTTATGGCACGATAGGTGATTTAAACCCGACGATTCTATATGTTTGATTCTATACATTGGTTATTAGTTGCTAAAATATGATGCTTCTTTCTATGTCCCTTAGATGCTAAAACAATTATTGATAACTTATACATCGAGACGGTTAAATGACAGGTATCATTATTTGTAACATGAGTCTTTCTCATGACTTGTTGCTAAAGTTTACCCTACGGGGTTCATGG
Source organism: Tagetes erecta (assembly GCA_030867185.1). Taxonomy (NCBI): domain Eukaryota; kingdom Viridiplantae; phylum Streptophyta; class Magnoliopsida; order Asterales; family Asteraceae; genus Tagetes; species Tagetes erecta. The sequence goes on from CM061487.1 coordinate 82,453,932, forward strand.
TTGTTGGATTCTAAGTACGTTTCTATGGTCATGGTTGAGTAATATGATGAAATTGCTATACACATAAGCTTGCGCAACATATTTATAATGATCTCAGATTTTTTATTATATACTATTAACTGTGTTTTTACTCACTAGCTAATTTTTTAGCTAATTTATTTTACTCATATTTAAGGTGGCGTTAATGCTTTACGAGACACATTGGATGCTTTTTGACTTAGAATAAATGAGCAATAAACTTTATTGATTGTCGGCTTTTATTATTGAATTTAAGACTATTTATTTCCATTTATGTCATGACACTTATGCTTTAATAATATTAAAATATGTCTTTTAGTGTGCCATGCGCTTTGTTACTATTGATATCCAACTCCTATGACAACTTGGTGTTTCCGCCGTCGGGTTGCGTGTCACATTAAGTCCTAATGAACTTTAACGATTGGTATCCGACAACGCTTGAGTTGCTTAACTTCACGGTCCCTGAAATTCAATAGCCGTTCAATAAACTACATGGATTCATCACTTTACACCACACCAAAAGATACATGAAGATTTTCATCGGATAGACACTTCTTAGGATTAGAAGCATTGTAAACGGGATGAAAACTACCCGAAATCCTCAGGCAGTTCCAGTTCGTAAAAAAACTTTCTCAATTCTTTGAAGAACATTTAACGGTGCCATATCATTACTGGCACAATAACTGTTATTATATCATAATTCAATCAATGAAAGGCGAGTATCCTGGTTGCTTTTGTAATCGATAACACAAGCCCTTAGAAGATCTTCGAGAGTTTGGATTGTTCTCTTGATTTGACCGATTGTTTGAGGATGGTAGGTTGTACTCAGATTGAATTTTTAGAGAGGTAGTAGACTAGAAATTTATACGTATTTTATTTTATTTTCTTTGAATTAGTAACTCTTTTCGGGTTAGTGGGTTTCCCCCGAATTGGAGTCGGGGTTAATAGGTGAGTTTCGGCTACCCAGCGCTGTCTGTGTTCGCAGAGCGTTTGGGGTTGCCTTTCGCCATTGGGTTACCTCGGGTAGCCGAGCTCTATTCGTTTCGCTGTCCAAAAAAAAAAGTAACTCTTTTCGGGCTATAAGAGTTTCAGTGAAATTTACGGGTTGTTTGCTTCTCAAGATTGGGATGGGATAAGATTTAATATCATCAATGGATATTTTGGAAGTCCCAATTTGAAAATAGAATGAATTAAGTAAATGGATTTATAATAATTTAAATGAATAACGGAAATGATTAGTAAGACGGATGGAACGAATAAATGAATAAGTAACTCTACGTGTGGTTAAATGAATAGATGAATAAAGGGAATTAGACGCAGTTAGTAAATTGAGTAAATAGTTTAAGTGAAAATAAAATGATTTAATGTGGTCCATCTCTACAAGATGTCAATAATATACGCTCTCCATTATAAATGTACCTACGTTATTTAGCTCCTTTGATTTGAACAAGAATACGTTATTCTCAAGGAGTTGAATTAGAATACACTAACTTAAGCATTGGATAGTGAATAAGTACTCTTGCGACTTCAATTGTATTTCGTATATTGATGAAGTCTATCTATGCCATGACCCTCATAGATATTAATTAATAATACTAAACATGAATACGAATATATTAATTGTAAATGTAGTAAGTTTAAAATAATTTTGCCAACACATGAAGTCTTATGTAGTAAATCACATATGAAGTCTTAACAAAAAAAGATAAACAAATACTACAATCCAGAGGCTGCTCATGCTTCGTAGATCATGATCAACCTGTTGTCTAATAGGTTGCTCATGCTTCTGTTTCTGTTGTTATAACCTGATGCACGTTGCTCTTATAAACTGAACCACAGTTTCAGTTTCGGTTTATGCTTCAACTGTTGCACACATGCTCAACACCTAACAAGTTGCTGCTTGTGATCTTGCTATCATTGTAATGTTGCTGCTAATCATATCTGCTGATGTAACATATACATGATTATCATCATTCTCTTATGCACTGATACAATATGCAATATCTATTAGAAATGGAAGTGCATCCTCATAATTTTGATCATATTATTTAGTTTCATATTATTTAGTTTTAGAGCACCTGTTGTAATAATGAGAAATTTGGCAAACATAATTTACACATACAAATAATAATTAGCATATAATCAAATATTCAAGTACATCTACACATGTATGAAATTTAAACAAAAAGTTAGAACATAAAATAACTCACCCAAGCCTGTAAGAGCCATGAGTGTGTAGGTCTAACAACTGCAATCATAATTCTAGTAGCACAAGAGCTTTCAAGACCAATGTTATCAGCAAGCCCAACAATGAAATCACTTCCATCTTCACCATCAATCTGAACAAATGTACAATCACTTGCTACGCTCTAACCAATTATATTTTCTTAGAGAAAAAACTAAATAGCAGATAACAAATATGTTGAAGAGATTAGAAAGTAAAATCTATATATATGCCATAAGGGTTAAAGTAAAATCGACAGATGCATGATAAATTGTATCCCATGAGTTACTGGTGACTATGACTACATTCACACCAAACAATTTGAATTTTAAAACCAGATAATTAACTTAGTAGAGTTACATTGGTTTTTTAGAAATTAGGTTATAAACTTTCAATTTAAAAAACAAGAAAACTAACTTCAAAGAGCAAGCTCTCTTTGAATGTGTTATCACTTGTGCTTAATGCCAATTCTTGATCATCTTTAAGTGACAGTGGATAAATATTGTTTAACTTGATAGTTTTTGACCCGTTACCTAATGTTTACCTTATCAAACGGGTTACAAAACAATGAAAGAAAAGTTATTAAACTACCACTATTTGTGATTGCATGACAAGGCTCACATTTAAAATCTAAATTTACTTGTAATATATGATTGAAGACGCTAATTATAGTGTAAGATATAACAACTATCATATTTTTCTTGTACCTTAGTTTTAGTGTTGAATGGTTGGCCGATAATTATTGCACCTGTAACGTAATGCACGATGTAATGTAATGCACAGATTAGCCTACACCTAACGAAAGGCACAAAAAACACATAATCAATTAAAAGGACAGATTTCCACTAAATTTCATGTTGTAATTATATAAAAACAAACATTTGGTCAGAAACAAAGCAAGTTGGTAGTCTTTTTGCAGCTCTTTTCTGGACCAAAAAAGTCCCTAAGCATGTGCTGAATTATATTAGAAACATAACAATGCAGTTCTTAGAATGATTCTTGACTTGAACAAGACAACATTAGCAAGCTAATACTCAACAAAAACATAGAAAATAAACCGACTAATTTCAAAAGACTCATACGTTCTTATGGAGTTATAATACCAATGATACAATTCAGGTCGGTCAAAGTGAGCCGTATCCACTTTTAAAGGTATATATATTTATTAAAACACCATATAAATTGGTTAGAATGGGTCTTACTCGCTAGTTGGTGATGATGCAAGTTCACCATCAACAAAAGCAAAAAGGCAAGTATTGTTCATACTCTCGTTAAAACACCTCCAAATCAAACTGATTTAATGGTTTAAAAAAAACTTAATAAAAAAAGAGAACAAAATTCTTAAATTATCACTAAAACTTTATTAGAATTTAAATAGGGTTTTTTAATTATAAGAAATCGAGTAAAAGAACTAACCGAGTTTTTAGTTCAGGGATAGCAGGAAACTACATCTTCAAGAAAGTACATGCAAATTACCAAGACGACCACCATCAAAAGGAATGGCAAATGAATAGTCCCTTATAATGCAAATGAAAAAACCTTTTTTCGTTAGATCAAAATGTAGGACAACTGTCATTTAAATTCTCGGTTGATGATTTAATTAATTTACCATGTTTGTAGAACATTAAGAACAAATGGTCTATTGATAACTACGATTCTCAAACTTGCATTCCCTTCCACGTCACATTTATATTCAGATTACCCCCAACACACACAATCAAATCATAAAACACATTGATTAATGAAATCAGAAACATGTGCTGCTATTGTTATAGGTAAGAAAATTTGGTGATGGGTCAACCTGGTTACAGCATGTGATGTGCAGCAGCAACAACTGTTGTCACCCCCGACTGATAGCGGAATCACCGAGATTGACGAAAGTGAATGATTGCTCATAGCTCATGATATTCAAAATAGTTTAAATATTATTAAAATCATAGACGGATGCAGTATATACCCAGGGAGAGGTTGGGCACCCCCTCAACTGAAAATGGGCTTCTATATTTTATGTTAGTTTGCCATGTATTTTTATTAGGCACCCATAGACTAAATTTGAGGCACCCAAGACTAAGAGCCCACTTAAAGCCCATTTCTTCAAATATATTAGCTTATGGAAATCCAAATAAAAAACCTAAAAAACTAAACCGTGAATGAATGTTATAGAGAAAGTTACAAACTTACAATTGCAAACCCAAAAATACGAATCGTCATTCTTTAATCAGGTTTGTTTTAAAAGTCTCTCTATCTTTGTATAATAATTTATTAGAATGGTAACCAACATTTGGTTTGTGGTATATGGACATGGATTTTTGGAATTAGGTAATCTTTTAGTTTTGTTTTTTTTAAACTGTCGCACAACAGTGATTTGCAATTGTATATACTTATTTGTTTGTTTTAGTTAATTCCTTATGTGCTTTGTTAATTGAAAATAGCCAAATAGATAAGTTTTGAAATTTAATATTTTATATAATAAAGTACACTTGTAACTTGTTGTCTACTAGGTATCATGGAAAGATTTTTCAAGCCAAAAGCATCATTTTCCGGTTCTAGTTTTATTGATTTGGATAATCTTCCTTATGATCCCATCGATAGAAAAAAAATTCTTGACTATCACCCTGATCAAAGAGATGAGATAAGGAGAAAGTATTGGGTCAATGGACCTTGCCAACCATGTGGTCATGACTTCTCAGAAAAAGTGATAGGGACTAAAGTGCGAAGTTTCAGCTCGAGTTGGTTTAAAAATTATGCTAATTGGTTAGAGTATAGTGTGAAAGCTGATAAAGTATTTTGTTTATGCTGCTACTTATTCCCAGATTATGTTGGGGACCAAGGTGGACGTGAAGTATTTACAAAAAAAGGGTTTAATTGTTGGAATAAAATGGGTGAAAGACTTGAAAAACATGATGGTGATGTTGGTAGTGCTCATAATAAAGCACTTAGAAAATGCGAAGATCTAGTAAATCAAAATCAGTCTATTGCCAATGCTCTTCATAAGCAAGATGATCTTGTGAAGAGAGCGAATCGACTTAGACTGAATGCTGCCATCGATGATTGTAGACATCATTTGAAAAATACATTACCCTTTCGTGGTAATGATGAGAGCAAGGATTCTCTTTGCAAAGGAAATTACTTGGAAACAATGGACTTAATTGTACTTCATGATAAGGAACTTCGTGAGTTACCAAAAGTTGCAGGTAATAATCAGTATTTATCTCCAACTATTCAAAAGGATATTGTGCATTGTTTTGAGGAAGAAGTTCTAAATTCCATTTTCAGAGAAATTGGTGATGATGTGTTTGCTTTGTTAGTCGATGAATCTAGTGATGTGTCAAAAAGGAACAAATGGCAGTTGTTTTGCGATACGTCGACGCACGTGGACTTGTTAAGGAGAGATTTGTTGGTCTTGTTCATGTGATGGATACGTCTTCCTCAGCACTTAAGTCTGCCATCGACACTTTTTTTGTTAAATATGGATTAAGTTATAATAGGTTAAGAGGTCAAGGATACGATGGAGCAAACAATATGCGTGGCGAGTTTGATGGTTTAAAAGCAAAGATCTTAGAAGAAAATAAATCGGCATATTATGTACATTGTTTTGCTCACCAGCTACAGTTAGTAGTTGTGACGGTTGCAAGAAAGCATTTAGGGGTTGTGAACTTCTTCGACAATCTAAGCATCTTAATGAATGTGGTTTGTTCTTCTTGTAAAAGAACAGAGATTCTGCGAGAAAATGAGAGAAAGAGGGTTGAAAAAGAAATTGGTAGTGGTATACTTGAAACAGGAAGTGGGTTAAACCAAGAACTTTCTTTTATACGACCTGGAGAAACAAGATGGAATTCTCATTACAAAACGCTTGTACATTTGGTTGATATGTTTCCTTCCATCATTAGTGTGCTTGAATATGTTAAAGATGAGTGTTCTAACCCTTCGACCCAAAATCAAGCAATTGGTATGTTAGACTTTTTGACCTCATTTGAGTTTGTTTTTTATTTGCACTTGATGCTACATCTTTTAGGGCTCACGGATGTATTATCTCGAGCTCTTCAAAGAAAAGATCAAGATATATTGGAAGCCGTTTTCTTAGTGGAAACGACTAAAGAAAAGTTGCAAGAGTTTAGAGAAAGTGGATTTGATCCACTTTTGGAGAAAGTCCATTTGTTTTGTAGAAAACATGATATACAAATGTTGGACATGACAAAAAATTACATCATTGATAGAGGTCATAGATCCAAAAGAAAAAGGTATGACATCACGAACCTACATTATTATAAGTTTGATTGTTTCAACACTGTTGTCGATATGCAAATTCAAGAATTTGGTGACCGTTTTACTGAGATCAACACCGAATTACTTTAAAACATGGCAGCTTTCAACCCTCATGATTCATTTTCTAAGTTTGACACATCAAAATTGGTGAGATTGTTTGAGTTCTATCCGTATGATTTTGATAGTGGGGAGAAAATTGTTCTTGCACATCAACTTGACATGTACATTTATAGTGTGCGAAACGATGAAAGCTTTACAAATTTGAATGGGATTGTTGATCTTGCTCGAGTTATGGTAGAAACAAGGAAACATCTTTCATACCCCTTGGTGTATCGTTTATTAAAGCTAACATTGGTTTTGCCGGTTGCAACCGCAACAGTTGAGAGATGTTTTTCGACAGTGAAAAATGTAAAGACAAAATTACGCAATCGAATTGGTGAAGGGTTTTTGAATGCTTGTGTAGTTTGTAGTGTTGAAAAAGAGGCACTTCAAAATGTTACAAAAGAAGCTATTATGGACCGTTTTCAAAAAATAAAATCACGTCGAGGAAAATTGTAATAAGTACTTTGTTTTATTATGTTAATGAAACTTATCATGTACACTTCCGTTTGTATTTTATTTTACCAATTTTTTTGGCACCCATTGAATATTTTTTCTGGATCCGTCACTGATTAAAATCCAATTATGCAAACAAGAATAAACGAATATCCAAATAAACAATCCAAACAGAAAAAAATAATAAGTCTACTTGATTAAATTTATTTAACTAGGTCCAAGTCCCTAGTCGTGTGGCATCCAAAGTTCCTAACTTGCTTTTCCTGAAATCATGTGAAAATAAATAGTCAGCTAACGAATTAGCCGGTGAGTAAACATAGGTTTAAAGATACATAATAGTACATGATACAAATCCAATTCATATCGTTATGTCAAAACTTATATATGCAAAACATATACATACACGATAACAACGCATAATGAAACCTTGAATGATAAAGGGGGGTCCACATGATAATGATACTCAGTTATAATCACCTAAGAATCAGGGGGTAGGTCTGTTTGACCAATAGATCGACCATTAGTAACTGTCGGTTTCTACAAATTATTACGCTGGAACAAAATTTGCTATCAGGCTATGAACACATAATTTGCAAGTAAAGATATAACATAATTGTTTTAATGACAACACGAAATAAATGATAAACTGAAATCTGATAACCGAAATCTGATTAAATAGGTCACATGATATCACCCCAAATTAAAAAGAAGAAAATGAGCTATGAATACTCACGTGATAATTGCTTGTTCAAATGAAACAGAACAAAACTTGAAAAACGTCACCAGGAAACTCCATAAGGATCACCTAAAGGTATTTATCCCATGTTAGAATGATAACTGAAAACTAACTAGGAATCTAACCGGAATTTGGGTTTAAGAAATTTAAAGTATTGAAATATATAATATCTTAATAGTAATAGATTTATGTTATGAACTAGAGCTTGTTGCTTGGCCGGTGCAACAGGAGCAACGCATAAGAAGAGCTTTGTGCTTTCGCTTGTTATTCTTAGAGGAAGATTCAGCATTACCCTCTTTCGTAGATTGACCGTTGATTTCTTCTTACCCTTTTAACCAAAGTTATGTTCTTCATGTGGTTATCAGTTAGCTGAGCGGCAAGACGGATTATGTCCTCCAAAGTAGTAGGGTTACTACCCCAAACATTATCCTGGATTTGCATAGGCAGACCACCGATATACTTTTCGATGCCCGAGACAAGGGAGTGATCAAATGTGGCTCTAGAAGGCTCAACTCATGGAAACGGTTAGTGTAAGACTGATTTTCCACACTGTCCTGAGCCAGATCCCAAAACTCAGCTTCCAGTTTCTTTACTTCATTTCTAGGGTAGTATTCCCTAGTCATGAGTTCCTTAACCTCTTCCCAAGACAGGACCATAGCAGCATCGACTCCCCGATTACGTTTTTACCCGTTCCACCATGTAAGAGCCTGCTTTGAAGAGCACTTGTCGCGTGACGAACCTTGAGATTTTCGGGGCATTCACTGTTCTGAAAGGTGTTCTCCATACTTTCAAACCATTACAGTAGAGCGGTGGCTCCCTTCGTTCCTCTGAACTTAGTCGGATTACAAGAGCTAAACTTTTTGAAGGAACACTTAGAATGAGGAGGGTTGGCAGCAGTGTGATATTTCAGATTAGTCATGAGCGATGGAATGACTGCAGCCATTTCCTTAGCAACAATCGATGCGGTCCTTCGGTCAGCCCTTGCAAAACCATACCGGGGTCCATGTCTCGACATACTTAAAGATTACTGATGAAATTATTATTCAAATGATAAATCGTTGAGCAAATAAATAAGTACAAAATTTGATAAACGTAAGTAAAGAGATCGAGTCATTGAAATCATGTTGAGATATTTCGAATGTAAACTCTTAGTTCGCAACCTAGACGAATACATTGACTTATCAAAGTAATTTAGCCATCCACAACCTTAATGAAGACATGCTTACCTATAAGTGGATACTCATCCCAAGGGTTCCCAGGTAAGGTAATGAATCCATCGGTTGATTTGGATTTATATGAATACCTTTCCTAGACAGAACACCCGAGATACAAGCACCCACCCTTCCAGCATCGCACATATTCGGTTATGGGACTAAGACTTTGATGAGAATTGAAAAAATCATGAAATATTGAATTGAAAAAATAAATATATAAATGATAAATTGATTTTTTTTATATTCGTCTTAAAACTGAAGTCCACGAGAATGATATCGAGAGTAACATGAGAATAATTGTAAGAAAAAAGAAGAGCATATGGTGTAACATATATGAAATAAAGTATACACCTAAGTAAAGACAAGAGATGACTCATGTTCGGGTTCTTAGTTATAGTCTAGGTCATTCCATTTTTAATAACCTAATTCCCTATAACCATGGCTCTTATACCAATCTGTCACACCCCGACAGATGGGGGAATCACCGAGGCGGACGAAAGTGAATGATTGCTCATAGCTCATGATATTCAAAATAGTTTAAATATTATTAAAATCCAATTATGCAAACAAGACTAAACGAATATCCAAATAAACAATCTAAACATAAACAAATAAAAAGTGTACTTGATTAAATATATTTAACTAGGTCCATGTCCCTAGTCGTGTGGCATCTAAAGTTCCTAACTAGCTTTTCCTGAAATCATGTGAAAATAAATAGTCAGATAACGACTTAGCCGGTGAGTAAACATAGGTTTAAAGATACATAATAGTATATGATAAAAATCCAATTCATATCGTTATGTCAAAACTTATATATGCAAAACATGTACATACAAGATAACAACGCATAATCAAACCTTGAATGATAAAGGGGATCCATATGATAATGATACTCAGTTATAATCACTCAAGAATCAGGGGGTGTGTCCGTTTGATCAATAGATCTACTATTAGTAACTGTCGGTTTCTACAAATTAATGATTACGCTTGCACAAAAATTGCTATCAGGCTATGAACACATAATTTTCAAGTAAAGACATAACATGAATTGTTTTAATGATAACACGAAATAAATGATAAATCGAAATCTGATCAAATAGGTCACATGATATCACCCCAAATTGAAAACAAAGAAAATGGTCTATGAATACTCACGTGATAATTGCTTGTTCGAATGAAATAGAATAAAACTTGAAAACGTCACCAGGAAACTCCTAAAGGATCACCTAAAGGATTTTATCCTATGTTAGAATGATAACTGAAAACTAACTAGGAAAATAGGAATCTAACCGGAATTTGGTTTTAAGAAATTTATATTGAAATATATAATCACGTAATAGTAATAGATTTATGTTAACAATGATTTAGTAAGTAATATAAAGTTTAACTATTTACGAAATTAAATCAATAGTTCATGACATGACTGATACGACTACTAACTACATATTAATTTACAAATTTTAATCCTTTATGGAATATCATTATTATAGTCATAATATACTAATAAAACATGATTAAATTGAATCTCGAGAATAAAATCCATAAGCAAATTTGATTATTCAGAGTTTTATAAAATCCATGCGTATCATATGTTTGAAACGTTTAAAACTCGAAACTCCGGTAAAAGAAATTTATAAACGTCCCCAATAAAAGAAATCTTTGCCTATATTTTTATACTTTGGAAAAATATATATTTTTTTCTTTACTTGTAAAACTTTTATGACTAACCTTATTATTAATTATACGATAAGATGATTATAGAAGATTAATGTTAAAATATAAGAGGTTAAGCCATAAATAATTAAAACAAATCAATGACACAGTCCAGGGTACGAACCCTGGACCTCTTGCTCAAAACAACAACACACAACCACCCGACCAGATCTGTTTTTGTTAATATATTTAGAAACAATTACTTTTAACTAGCTTCATTCTTATACCCAATTTCTCAATTAAAACCCTAAACCCTAATCAACCAAATTGATCATTAAATCGTGATACAAAATCGAAATCAAGTATATTTATGATGACCAACAAATGATAACGAGTAATAAGATGTATTTAATTACCTGATTTAGTGATTGATGGATGAAGAAAAAAAAGAAAACGTAAGAAATAGTTGCGCACATATTTGATGATGAAGACGATGATGATATTGAAATTAAATGCGCAGGTTCTCTCGATGTTGGATGACGACTAAAAGCCCTATGAAATTGAAGCTTGAAACAGACCCAAAGTATGCCTACGACCAACACGCAGAGATACGAAGATGATGATGATCAATGGTTAATTTTGTGTGTGTTAAAAGTGAAATTAATTGCGCAGATTGCTTGAGTGTGGTCGGGTGAATGTTTAGGAGTATATATAATTGACGGAGATAGGTAGATAACTGTCAATCGAATTCGAGTTAGTTGCGGGAAAAGATGTCCACGATTCGAACGATTTTTCATGATAATTATTGACTAAACGTGACCAATTTCATCATAATCTGTACAAGGATGATTTTGATTAGGTTAATTTTAGTTTTTTGTTGATAGATTTTGTTGAATTAGATCCAATGTTCGCCGAATTTTATGGGTTTTTGTTTAAATCGATCTCACGGCCTCAAACTGGACAGATAAGGATGCTTCGGGTTCGGAGCTTGCGGATTAGGATGACAAAATTGTTTAAACGAGTTCAAATGATGCAGATTTCGTCAATTTAGGTGCTGTCGAAGTCGCCGGAAGTTGGCCGGAGCTGATCGCAGGATTTGCAGGTTTGGGGGGTTGGTTTAAAATGTTACAATGTCGCCCCTTGATGTTTGTGTTGATGTGTAGATTAGTTTAAATGTTTAAGTTGTGTTTTATTAATTACACATCCCACCTCCTAACCTTTAACTTTGTTTACTATTAACTAACTAACAATATAAATTTTTATAAAACATAAACATTATATAGTTCAACTCTTATTGTTAGCTTTAGTAAATTTTTATATAAAAATCATTTTATAACTAAATAATTAATGCAAATAGATTAAGATAACAAACCTTTATTTCATAATAATTCGAGCGATTACAAAATTATTCAATGGTTCGGGTTACATAAAAAACTAAATGGGTCAAATGTAACAACTGTTTGTTTCAAGTTACAACCTAAAACACATTGATTAATAAGGTAAGGCAGATTTCAAAACACACAAACATGACACATTTACACAACACACATTCATGTATAGTTAGAATAGAAATAGTAGCAACACTAAATAAAAAACACAAAGTTTAACCACCACCCCGGCACAAAAAACACATAATCAATTAAAAGGATAGATTTTCACTAAATTTCATGTTGTAATTATATAGAAACAAACATTTGGTCAGAAACAAAGCATGTTGGTAGTCTTTTTGCAGCTCTTTTCTAGACCAAAAAATCCCTAAACATATGCTGAATTATATTAGAAACAATGCAGTTCTTAGAATGATTATTGACTTGAACAAGACACCATTATCCAGCTAATACTCAACAAAAACATAGAAAATAAACAAACTAATTTCAAAAGACTCACACGTTCTTATGGAGTTATAGTACCAATGATACAATTCAGGTGGGTCAAAGTGAGCCGTATCCACTTTTTAAAGGTATATATATATATATATATATATATATATATATATATATATATATATATATTAAAACACCATATAAATTGGTCAAAATTGGTCTTACTCGCTAGTTGGTGATGATGCAAGTTCACAATCAACAAAAGCAAAAAGGCATGTATTGCTCATAATCTCGTTAAAACATCTCCAAGTTAAACTAATTTAATGGTTTTAAATCAAACTTACTCACAAAAGAGAACAAAATTCTTAAATTATCACTAAAACTTTATTTGATTCTAAGTAGTGTTTTTTAATGATAAGAAATCGAGTAATAGAACTAACCTAGTTTTCATGTCAGGGATAACAGGAAACTACATCATCAAGAAAGTACTTGCAAATTACCAACACCACCACCATTAAAAGGAATGACAATTGAATAGTGCCTGATAATGCAAATGAAAAACCCTTTTTTTCATTATATCAAAATGTAGAACAATTGTCATTTAAATTCTCGGTTGATGATTAATGTATTTTTCATTTTTGTAGAACATTGAGAACAAATGGTCTATTGATAACTACGATTCTCAAACTTGCATTCCCTTCCACGCCACAGTCATATTCAAATTACCGCCCCCCAACACACACAATCTAATCATAAAACACATTGATTAATGAAATCAATAATTGTTCTTGCTGTTTTTTTTTAATGGAATGCTACTGCTGTTATGATGTGCAGCTGTTAAAAATAAGATCATTTCCAACACTATTAAGACAATTTGGTGATTGGCCAACCTGGTTAACAGCATGTGATGATGCAAAAAAGGACATATTTCCTATTAAAAGCTCACTTAAGTTTGACAGTTTTTGAAATGACACATTATATTATACCAAATTATAAGAACTTTAAATCACACAAAATTGACCAAAAATCGCACCCATTATATTATACTGAATTGTTGAGAATGTGTTGCTACTAAACATATAATCATTTCTAACACCGCTGCTGTTATGATTGATACGCATTCATACATTCATATAACAAACACATTCAAACAACAGACACATTCATACGTTAATACAAAATACACATTACTACAACTTTTGCGCAATCCATTACACACGAATTCATACAACACATTTCACACGCTGTTGTTGCTGGGTTTTTTTTCAAAAACCACAACACACACAACTGCACGAATCATCAATCAGTACATAAAACATCATAAGGTGTATGTTATAGAATGTTTTTTAAAAAAAGGAAACTGATTTTTGACAAAATAAATGATCAAAAACAAATTCACACTTTCATACAACACACACATACACTCAATAAAAGCATTTGCGCAACACATCTAAACAGCAACAACATTCTCAACACTTAATAACAACAAGAACTGTTTTGATAGTTCTAGACGAACCGAGCTTGGATCTAGATCTGAGATTGTTTGGTGATGTTGTTTGTAACCAGTGATGCGGAAACTCACTTATCACGTATTGATGCTTGAATGTTCATGAAGATCAATGCAAGGTATGATGAAGATGATGATAATATGAATAGGTGAATTGTATTGGATCAATGGAGAGGTTACAAAGGATATGGAATGAAATGTAGGCAACTCTTCTTTACAAATGACCTAGGTAACATCAGTGAAGTAGAATGCGAAGACTTCTTTGACTTAGAATACTCCCCCTCAACTTTTGCTTTAGATGTTAACGGAATCTGTGTATGAGATATTAAGAGGAGGATTCTTAACACTCAGCAATCTGACTTGGAGATCTTTGGACTGGAATCAGGCTTGAACAGGAACATCTTCAAGTCGCGTGGAAGCTTGTTCTGCAATGAAAACTATTCCTGCAACTCAAAGAAAAACATTAAAACTCAAGCAATAATGTGCATTTATCATCAATGTAAAGATTAAGTTCTCAACCGGATGAGATATTGCTCGATGAACAACTCCTACATCAATAACACATGTTAAACTGCCAACACAAAAGAAAAAGATTAAAATGACAATCTTTTTGGTGTTTTTGAATTTTTTAATGTTTTTGATATTTTTGGAATTTTCTCTTTACATTCTGAATCTTTAACCTGCAATGAGAAGCAATTTATCCAACACATGTTTTGCAGTTTTGAGAATAGACATTTGAATTGTGAAGTAATTGAGTGATGAATTGTTGAACAAATCAATTAGCTCGAAGTGACACACTTACTTTTTCTATTCTTGATGATCAATTAGGTTGATTAAGAATAAGTTTTGAGTGACTCACACCTTGCACATTAGAAAGTTATACACTTCATCTAAATAACCCGAGAACACCTCAACACGTCAGGTCACTTACAATCATAAACAGTGTGGAAATTGGGTTCTATTTGGATTTGGTCCACTTTGGGACTTCTTTTCAATTCCTTTTTGGAATTTTTCATTTCCTATGTTCCCCTTGGGAATCTTCTGAATTCCATTTTGGAATTTGATTGGTGACGGTCCATATTTGGGACTCTTTTGTTCCATCTTTGGGAATCTTTTGCTGCACCTTGAAGCTCAAAAGAGACTTCGTGTGAGACTTCAGGTCTGTGGATACCACAACAAAGAAGCTCACGATGCGGTTCATCACACTGAATAGATTGCATCGTTACCCGATGTAATTTGGATGCTTCACGAGATATCTATTTGATTTGTATAGACAATACATATGCACTAAGATATGTTTCAACCACAAAAACTCATTAGAATTTAGTTAAATCATCATGGAATGTACTTGTTCAGTATACTTGTCTGAGCTGTCTCGCACACCAATTTTCACGCTTCAGTCTTTATTGTTAAAAATGATGCGTTGAATAACTCTAGTGTACTATCATTTCTCATGTACGTGCAAGTAGATTCAACATATTTTTGGATTTTTCTGGTTTTATCATGTTTTTTTTTAATAATGATTTCTCCCCCTAAACTTTTAAATTTCTAAGAAAATTGAAAGTTTAATGAAAAGAAAATGACAGATATGTTATCAACGTATGAAGAGTGCATGCAATATACTTAATCTAAACAGACGAAATGAAACATCGATTGTTTCTTGCACTGCCATCATTGTTTGATTTTTGAAAATGTTTTTTTAAAAATTCCTGCAATGATTCCTTTTTTGTTTCCAACTCCATTTTGCGTCAGTTGCATCGAAGGCATCATGAACAAGATTCGGTATCTTGTCATGATAAGGGATCAGCCACGGTCTTCTTTTCTTTGTTTGACCGGCCTCCATAACTGTCCCTAACACACTAACAAATTAGTTAGAGGGTGAAATCCAAGCCATTGCGGTCTTGAATTGTCCGAAATCATCAATATATGTAACTTCTTGATGAATTGCATCTTCTGGTGGACCATCGATTGATGAAGCACATTGCTCATCTTGATTCTCAACAGGTGTTTTTCTCCACAACTGTTTTTGTGTGGGACTAAAGGAATGCTTTGGTTTGGACACCTGTCTAAATTTATTCATGGAAGATCTGTCATAGTCATTTCTAAACCTATTTTTCAAAATTTGGTTTTCTTGACTATTTTGCTTATGCAAAAATGGATTTGTTTGATTTTGTTTTCTTACAGATCTTAGTTTCCATGAATCACTCGAATGATCACCATTAGAGAATTTAAAATCAGAAACATACCTGGCAGAATGTGCCAATGATGAATTTCTTTGGACATACCTTCTCGGCTTCATCCTTGAGTTTTTGTTGTAGAAGCAATCCTGAGTGTTGTGATTGACCATGTCACAAATGGAGCAATAGTTGTTGTAGTAACATTCCATTGTGTCGTGGTTGTACATCTGACAATTAGTGCAGTACTTGTTGTAGCAGCATTCTGATGTCATGTGATTGTACATCTCACATATATCACAGTACTTCTGATGAGCCTTGAAGGGAGACTTCTTTCTTTGCTTTTGAGAAGTCTTTGCAGTTGAAGCATGTTGATTCTGATGAGCTTTGACCTTTGAAGAAGTTGAAGACTTGAACTTGTTGTTTGAACCATAAGGAAAGACACCTTGATTGTAAATACAATCTGAGATATGATGAGTTTCAGAGTCACAGATTAAACAGTAAATGTCACTGTTTGAATCACTCGGGGATTCAGAATCTTGAGACTTTAGAGTAGAAGGAGACTGTGGTGTAGAATCAGATGAACCGGCCTTTGTCTTGTTCTTCTTGGCTTTGCTCTTCTTTCTTCTAACCTTCTTCGTCTTCTTCTTCTTTGACTGAAAATCTTGTGTCTTTTCTTCTTCTTCTTGAGAAGATAGTGATCCAACAATTTCAGTTGGCACTAATCCCTCCTTTTCTTGTTCGGATGACTTTTCTTTTTCGAATTCTTCTTTGATAAACACAAGATCAGATTGTGATCTGTTGAGTTTATCAGTGAGCTCCATGAGAAGCAGCTGTATGGTACTGGCATTTTGTAGACGTGGTTCGGTTATTCCCATTTGTCTCTATCTATTGGTGGGGAGGTATATGAAGGAACGAATCAGTGGATTGAAGAATTCAAGCTCGAAGACAAAGAGAAGCGGGCTTTTCCAAAGAATTACTGCAGCTTTCCCACTCCCTTTGATTATCATATATAAGTATCTTCCACTTTCCTACCAAATCTCTCTTTATTCTGGCACATAAATGAAGGGATCGAAGAGATTCTGGCAGATCATGTTCACCAAGAAATGACCCGAAATTGGATCTTCTGATCCATTCATTTTTGCAAGCAGGGAGGATCCAGAGCTAAGCCCCCTCCTATTCGAGGCCGGGTGGCCTTGCCCCACAAGCACCCAACCTTCTTTTTTTTGCTCTTCCTTCGGGTTGCCTCCACGAACGCGCCACCTAGGAGCCCTACTCATATTCTAAAAGCGCTACTTCAATTCAAGCGCAAGCCCCCTTCTATTGCATAACCTTAAAAAGCTATAAACAAAGTACAAAAGTGGTTGCGGGAACGATACGCTTTGGTTACCAGCGAACGCTTCCAAAGGCGACCAGCTATCAATACTAGTTGTTACCTTACACTGCCATTTTTCTAATATTCTTGAATAGCATGGCTGGGGGCTAAGATAACTCAAATGGGAGAGCCGTGTTATGGGTGACCTTATTGCACGGTTCAGAGAGCACTTGTGTATGTGATGCAAGTGAACGTGTACGAAAAAGCTGTCGTAAAGTTTCGAACATTCAGATTAAGATTTTCGGTAAGCATTGAATCAACATTCTGTGTAAGAGATTTGAGTCTATCTTCACACAATTGGTGATCTTTTTGTAGACTTACGTGTTTCTCTTGTTCTTCTTGCAGTTTGGTTTTCAGAATGTTGTTCTCTGAATTGAACATCTCAGACAACTTCTTCAACTTAGTATTCTCTTCTTGCAAATCTTTGATCACACTAGATGAGTGTGCATTTGATTTTGCAGCTTCATTCTTGATATTCATTGCTTCTCTTTCACTTTTCTTGAGTGACTCTTGGAGAGATGTGATTCTTTGATCAGATATTTCATGTTGTTCTTTCAGATTCTTGTGCATGGTTTCTTCTTTCTTGAGTTTATCACAAATCCAAAGTGAATATAATTTGCACTCTTCAATTTGTTCAAAACATTTTTTGATGCACATCTTTTCTCTTTTATTTTCTTCTTGGATCGGGTAACATGCCCGTTGAAATTTTTCTTGAATTTTCAAAGTCATTTTGATAATTTTTCTGGGAAGTCATATTGGCTAAAAATGACTAATTTTGAAATTTTGGAAAAATTAAATTTCCGATTTTCCAGACTTTTTTTTTTTTTTTTTACTGTTGAGACGGGTCAAACTTGGGACGGGTCACTATTTGGACGGGTGACTGTTGAGACGGGTGACTGTTTGGTCGTGTCAACTGTTTGGACGGGTCAACAACTTGAGACGGTTGAACAGTGTCTTCACCCGGCTGAACAGTGTCTTCACCCGGCTGAACAGTGTCTTCACCCGGCTGAACAGTATTTTTCACCTTCACACGGCTGAACAGTGTATTTTTCTTCTATCACGCGGCTGAGAAAGTTTACGCGGCTGAACAGTGATTTTCTATCACCCGGCTGAGAAAGTTCACGTGGCTGAACAGTGATTTCTTCTACTTCACCCGGCTGAACAGTGAATTTTTCTTTTTCACCCGGCTGAACAGTGAATTTTTCTTCTTCACCCGGCTGAACAGTGAATGACGCTATTTGGACGTGTCAAGCACTGTGGAGACGGGTCATGCACTGTAGAGACGTTTCAGCCTTTGTTGTAGCAACACTTAGGAAAATTTCCTTCAATCAACCACTCAATTCTTCAATTCTTCTTCAGATTATGATACTTTTCTGGGCAAATATCAATCAGATCTTCAAATCTTCATATCAGATTGACTTTTCAAAATCAAAATTATGATGAACACAAGATTAATTCTTCAATTTTTGATGTTTTTGTTCAATTCAACACTTGTATTAGCTGAGGAATGATGTTTCTAACACTCCTTCAAAGTATTATACCTTGCATCAAGCTAAATTTCATTCAGATCCAGATTTTAGATGAAGAACACAACAAGTGGGTTTTGAGACAATTTGACAAAATATGGATCGAAATCAACAAATCAGTGATGTTTGATCATGAACGAAGCTTAGGATAGTGATTTCTAACAAATCTCAATCATCAATTTCTCAGTATCATCAACAAATTCCAGATCACAAAATTGAGCAGTGAATATGACGAACATGAACTTTTTCTTCAAAAACACAATCAAATCTTCACCAATTGATCTCAAACTTTGCAGTTCTTTACACAAACATGAATCAAAGCTAATGGTAGCTAAAATTCCATCAATAACAACAACAATCAAAGATCACCCAACAGCTCTGATACCAATTGATAGTTCTAGACGAACCGAGCTTGGATCTAAATCTGAGATTGTTTGGTGATGTTGTTTGTAACCAGTGATGCGGAAACTCACTGATCACGTATTGATGCTTGAATGTTCATGAAGATCAATGCAAGGTATGATGAAGATGATGATAATATGAATATGTGAATTGTATTAGATCAATGGAGAGGTTACAAAGGATATGGAATGAAATGTAGGCAACTCTTCTTAACAAATGACCTAGGTGATGGTATTTATAGTCCATACCATTCACCTTACATTTCAACCTAACCACGTGCAGTTAAGCACAAGCGCGCATTTAAGCACGAAACGATTACACAAATATTCTAAGACAAATACAAATAATGGACGTCTTCACCCGTGCTTGCTGGTTATGATGCTCGATATCTTCACTCGCTTATATTTGGAAAGTGACATCTTCAAATAACCCCAACATGTTTTAAACATTGTATTTCGTAGGTCAAAAATTCATGACATTATGAAATTAATAAAACACGCACATTTATAAAAAAATTGCAAAAAACCACATTCACACACATTCATACATTCATAAATTCATACAACACACACATTCATACAAAACACACATTACGGCAACTTTAAATCCCATCCCGGCTGAGACAATTTCACATCAATTTCTTTACCAAAACTCAACACAAATCATCTAAACAACTAAAGATCGAATGAAATCAAATGTAATTAAGAAGTACATATCATACATCAGACCCTGCACATCAGACCAAGTTCAGCCTGATCAGACAAACACAAAGAAGCAACCTGGTTAACAGCAGATGATGTGCAACAGCAACAACTATTTTAAACATTCACGATAGAATGACAAAACATATGATGAATGAAATCAAAAAACACAATCAAATCACAAAACATCAGATTATGATGGTGAAATCTAGGTTGCTTCTTTCTTCATGGTTGTTTCTTTGTAACTCTAGGAAATGTAGGAAGAAGGTGAAAAAAACCTAGAGAATTGGTGGTTGCGTGAAACAAACTATGCTTCAGAGCCAAAGAGAGTCCAATTAGTGGTGGTTGCGTCGGAGTTGGAAGCGACGGTAGTATTGGATGTTCACCTTTCACTTCTAATTGAACAAATGATGATCGAAGCATGCTAAACAGATGAGATGACGACATGAGTGATCGAAGGTGATGAAGCGATGGGATGAGCAGATCTAAATTTTGAACGGGAGGCGGCTGTAGATGTTGATACAAACCCTAGAACAAGAAAGAGGATTTTGGTTTTATAGTGTTGAATATTAAGGAAAAAGTGAAATTACATAATTTCCTATCCAAAATGCTTTATAATGTAGTATAGATGAATAGAATGCTTAGAGCAACACAACATCACTAGTCACAGATAACGCTTCGGTTGATAGTATGACAAAACACTTATATATATAGGATGTACTAGCGGAGTATCCACCATGCCCTTATCATACCACAATGGTTGCATTGCCCTCAATCACATGACAAAACTTACTCCGATTTCCATGCACCAATTTCATAATTCCGTGTGCACCCGTAATTACTTCAGCTTTTTCATGGACCACACAATTCATTAGATCACGCGCGAGTCAACGGTACAAAAAAAAGTTTCTACTTAAGGTAATGATACACATAGGTTTCAATTTCATTCTCAGTTAGTATTTGGAAAGTATAGTTTAAGATGATAAACAAATTAATGTATCTAGAGACTTGAATTTATTAGATAGTCATTGCTCACATAAATAGTTTTGTTTGCCGATATAGATGATCGAATTCTAGTATCAAAATTGTAACAACTTAAGTTTTTGAAAACCAATTTCATGTCTGTAAGATGTATATATCAAATATTCGTGATATTAAGTTCATAAGCATTAATTGATGGTGTATAAGCAACCATCTAGTTTATTAGGATTATAGAAAAACTTAGTTTCATGAATGTTTGATAAAGTGGTTATATCAATTTCAGTTCAAATATAGATCATTCAGTTCTTAATTGATTCGATTTTTAAGACGTTTGAGTTCATATAACAAAAAGCTTTAGGTAAACCAAGTGTATTGATTATGAAAGTGAACAAGGTTATAACAGATGATGTAATTTTGTCTATGATGCGGTTTTAAAATGAAAAAAAAAATATTGAACAATAGATTTATGAGAGGTTGAAAGTTTTAGTCTCTACTCTAGGTATGACGGATTGATTTGAAAATA
This sequence comes from Tagetes erecta, assembly GCA_030867185.1. Lineage (NCBI taxonomy): Eukaryota > Viridiplantae > Streptophyta > Magnoliopsida > Asterales > Asteraceae > Tagetes > Tagetes erecta. Next base: position 82,475,610 of record CM061487.1, read on the forward strand.
AATAACACCGTCTAAGTTTCGAGTATTCGGTAAATCATGGTGTTTGTTGCAAGACTTTGTATCACATTTGAGAAGACGAGGGAATTTTGTGTAATTATTTGACAACCGTTTAGAATAACCAATCCCTTTTTAAGGAAATCATTTATCATGAAATATATATATATATATAATTAAGTTAATTTTAGAAGACTCATATATTGCGAGAAGAAAAAGAAGAAAGCTATATCATTAAAAAAACTTATTAATGGTTTAAGTTTTTAATAAATTCACTCTTTACATACAAATGTGTAAGGTATATACTAAACAAAATCATTAAAATATTTTTTACATATGTATTTTTAATGTTTTAAAATTACATACACATGTGTGGGTTATGTGTAAGTAACATAACCTAAACATGACTTTTACATGTGTAGGTTTAGCAAATACACGAAATTTATTCAATTTTATTTTTTGAATATCAAAATTAATGAATAAATATTGCATTTCTATCATTTTTTTGTATGTTAAAAACGTTTTTGGTTGAAAAAATGAAGAATTTAGCTATTTCTTTTTCTTCTCGCAATATTTGGTCTTCTCGAATGAACCCTCCCTATATATATATATAGGGGAGGGATCAAGAGAGAACTCCATATTAAGTTGAGAACTTTAGAACTACAAAAAAGAAATGAGTGGAATTTTATAAAGGAAGAGCAAAATTGGAACTTTAAATATTTAAATCTTAAATATTTCTATCTTTTGCATACGTTAAATTTTATAAAAATTTTATTACCTTTCATTTGAGTATAAATAACTTTATAAAGAAATAAATTTTTCTCGTTTTTTCAATTCAGTACTGCATATATGTAGTATACGATACCATATGTTTTTAAATTGGGGAAAGTGAACACAGTGTTATTATGCACCTAAATTATATGAAAAACCTTCAAAACTACCTACTTTGATAAAATAACAAACGTTGCCCGATAATGATTTCGATGATTCCATCATAAAAAACAACACCGCCATGCCTTAATTCCAATATTGGATTTTCTCATATGATTGTATTGACATTGTTCGCAATTACTTGGTCCACGTTATGTGATGTGGTATAAATATGTGCAGCAGGGGCATATCACAATATCAATTATATTAGTCATGTTATATTAATCTGTTAGTTGGAATTGAGAAGCCAAATTGAGGTACGATCGATTTTTAAAGGGCGGGTAATATTTTACTAAAATGAATGATGAATATTGAGTAAATGGGAAAGAGAATAATTAGGATCTAAGAGGAGAAGACTGAGTTGTCTATTAAAATTGAATAAAGATCAATGAGTTAAGTTTTTCAATAAAAATAATTTAAGTTATTTTACCAAAGCTACGTTGTTTTAATGGCTTTACGTGCAATTTAGGTGCATAACATCACCGTATTCACTATCCCCTTTTAAAATTTTATAGTATTGCATATATGCAGTATCGTATACTACATATATATAGTATCATACTACTACATATATATATGCAGTATATGCAGTATTGACGCATTTAATCTTATAGTTTGAATTTCAGGTTTATTTTATTTTGTTATTATATGTATCGTTATTTATTACTTTATTATTAATTATCAATATGTTTAGACATAGTATACGTATTGGTTTTGTTGTCATTTGTAATAAGTTTTTGTTTATTATGGAATATTATGAACTTTGTTATTGGTCATTTGAGAACGTATGTAAACTTTAAATAATTATTAGACTCTTAAACCATCTGGTTGCTTCAATAAATGCATCAAGTACAATGATACTACATATATGTAGTATTAAAAAACCAAAATGTGAATTTTTAAATGTTTAATATAAATAACGTATGAAAAGTAATTAACGTTTAATGAAAAATATAATCAAATACAATATCGCAATACTACATATATTTAGTATGAAATTAGAAAAACAAAAAGAAAAATATTTTTTATAACGTTATTTATACTCAAATGAATGATAAAGAAATTCTTGATCTAATGGTGCAATTTTTTTTATAATAATATTAGCGTATGCAAAAGATAGAAATATTTAAATATTTATATTTTTAAATTTCCAATTTTACCCATCCTCTTTAAAATTCCATCCCTTTTCTTTTTTGTAGTTCTGCAGTTCTTAACTTAAAATGAGTTCTCTCTTGAACTCTAACTATATATATATATATATATATATATATATATATATATATATATATGGGAGGGATCAAGAGAGAACTCCATATTAAGTTAAGAACTAGAGAACTCCCAAAAGACAAGGGATGGAATTTTAAAGTGGAGGGGCAATTTTGGAACTTTAAATATATAAATCTATATTTTGCATACGTTAAGTTTTTAAATTTTTTTTCGCACCATTGGATCAAGAACTTCAGTATCTTTCATTTGAGTATAAATAACGTTATAAAAAAGTAAAAATTTCTCATTTTTTTAATTTCAATACTTCATATATGTAGTATACGATATTATAAGTTTTTAAATTGGGGAAAGTAAATATGGTGTTGTAATACATCTAAATTACATGATAAACCATCAAAACTACGTACTTTGATAAAATAACAAAAGCTCCCTGATATTGATTTCGATGATACCATAACAAAAAACAACACTGTCATGCCTTAATTCTAAATTTGGATTTTTCTCATATGATCGTATTCACATTGCTAGCAAATACTTGGTCCACGTTATGTGATGTGGTATGAATATGTGCAGCATGAGCATATCACAATATCAATTGTAAGAGTCATGTTATGTTAATCTGTTTGTTGGAATTGGAAAGCCAAATTGGTGTACAATCGAATTTTAAAGGACAAGTAATTTTTTATTAAAATGAATGACGATTATTGAGTAAATGGGAAAGAGAAAATTATAATCTAAGTGGAGAAGACCGGTTCGTCTATTTAATAGAATAAAGATTAATGAGTTAGTTTTCTAATAAAAAATAATTTAACTTATTTTATCAAAGCTAGATAGTTTTAATGGTTTTACGTGTAACTTATGTGCATAACATCACCGTATTGACTATCCTCTTTTAAAGTTTATAGTATTGCATATATGTAGTATCGTATACTACATATATGTAGTATCATACTACTACATATATGTAGTATATGCAATATTGATGCATTGTTATCTTATAGTTTGAATTTCAGGTTTATTTTATTTTGTTATTATATTTATCTTTAGAGTGAATTGCTTTTTGCGTCCCTGTGTTTTGTTAAATTTAGCGATTTGCATCCCTCTAGTTTCAAAACTTTAATATGCCCCTTAACATTTAAATTTTGACTCCATTTGCACCCAAAACCCTAACGACGTTAGAAACAACCGTTAACTTGACCTACTTTCTCTCTCTTCTAAGGATAGTTTAGTCATTTCAGTTATTATTATTATAAATTTATTATTTGTAAATATTAAGCCTCAGAACAATCAAAATCCACACTTCCGATCAAACCCTTCGGCTACCACCCACGCATCACCACTTCTGATCGAATATATGTTGTTGTCGTTTCCACACCACCGACGCCGCCCGCCTATAATAACCTTTTCCTCGAACCCTTAGCCACCATCTGCTGGTCACCAATCTCGCCTCCATAACCCATATTTAGCTCACTATTTACCAACGATGTTGATTACGGTTCTACTTCACCATCGCGACAACCAAATTTGTTTGAATTCAAAGAAATCAAATACTCCCACATCGATCGGATCAAAACTGCTCAGTCCCACGTTAGGTTTTAAGGTTAGATTGGGTTAGAGATGTTGGTTAGGGTTCTAAATACGTTAAAGTAACAATAATCCTAGATCGGATTTGGTTTGATAAAACCCACATGATGGTTGTGGTTAGTGATGTGTACCGGTAGTGGTGGCCTAGTGTTTAGGCAATGGTGTGGCTGGGTTTCAACCTATAAGGGGGTGAAAGATGGTGCTTGATTTACATGTAATGGTGGGTTTGGTTTGATAAATCCACGTGGTGTAATGCTTCAGATCTGTGGTGCGGGAAATATACTAGAGTGGGGAGACACTTGTGGATGTCATGTTTATGTTTCAATCAATATGGGGTGAAATATGATTTGAGGCACTGGTGCTTGATTCACAGGGATGACGAAGATGATTAGAGGTTTGTTTTTTATGGTGGTGAAGGGTCTGGCAAGAATGGAGGTGATGGGTGGATAGAGAATTAAAGGAAGGGGTTGGGTGGGTTTGGGATAAATTATATAAATTACATAATTGGTACCTCTAAATTATAGACTTTGTTATGACAAGTAAAATGACAAAACTACCCTTGGAAAAGAGACAAAGTGGGCCAGGTTAACTGTTGTTTCTAACGTCGTTAGTATTTTGGGTGCAAACGGAGACAAAGTTGAAACAATAAGGGGCATGTTACGGTTTTGAAACCATAGGGACGCAAATCGCTAAATTTAACAAAACACAGGGACGCAAAAAGCAATTCACTCTTATCTTTAATTTATTAGTTTATTATTATCTTTATGTTTAGACATAGTATAAGTATTGGTTTTGTTTTCATTTGCAATAATTTTTTTTATATGGAATATTATGAACTTTGTTACTGGTCATTTGAGATCATATGTACACTTTAAATAATTATTAAACTCCCGAGCTATTTGGCCGCTTCAAAAAATGCATCAAGTACAGTGATACTACATATATGTAGTATCGAAAAAACGAAAATGTGATTTTTAAAATTTTTTAATATAAATAAGGTATGGAAAAGTTAGTAACGTTTAAAGAAAAATATATTCAAGTACAAATTCGCAATATTACATATATGCAGTATGAAAATTAAAAAAACGAGAAAAATAATATTTTTTATAACGTTATTTATACTCAAATGAAAGATATAGAAATTCTTGATCTAATGGTGCAATTTTTTAAATAATATTAACGTATGCAAAAGATAGAAATATTTTAAGATTTTTATATTTTAAGTTCCAATTTTACCCCTCCTAGTTCTCAACTTAAAACAAGTTCTCTCTTGAACCCTACCCTATATATATATATATAAATATATATAGGGGAGGGTTCATTTGAGAAGAGCAATATTGCGAGAAGTGAAAGAAATAACTAATTCTTCATTTTTTCAACAAAAAACGTTTTTAAATGATAGAAATACAATATTTATTCATTAACTTTGACAAAAAAAAATAAATTGAATGAATTTCGTTTATTTGTTAAACCTACACATGTAGAAGTCATGTGTAAGTTAGGTTACTTACACATGTGTAGGTAAACTTAAAACGCTAAAATTACATACGTAAAAAATATTTTAATGATTTTTTTAGTTTATACATTACACATTTATATGCAGGAAGTGAATTTATTTAAAAAAACTATACCATTGATAAGTTTTTTAGTGATTTAGGTTTCTTCTTTTTCTTCTTGCAATATATGAGTCTTCTCAAATGAACCTCCTCCTATATATATATATATATAGTGGCCTCTTCATTTGAGAACAAAAAAAATGAAAAGAACTAAAATAACTATTTTGATTGGTTCTTACACATGTGCATTAATGCACATGGGAGGTTAGTGCATATATGCAACCGCTTGTAACTGCATCAATGCACATGTGGAATAACCAATCAAAATGGTTCTCTTGGTTCTTTCCATTTTTTAGTTCTCAAATGAAGGTACCCCTACATATATATATATATGTATATATATATATATGTATATATATATGTATATATATATATATGTATATATATATATATATATATATTAGCAGGGTACCCGCGTGATGCAGCGACGTTGATGTGGCATTAACGAAAATTTAGAACAAAGTGCTGTGGATTTTATTGTACAATACTATTGTTAGCTTTCTTAATTGTATATCAATGTACTCTATTTATGTCATGAGTGTCACAGATCTCAATTAAATAATAACAAACAGTTGAATAAAAAATATATTAGTAGTAAACATAACACTTTAAGAATATATCAAATCATTTGAATGAAAAAATAAAAGTCATAGAAATAATACTATTTAAATAATATCAGAATTTAAGGTAAAAAAATTATTGAATCTTGTTTGGGAAAACTTAAATTTCAGGAAATTGTATAATAATTTAACAAGATGGGAAATTGTTGAATCTTGTTTGGGAAAGCATGTTCCTAGTATACCAAGATTGAAAATTGTTGAAATTTTAAGGAATGTGTAAATTATCATCTTGCCCATCCAATATGTATATTAATATAGTATAGATAGATATAGATGAATTTTGTTTGGGAAAAACTTAAATTTCAGGAAATTGTATAATAATTCAACAAGATTGGAAATTGATGAATCTTGTTTGCGAAAGCATGTTCCTAGTATACCAAGATTGGAAATTGTTGAAATTTTAAGGAATGAGTAAATTACCGTTCTGCTCATCCAATATGTATATTAATATAGTATATATATATATATATATATATATATATATATATATATATATATATATATATATATATATATATATAGGGGCATGATTTTCTACAAATGGCAAAAAGTGTGAAAAGTGTAGGAAGCAATCTAGGGCGTCTGATCATGGTGTTTACGGACCAGATCACACGGTGGCAATTTTGTAAATAACTGGACATTTTTAAACCCGCCAGTAGAGATCAAGGGGCAAAATGTCATTTGGGCGATTTCAAAACACAACACCTATTTCAACAAAATCCGTTCAAAAACCCTCTATAACTGCGAATTCAATACCTCAATTACAACGATCATGATACACTCTGGCGTTTAACTCAAACATTATGAACTCGAATTAGTCCATAGTAAGTTGTTTATATACATTTGAGATGTCAATTTTTTGTTTTTTGAATCAACATTGAACATTTTAGGTTTTGGTGTTTAACGCCACTGAAACAAAGAACGTAAGAAATTGTTTTGGTGTTTGTCAAAGCGTTGTGTTGTTAACGTTTGATTATGTTTGCATCTCACTTTTTTGTTGCGTTTTGTTGTTTATCTATTAGGTTTTTGTGTTTAACAAACCGCAGAAACGAAGACTGTAAAAATATAGTTTTGGTGTTTGTCATAACGTTGTGTTGTTAATGTTTTATTATGTTTGCATGAGATGCATTTCACTTTTTTATTGCATTTTGTTATTGTGTTTTGATGTTTAGCTATTAGATTTTGGTGTTAGGTTATGGTGTTTAACACTTGCTTATCAATGTTACTTATAGTTTAGGTTTTTGGTGTTTCAGACATCATTGAGACGGTAAAATTAAAAAGAAGATATGATGAAATGTAAGTACTTACAGGTTTAAGTTATTGTAATTTTGTTAAGTACGGGTGAAAAGAAACATTTTAGATATCTTAAAAATATTTCAAACTTTCAGATAGAAGAAATGAAAGAATAGGAATCAAAAAATCTTTCAGCTGGACAAATGATCCTTCAACTCCTATAATTCTGGATGATGGAGGTTATTGTATTGGTTTTTCTAGTCATGCTTAGCAAAAACACCATGTATCTTCTTTGATGTATGACGCCATTATGATGTACTATTCTTTACTGTAGATAATTACAAAGTGAACACCATGACTAGAAAGCCTGATGTTCAAAAGGGCATCAAACGCAAGTCACCGGTTGATGGTGGTGATACTGACATGTCATCTGACGATAACATAGTGTTATCAAAAAGGAAAATATTAACAAATAAAAAAAAGAAAATATTAACATAGTGTTATCAAAAAGGAAAATATTAAGAGGTGACACACCAAAGAACACAAGTGTTGAAGATTGTGATGATGACTTTGTTAAACAACCACCGATCTCAATAAAGAAGCATGCACCAAACCAAACTTATTTCAACTTTAGCGGTCAAAGAATACTGCCAAGATGTTAATTGGGAAACCATACACACTGGATAGCAACTTTTTCCGAGGAACGGAAAAAGACAGTTGTTGAAATGGGGTTTGGCTCTGTCTTAGCACTAAAACTAGAGAGTGTCCCAACTGTTATGGCGTTTTGGTTAGTTCAGAATTATAATCACCACAACAGCACATTAAATCTTGGTAGGCAGGTTGTTAGGATTACCCCCGAGCTAGTGAATGAGGTGTTGGGTATACCAATTGATAAGAAGGAGGTTATGGATAAAAGACCAAATGCAAAAAATGAAATAATCAATGAATGGAGGCAACAATTTATAGGGTCAAAAAAGTAGGTTTTGAAGCCATATGTTTTGGGGTTTTTTGAGAGAGTTAGTGATAAAAAAAACTGTTGGGAGGTCTTTTTTGTTGAATTTCTTGGTTGGTTTTTTACTATAATTGGTGAAACAAACAAAAAGAGTGTGGTAAATCTGAGGTTTTTATCATGCATCAGAAGAAACACCGTAGTCAAAGATCTCAGATGGTGTGATTATCTTGTTAACTGTTTGAAGAGAACAAGATCAACATGGCCACTAGACACTAACAGACCACTTGTTCTTCTAGCCGTAATATTCTCATTAATTCATCAGTTGAATAATGTCATTTTGGTGTAACAACTAATTTTTTTTTTCTATTGTATTTATTTAGCTGGTATTTGTACGTGAACTTGAAAGGAAAAAAATAGAGTTAAAAAAACCCGGCCAGTGAATTATGTTCATAATGAAGTTTTGCAAAAAAATTGAAGAACATATAAGGAAATCAATTGCATCTGAGAGTGGACAGAAGAAAATGAAAAATCCTACAGCAACAAAAAAAGAGGGTTGAGGTATAAGAAATTATGATAATGGTAAACACGTCATGTGTTGTGTGAATTATAAATATTTCTTATGTTTGATAATGTAGTTTGAAGAAGTTAAGAATGATGAGCATTTGAGTGATGACAACGAAGATGGGTCTGAGGTAAAATAATGTGTGCTTAAAACGCCATATATATAATTCCTTGGTTATTACTATTTTAATTGTTTGAAAATATAGGCTGAAGATAATGAGAATCTCATGGATGAGAATGAAGATGGCACTGGGTAAAAGTTGGAAACAAACTTGAAATAGTTGTGTATGAAGAAATCATACCTGAAAATTTGGAAAATGATCATGTGTGTGAAGATAGTCAAAACAATGATGGTGGTGATGATAATGACTGTGAAAATGATGGTGAAAATGATGATATGAATGAAGATAAAGTTGACAATGATTGTGAAAATAATGGAGAAAATGATTGTGAAAATGATGATGATGGCAACGTTGATGGTGAAAACAAGAAAGTGACACAAATTTGAAAGAACTTATCAAGTAGTACAAGCAAACGGAAGAACAATTGCATGAGGTGTCGAGCTCAGGAAATCACTTGCTGATTCCAGTTATCTCACAATACAGTTTATCACTAAACAGCAGTGGCAAGGGGTAGAGTAATAAGGTCGATGAACACCATGAATCGAAAACGGGAGATGAGGTATCAAATTCTCTAATTATCCTATTTTAATAACAAGAAATAACATTTAGCTGATGTCTGAAAATATTTAAAATGTTTAAAACCATTATCTGATGTTTATTAAAACGTCATAACATATGGGAATTGTTGTAACTATTATATTTTAATAACAAGAAATAACATATGGGAGTTGTTGTAGGTTGGAATGCCAGATGAGATTAAAGAGGAGTTGATGAGGAAAAAATTGGATAGTGTGTTACAAGAGTTGAGGATAATTTGCTGAAAGTAAAGATAGTATTCAAAGAGTTATCAAAAACGACTCGAGATAGCAGAGAAAATCTCACGTACCACAGCTTGGTTACGATCATATGTATCTGAATAAAAACCACGATGACTAGATTTCCGTATAAAATGTTTGGCACTGCTTCTCTTGTCCATCGTTTAAGAATATACCTTCTTGGGAAATATTTACAATTATTTAACTTCAAAATATAAAATATGTGTCTGCAAAGCAGGCCAAATTGTTCAAAACGTCTACATGAACAATATGTCGTACAGTCTGCTTCACGAACCATAACCTTCAACAAAATGTGACCAAGAGGTTGGCGTTAGACATTTAATGTATCATAAACACCATAAATAGATTTAAAAAAATAAACATCACCATACCTCAAAATATGAGTTGCAAAGCTGATCAAAGTCTTTTATACAAAATACTTGAGAAAATCATCAACCTGCTCGATCTTCGCATTTAAGCAGTTCTCAATACCAACAATCTCACATTGAACGTCAAGAAAAATCGTTTTAGTGTAAATTTGAGAAGCTTGCTTTTCAAGAACGAAGTCGGTCATTAAATGTGGATGAGTATAACGAGTGTCATGATCATTCTTCATTTGATTGTGGCGCTGAGCCTCTATAGCAGTATCAAAATGAGTCAAAAACTCCAGCAAGGTAGACTTGACATTACAAACTTGTCCAAAAAATGATTCTCGCTTTCAGACTTTGATGCCGTCCGCATTAAACCAGACATAATATCATTCCTTTAGTATGCTGGTATCCATGATTCCCTCATCTCAAATATATCAGCCAACCAATTATTGTTAGACAAATTAAAATCTTCAATAACAGAACGCCACTATTCCTCAAATTCTTCTGGACTAAGAGAATAAGTCCAGACAATATCACATATACGTCTTTTAAAATCAGTAGTATTGCAAAGAGTCACTCCAACCTAGAAACACCATAAAACAGATTTATGTTCATTGCCTACCTTATTTGACATATTAGATTAAACATCTAAAAACGTCATGATTTTAAAAAAGTAAAAAAAAAGGTCAAAAAACGATTTTTGAAGATTTCATACCTTGTTTGACAGTTTATGCATCACGTGCCACATGCATAGCCGGTGACGACTTCCAGTAAAAACCTCTGCAATAGCCTTTTTCATCGCTGGGTGTTGATCAGTAACAACTACATCAGGTTGTTTACCAAATGACTTCAAAAAATATCTCAACAACCATTTGTAAGTTTTAGCCGTCTCTGAAACCACTAATGCAGCACCAAATGAAACATTGTTGTTATGATTATCAATTCCAGTAAATAGAACAAACACCATTGAGTACCTGCAAAAACGTCATGCAAAAAAGAACTCATAAGGATAACAAAATGTTGTAATTAGAACAAACATTAAAAATATATCAACAAAAGTATACCCGTTTGAGATATAAGTAGCATCGAATAACATAATATCACCAAAAACTTGATAATTCCTCTTAGATTCTCCATCCGACCAAAACAACCTAACCAAACAATTGTTATCATCAGTAAAATACTCACAAGAAAAATCAGGGAGATGTTCTTTCTTCTTCATCAGATTTCCAACCATCATTTCAACATCATACTCATTAATGAACAAATTGATTTCTCTCTTGTAATTCTTATAATCAGTCTTACTAATACCAACCTCCTCGAAGCCACCAAATATAGTTCTCATGACATCAAACCCCATGACAGGTCCAATATTTATTGTTGCCATACTTTGACTCATATGCTTATGCAACTGTGTCAATCTCATTTATGAGGCAAGAAAGTGCATGTCTTCATCCTCAACAAAATTATATATCTGCCATTTCTATTTAACAAGCTCCACATGAATGTTTGCAAGGCAGCCTGTCCTCTTTGAATAGTTAGCTCTAACTACTTTTTGTTTAGCATTCTCTTCCAATGTAATAACTTTTTTCTTTTTATTTAATCCTTCTTTACTGCATAAGTAATACTTCAATCTTATAACACCATCGTTACTTTTGGAGTCAGTACCTTTACGTACAGAAAACCAGCTACTATAGCATACTTGCAATAGTGCATATATGCATCTCCCATAGAATCAAATGACATACCAACCTTAGGTTTCTACACCTCTAATACATCAGGTGTGTAATACTTGTTAGATGTATTTGGTGAACTCCTCTCTATGCCACGTGGAACAAATATTGATGATTCAGGACCTACACAAAAAATGTAGTCAATAAAAACATCATACGATGAAACCTATAGATATGATTAACTGATATACGAATATGTATAGAAATTTATAAACCAATACAAAAAACTTTATACAGCATAATAGACATGACTAAATGCTAATCAATTTACAGGATGGTGAAATCACTATACAAGACTTGGATGAATTAGGGTTTGTCACTAAACGATCAAAGGATTCACACATGTGAGTATAATTTCACGGACTCATTTTCTCCAAGTCACGTGTGGCACTTAGATCCGTTCTAAGTCAGCCTTTTACTCTCGATGAGATGGTTTATGCAGCAGAAGTCTTGTAAAGGAAATGTTGGATTAGTAGAACACAAGTAGAGAATGCTTGTGATGCTAGATTACAACACAAGAAGTATGCTTGTATTAAACAAGTAGTAAGCTTACAAGTATGTAAGTATATGTGAAGTTTGCTAGGTGAATACAAATGTGCCCCATGGTGCGTATTTATACTAGTTCAGGGGCTGATCTAGAATTCTTTAATCTAGATTAATTCTACAAATATCTAAGATATAAACTAGTAAATATCTAGCTAATCTAGATAGTTCTTTGTTGGATATTTGGCTGAGTTTTCCAGCCACATCTAAAACCTTCCATGACCTTTCAAGGCTGGTCTAGAGGGTCCATTATGATAGTCAATATGCTGGACGTTTTTGGGTTATTTCTAGGTCGTTCTAGATCGTTTCGGGGCTACACAAAGTATGCAGAATTATGCAGTGTTTTCAGGAAACAACTTCGATGCCTTTTTGTAGGATGAATTAAGGTCCCTACAATGTTCTGGCTTGGTCTCATAAGTTGTAGGCTGATCTGGGTACTTCAAGGTTGCCCTTGATGCTTCCAAATGAGGCCGGAACCTTCCGGATTACGATAATTTTGATTTAAAATTAGGCGGGGCTTGACATTATCTCCCACTTAATGCCACAACGTGCTCGTCATTTTTGCATAGTGCCCCACGAGATCCTCTCATGAGTTTGATTATAAAAATGTACTTGCCTCTTCGCGTTGTATTTGGCTCCATGGTAGTTTAACTTGCTTATCCAAGTGCCAATCTTGACTATGATGCCATGCAGCCCCTTCAATTGGTTTTGGGTCCCTTGTAGGAGCCTTAATTGACCCTTCTTTATGGTGATCCGTAGGCCAAGCCTCCTGGCCTCATCTGGTGTGATGAAGTTATGAGTTGTACCCTTGTCGGCCAACGCTATGACATTATGTCCCTTGATATATATGTTCGTAATTCTTAGTCCATGTGATTCGGTCTTTGAGTTACCCGTGACCAATGACCTGTTATGTTGGTTTGCCCTCACCAAAGGTTTGGCTTCAACTGTTGTTAATGTGTTTAACAATTCAAGTTGCATTGCCCCTAAGCGAGCCTCCTCTTGGTCACTGGGTTTGTCATCTGACTGTATCAAGCCCGTTAACCTGGCCTTCTTTGCGCAATCATGAGCATAGTGTGGCCTAGTGCAGATGAAACATCCTCTGTTACCATATTCGTTGCCTGATCTCGGTGGTTTCCGAGCATCATCCTTCCAGAATTGATTTTGATTTTGGTTGTTGTTGATGGGTCTCGCTCCCCCACCTTTTTCTTCATTGGTCTCCACGGTAGGGGATTTTTGTTATCGCCTTTCACCGTAGTCGATCAAACCTTCTGCAACAGCAATTGCGGTTGACAAATCTTAGGCATTCCCATGTTTCAATTTGGATTTGGCCCAAGGTTGCAAGTCATCAATGAAATAGATGAGAGAGTCCTTAGGCGACGGATCCGGAATTTCAAGCACAAGGGTAGTGAAATCTTTGATATAATCTTTGATGCTACCCTTATGTTTTAGATTACGAAGCCTAATCTTTGGTTCATCTTTGGAATTTTCCGGATAAAATTGCTTCTTTCTTTCTTTAATGAAATTAGCCCTTAAGATTTTATGGTGCACGTATCTTGGTCCATTTCCTTGTGTTTGGGTCACCACATAAAGGTGCGGTGTCTTTTAGATAAAGAGTCACCGTTTTGATCTTCTTGGCGTAGTCGACTATGTCAACTGCCTCAAAGTATTGTTCCATCTCCCAAAGAAAATCATGAACGGCCCTTTCCTCGCGCTTGCACATAAACGAGGATGGCTTGGGAATGTCGACCTTCGTTGAGGTATGGAAGATGTTATCACCGCCGGATGCCCGAGAGAGTGAGTTCTTGATCTCTCTCTCTCTCTCTCTTGAACTTATTATTCATTTGACCTAGCTCCTTTATGAACGTGTCTTCAATCTCCTTCTTCATGACGGAGAGAGCGAGTTTTAGATCGTTCCTTATGTTGAGGAAGTCATTGCCTAACGCATTCACTTGTTGCGGTGAATCGTAGGTGTGGGTTTTTAAGATCTCGAACTCGACTCTAAACTCATCCATCTAGTTATTGAATTCAACCATCGACGTCTCAACATCTTCAATTCGCTTGTCCATACTAGACATCAAGTCTTTGGACATACCTTGTGTCTTTTTGTCGACTCTGTGAGTCTCGTCTTGACCACGGTGCTCGTCGCCACCGACGCTTATGTCTCCAAGTTTTCCTGTCTCGGATGCCATCCCAGTGAATCGTCATTCTAATACCACTTGCCACGGACTTATCTTCTTCAAGTCACGTGCAACACTTAGATTCGTTCTAAGTCAGCCTTTTACTCTCGATGAGATGGTTTAAGCAGGGAAGTCTTGTAAATGGAAAGTTGGATTAGTAGAACACAAGTATTTGTGATGCTAGTACAACACAAGAAGTATGCTTGTATTACACAAGTAGTAAGCTTAAAAGTATGTAAGTATATGTGAAGTTTGCTAGTTGCGTACAAATGTGCCCCATGGTGCCCATTTATACTAGTTTAGGGGCTGATCTATAATGCTCTAATCTAGACTAATCCTTAGAAATATCTAAGATATTAACTAGTAATTATCTAGCTAATCTAGATAGTTCTTTGGTGCATATTTTAGCTGAGTTTTCCAGCCACATATAGAGCCTTCCATGCCCTTTTAAGGCTTGTCTAGATGGCCCATTATGATAGTCATGATGGTGGACGTTTTTAGGTGAACTCTGGGTCGTTCTAGATCGTTTCAGGGCTGCACAAAGTATGTGGAATGGTAAATTTTTGTCGGAACCTTTCGGGTTATGATAATTTTGATTTAAAGTTAGGCGGGTCATGACAATATACATGGAACAAAAGAATATTGTTGAACGGGAAGAGGACTATGGGCCAAAAAGTTATGAGAGGGTAGGATCTTCCAATATATATTTCATGTTGAACGGGAGATACCCATCATTTTATGGGTGTATTTCGTATGGTGATGCCCGACACTCACAAGAGGTATTGTTAATTTTATTATTATTTTTATTGACATGTTTGTTGGTCCATCGATTAAACATGCTATTATGATATAGATCCAATAGAAATCTCTTGTTACCACAAGATCTAGCAACAAAATGTTTTGATAATTGAACAAAAGGCCATAAAACTATATAAAACCCATTTGATTGTTATAGATAAAGATGAAGATTGATTTAGATGAATAGAATGCTCAAACGATGTAAACAATATACTCCTAGCTAACAATCAGAATCGAACTCAAGTTAGAGAGAATTGTATTTCATTAAAATCCAAAGAGTTGTCAACAAATGAACCAAAAACAACAATATATATACAGACAGCAGTTTCGCAAGTAGTTTCGCATGCTTGCGAAACTGTCTGATCGCTGGTTCAAGGCTTGCTGCATCCTCCAACTGGTCAAATAATCTAATCTCATCCCCAACTTTTACTCTAATGACCGCCTCCCCTATCTGATTGTCGTAAAACCATTTCTCGAATCCTTCAAGTCTCGATGGTTTCGGGTGAGGCACTCTCAATCGTGTCACCGTCTTTATTGGCTTTAGCCTAAGCACAATTTTTCCATTTCCGGTCACTTAGTCTAGATCTTTCTTTGACCTCCTCCTTTCTGCCTTTGTATATCCAAATGTTTCAAAGCTATCTTTCAACCCCATCTTGAATCTCCGCTTCTAGCAGTTTTGCACGATCGCTCAGATCTGTATTATACAGAGGGATCTCAGCCAACCAGCTCAAATCCTACTTAGGAAATGATTTGAAATGCTTGCGGTTGCTAATGTAATTGATTCCGCCCCCTCTCCTTTTTATCATAACCTTTTTTAGTTCTAAGTTAAACTTCCAACTGAAAATTTTATTGTCAGACTCCTTTGGGGTCGGGGCATCAATGTTCTAGAACAGTGGGATAAATGACTCTGGTTCATCAACCTTCTTAAACCAGTCAGATTAGTCAAGCTCCATGACATCTCCTTCAATATCACTCCTTCTTGCCACATAAATCATTTCTCTCTTAGGTTTCATAAAACTCAGGCTCCAAAGCATAATCTACCAATTGTTCCTCCTCTTCTACATCTACAAGTTAAAACTCCCCGGTTTTCTTCTCACTAACACCGCCCAGCTAGCACTTCATCATCAACTAAATCTTTTTCTATATCAAAACACATCTCATCAACAAATCCTGCATCAATCTCATCATCTTTATTTCCACCAGTTCCACCAACACCACTTCCACCGACACCACTAAAACCAACAAAATCTCTGCGACTTGTTCCAGTTTTAACCATTTCTTTTTCTACATCAAAACATATCTCATCAACAATTCTTGGTTTCTTTCTTCACCTCATTCATCTCCATCAAAATTTTCTTAATCAGACACTGCTGCTCTAGCACAAGCTTCCTCATATCCTCCATTTCAGCTTTGCGGTGCCTTTCACGCTCTTCCAAATTCACCAACCTAGTCTTCACCATACTCGATTCATTACCAAGCGACGTATTCAAACTGCGAATCACGTCTTCATCCACCCTAGCAGAATCGCTGGTTGTTTCCCTTTGGATCTCCTTTCCTTAACTGCAGAGTCGGATTCAATACGGGAAGGCGACCTGTCCTGAATCTTTCCCTTTTTCTTTCCCTTCTTCGTTGCCATTTCAGCTTCAATTTCATCCAATTCAACTTCAAACGGTACATCTTTCTCTTTCACGTATGTCTTCCTTTTCTTGATCTCAGCCTCCCGAACATCTCTCTGTTTGTTGAATCGTCTTTCTTCATCATTATTTAGTTTCTATATGTACTTCCATCTCTGATCGGTGTACATATTTCTGAACAGATATGTGATTTTGCCAGAAGTCGTGACGAGGTGTAGCGCAATTTGCAAATATCCTCACATTCATTGGAGTTAATACCAGCACATCTCCTAACTTTCGCAAATTTGGCTTCAGAGAATCAATAATAATCTACACGAATCCCTGATATTCTCAATCATACACTTGAATGTCAATTGTAGGATATTCGCTTTATCACCTTCCTACAGATTGAGCATAGCCCTTGCCCACTCAAATTTCAAACCGTCTGATCCTCCCTTCCTATGATCTATGCAAATAATAATAACGTGGGCAATGAACCTCCATTCTTTGATAGAAAAGATTTCTTGATCTCCCCCCTTCTTAAGAAATCTGATCCTTCGAATCCTATTTTGATAAAGCCATTATGCACATCGATCTCATTCGGCAAAACAAGGGACCCAATGTCACGCTCCATCTTCAAAGCTTGCGCTACGGACTCAACAGTAATCACAATACGCTCCCCCTGAACAGTAGCTGTGATCTCTCCCAAATATGTTGCTGATCTATGAAAGGAACATTTGAAATGGCATAAGATATGGGAGACTCCTTGAGCCATGCAATAGAATCTCTATATCCCACCGACTTTGGATCACGATCATTCAAATATGCCACAACATTCGAACATGCTCGAACTTGAGAGAAATATCTGAAACACAAAATGGAAGTTGAGAGAAACAGCTGCCATGTCTATCTGAATCACAATTATAGATTACGATAAAAATTGAAATAAAATAAAAGGAAATTCAAAAATGTTACAAAAATTAAAAAAAAATAACTTCGCAGAACATATTTGCAAAACTGCAACACTATAGTGTCGCAAGTCATCAAAACAAAAATTTCGACATCTATCGACACTATTGTTTCGCAAACATGTGCTTGCCGACACTACATGATGAACACGTGCAGCATAACATCGTAGTTTTTCAAGCACACTATGAACTTTCGTTCAGTTTCGCAAAAAGAACCATAGTTTTGCAAAACGGAAAGAAACCAACAGACACAAAATCAAATGCAGATTAACACGCAAAAACACTTGAATCAAAGCAAAGACGAAGGTTTGAAACATTATAAAACATCAATCTTACCGATTAGTTTCAACCCAAAACAAAACGATTTTCATTTCAAATTATTTTCAAGTCTTCCATAGTATGCTCTTAAAATGTTATCATTTTCAAATGCATTTCACGGGAAATTGCACACACAAACGGACACGGGTTCGCTTGCTTTCATACAAAGATAAACACTAGTTTATTTTGTTAAATGAAATGATCTAATGAGAAATCTCGAGATTTTTTTTGTGATTGTGTTACAAATATTTGCTGCAAGTGATGGTCGATCATTAGTTGAGCAAATCACCTTACCAGAGAACCTGTTCCTCAAAGTTTGCAGAAGATACCGAGCTAGGAATCCTCCTCCTACATATTTTGAAGCACTAAAGAAAAGATAGTCGGAAAGCCGTTCCAAATTTTACGAAAAGATGCACTGAAAATAGGGGAGCACGAAAAATGGGGGAGCATACAATGTGGGAGAGCTTGTGAGATAAATGATCTTCAACAACATAATTTGGCATGCATCAGTTTTGGGGGAGTTTTGTTGGAGCGGAAAATAAGACTGAAGCTTACCAAATTAAAGATCCAACAGTATTGACTTATTGGTTCAGAACACGATGCAAGACGTTGATAATAATAGACTATGGGGGAGTATTGTTGGACCTGAAGTTTAGTCTAATATTATCAACACAGTCAAAGTCAAAAAAGTCAACATCAACGGTCAAAGTCAACGCAAAGTCAACACGACGCGTTTGGGACAAAGATTAGAGACAAGACGTTGAAGGCGACGGAGTTTAATAGTTAATAAATATATTTTGTGTCAACAAAATATATTAAATCATTTTCTTCTTTTTAGTATTTTATGTAATATATATATTTTGTCTTTATGACAAAATATATATTAGACTAAACATTAAGGGTTTATTTGTATTATTTTTATTTGTCATGTTTTAGTCTAATTCTAGGGTCCTAATTGTCAATAGTCCAAAGTGTCCTTATCACATTTTGTAAATCTGATGCAATTCTAATAGATCAAATAGAAGTTTTTCATTGTGTTCTTCATATGTTCATCCATACTCATCATATTTTATGTTATTTGATCCAAAATCTTCACAAATTACTGATTCAATAGTGTTTTGGGACCAACACTGTTTGATATAAATTAGATAGTTTTGGTTTCATAAAGTGGGTTGGGGTCATTTTGGCCCTTTTGAACTCAAAGTAGATAGTTTTGTTTTTGTAAAGTATCTTGGGGTCATTTTGACTTATTTTAATCTATATTTGATAGTTTTAGTTAATGAAACGAGTTTGGGTAGTTTTGACCCATTTGAATTTAAAGTAGATACTTTTGGTTTTATAAGGTGTGGTTCGGTCATTTAAGCTCATTTTAATTTAAATTTGATAGTTTTTGTTTAATAAAGTTGGTTTGGGTAGTTTTGACTCCTTAGAATGGAAAATAGATAATGTAAGTTTCGTAAAGTGAGTTTATGTCATGTTGCCCCCACTAAATTGAAGATACTTAGGGGACGTTTGACAAAATCTTAATCATTAAATGGTTAAGAGGTTTGAACCATTAAGAGTGTTTTGGTCGAAAAATGATATAACCAAATTAGTAAAGTGAGGTAGTGCGTTTTAATGTAAATAATGAATAATACGCAGAAAAGTAAGATGAACACAAGGATCTATACGAGGAAAAGCCCTTGATCAAGATATGATCGCCGGCATAAAAACCTCCAGTGATGACAATCTTCTATCACCTGTTTATTAATTATAAAAATGAAGTACAATTCGAGAACTATAATAGCTAGTACAATGGTGTGTGTAGACTAGCAAAAAGAATTCCACCGAGAGAGAATAGAGAGTGTGTAGTTGCTCTTATGTTGTGTGTGTTAGCTTAGCCGTAGCCTCATTTATATATTATAAAGGAAACAAATCCATATCCAAACTTTTATCCTTGAACCTTTGAGGGTTGTTGAGCATGTTTCCAGCTTATTTCGCAACTCCCTTTGACCGAGGGTTGTTTACGATGGACTTGGTCATATGGCTGTTACCTGCATTGATACGTATAAAACACGCGGAGAACAAATGTTAATCTTTAGTTATGAGCATCAAGGATCCTTAGTCCTTTGAACTCTAAGAATAATTGATCCAGCATGTTAAGGATACTTTATCCACGATGGCTAAAATTTGAGCCCTAACAATTGCCCCTAATATGACGATTGTGAGTAGAATACAACTGTCATATTGCATTCGAATGCCCTAGAAGTGTCTTATAATCCCTTCACCTATTTTAAAGATCACATATCTTTGTTCTTCATTCATCGGCGTGTTAAGGATACTTTATCCACGATGGCTAAAATCTGAGTCCTAACAAAGACGATCTATCAATGGGAGGGATATTGGGGTAGAACTTCATATGTTGGTAAAGTGGGTATATGCTCTATTCAGCATCTCTCTGTCTCTTAATCATTCAGCACTTAACTGAACCATTCGTACACTCTTTTTTTTATGAAACAAACACTCTTAATGCTGAATGATTAAGCACTGAACTTAACCATTAATAGGTGAAACAAACAGCCCCTTGTAGTTTCATAAAGTGGGTTTGGGTAGGTTTGGCCTGTTAAAAATGAGTGTAGATTGTTATAGTTTCATATATTTGACCCAGGTCATTTACACTCATATTAATCTAAATTTGATAGTTATAGTTTAATAGAGTGGTTTTGGGTACTTTTGGTTTTATAAGGTGTGGTTTGGTCATTTAGGCTCATTTAAATTTAAATTTGATAGTTTTGGTTTAATAAAGTTGGTTTGGGTAGTTTTAATCCGTTTGAATTGAAAGTGCAATTTAAGTTTGTTTAAGTTTCGTAAAATGAGTTTAGGTCATCTTGACCCCATTAAATTGAAAATAGAAAGTTATAGTTTCATAAAGTGTGTTTGGGTAGTTTTGGTCCTTTAATAAGAAAAGTATATTGTTATAGTTTCATATAGTGAACTCGAGTCATTTTGACCTATATAAATTGAGATTTGATTAATTATATATGTTTTTAATAAATTATGTTTCAAAGTTTCTGATTAGAACTTGAGAAAGAACGGGCGGCTCAAGAAAACTTAAAAAATCGCTTTGAACAATTGGAAAGAATCGAGAAGAATAGGAGCTTAAGAGAACAAGATCAAGTCGAGAGGGAAAAAAGAGCGGGCCGAGCGTGAGAAATTACAAAAAGTGAATGAATGATATTATATAAACCCGAACTTGAATGCCTGACTCGAACCCGAGATTATCTATCTTTATTTGTATTCGTAACTAATTTCTGGAAAATGTAACGTTTCGTTATTATTGACATGAATAAATATGTCAGATTTTAAGTTATTTCTGTCTTAATTAATCGATCGAATTATGTCGAGTAATATCTAAGTATATTATATAATTACTAGTTGGTAATAAATAAGTCTCAAAAATATTTATATTGGAAATTTATAAAAGAGATTTAATGAAAATTGTTAAACATAATTATTTCTAAATCTAATCATAACCTTCCAAAGTCGAAAATGAAACGAAGATATAAAAACATCATTTCTATAAACATCATGAGTTAACGTGGTTAAGTTGGTTAAAATAAATATCTAATTAACTTTGTGCCAAAACAGTCAAATCTAAAACTTGTATTAAAGTTAAGTTACCTAAATAAAAAGAAATGAAACAACAGGGACCAAATTGCAAAATTATATAACCCTCCCCACCTTTGATCGCATGATACCCGCTTTTCCGGTAAGAGTATCGCCGGCGCCGGCCATTTTCCGACGAAGACCAAAAGAGTCCATTTTTGTTATTTCCAACTCGTTTAAAATTGGTAAAATGACTCTAGTGCAAAACTCGAATCCCTAGACTATGTTAAACATTCTAATACCAAAATCAACCGGTTTAATCTAAAATACTAATGCTCGATTTTATCATCTAAACCCACAATACTCAATCGACTCAAAACCGCACCAAATCAGTAAATTTAATTAACTATAGTAATCATCTCGGCGTTTTGAATTCATGGGTAGCAATCAATTGAGTTTACCATATCAAATTAATCATTCAATTAATCAATTTTGTTCGTAACCAACCTCCAATTCAATCGACCATTTCCTGATCACCAAGACTCAGTTCAATCGGCACACTCATTCTTCCTTGCACGCTCTTGCTCCCTGTCATATCAATTTCAAGCTAAATTCATCAAAAATCCGTAAGTAATCTCCATTTTGTTCATTCTTATTCATCATCTATCCAGCAGCTACACATTATTTTCATCTTCAATTGATTTAGGGCTTTCGTTTGTTCCATCTAGAGGATTGTTTATGTTACGCCTCGAGTATTAGTCATCATGGATGCAATTTACTTGAGCATCCTGGATTGAGTATCTTTAGCGTCTAAAGGATTGAGTATCCTTGGTACTAATAGTTGTTGTCACACCCCCAAAATCCACTAACGGAGTTCTACCGTTTGAGGCGTGACAAACCAGGATCCAAGTCATTAATTACACAAACGACTCTAAATGAGTTTAAAAGTAACGTGTCTCAATAAATGAGAAAAACCAAACGTCAGAGTTTAACCGTTTAAAAATGCGGAAGCGTAAAGTAAAGTAATCAAAACACATGCGCAAACACGCGCCCAAAGTATAGGTTTAAAATGCAAGTTAATAATATATAAAATGTTTGAAAACTGAGCAGACCCATGATGCATGTCCTATTGTGATGTTCAGCTAACCTTGGCCACCTGAGAAAAACACGCTAAAAAGTGTCAACGCTAGGTTGGTGAGTTCACAGGTTTTAAACAACAGTTCAATAACAAGTTTTCCAGATAATGTAAATCACAAATATATCAGTAGGTAGCTAACCCAAGTTTTCATGTTACTCAAACGTTTCGAATCCGAGCTGACTGTTTATGTTGTGCCTTGTTACCATTGTTAACATTCAATGGCCATGAGATTAGGACAATTCACACCTGCCCGGCTCCCAGCCGAGGGTGGGGTTTGTCAAACCCAGTAGTACTACCCGAACTTCCTCGCTATACCCCGTATATTAACGGTTCGAGAGAATGGAAGGACTTTCGTATGTTAAGTTTAACGTTTAGTAATCCATGATGATATATAAGTAAATACAAATCAAAAGTGTTTTCGTGCGTGCTTTCTCCCCCAACAGGAAAATAGTAAAAGGGGCCGTGAAACTCACCTTAGGTTGCGCAGTTACAAATAATTCAACAGCAAAAATAGAAATTCCTAAGTCGACCAACGACCTGTTTAAGTTCTACTAGTTAGATACAAATCATTCTAGTAGAGTATACATTCGGTTTCACG
This sequence comes from Tagetes erecta, assembly GCA_030867185.1. Lineage (NCBI taxonomy): Eukaryota > Viridiplantae > Streptophyta > Magnoliopsida > Asterales > Asteraceae > Tagetes > Tagetes erecta. The sequence continues at coordinate 82,499,106 of CM061487.1, forward strand.
TTCTCGGTTCGGTTCCACCCCAATACCCATATTACATAAGACCATCATCATAATAACATTCAATTTACATGTTATTATTCTTAAAGATACACAAACACAAGTTAATAAGTATATACAATTAAGATTCTTTACCTACCAACACATGAACATATATATATATATTCCAAATTGATTATATGCATACACATAACATACCTACACATGATCAGTAGCATATACACATATATTTCAACTTCATGCAAACACCACACACATTAAAATATCCATCCATCTATGTAGGTCCATAATGATCGTGATTTCAGTGCTTTGTTGACTTGTTTAACACATATATGTCCGAAACATGAAGAACAAAGTCAATAATAACCAAACAACCCAATAACAAGATCTAACACACAATCGAGGTTAATAAGCTACAATGATAAGTAGAATAAGCTCCTAGCACCTCAATAGAACGATTACACAACGTAAATCAGTGAGAAATAGTCTTGGTAAAAGATGTGCAAAAGTTATATAAATGTGAAGATAAGGTTACAATATATAGTGATGTTAGGTTCGCTGATAGATTCGCTCTAGCGAATCTATCCAGCGAACCAACACAGGTTCGCTGGGCACATAGGTTCGCCCAGTCGACACCTAGATACAAAAGACATGTTGACCTGCGGGCGAATCAATAGATTCGCCCGTAGGTTCGCTAGCACTAATAACAAATACAAGTCAAACTATTACATACAAAAGTAGCACCGACAAGCCGGTGAGTCCAACCTATACATAGTGACTATCAATACTCCCCCTAGGTTGGACCTCACCTGGGGAAGTCTTCTGATTAGCTCCGTCTTTATGGCTTCAAAGATGTTCAATAAAAGCTCCTGCCCTTTCTTTGATCCCGGCCATTGGATTTGTAAAGTCATCAGTTCCGGCCTCATCTTCACTCAGATTTAGCATTGAATCTACGAACTCAGCTTCTGCGACCTCTGTTTCAGGCTCAAGATGAATTGTCGTTTCCGCCTGAATCTCTCCAGTTGGCTCCTCGCTCTCAACCTCCAAGTCAATCACTTCAACTGGTTTTTCAAACCTCTGCTCTATAGTTCGATCAAGTTGTCTAGTCAAGTCATCCATCTCCAATTTCAGATCATCCGACCTCCTCAACCTCTCATTTACCTCCTTCAGCTCAGCACGAATTCCCCGGGCTTTATTAGCGACCTTCACAAACAGGTTCGCTTCAGCAGCAGTGTCATCTCCAGCCCCGTGCTTAATTCTGTTCTCGCATAGCACCTTCAGATCCTCATCACAGAAGGAGAAGACCTCCATTGGATCAAACAGACGAATTTCCGGACGGTCTTCACCTTGAAGTCTGATGATTGCCTCCCCAGTGCTATTGTCGTAAAACCATTTGCTGAAGTCCTGCAATCTGGGTGGCTGAGTTTCTGGGACCCTGACCCTCGTCATCACCTTCGGAGCAGCTATCTTCAAAACAATTTTCCCTTTCCATGACACCCAATGTTTATCCTTCTTCTGTCTCATTCTTTTCGGCTTTTGGTAACCAAACTCAACAAAATCGGACTTGGCAGCCTCTTGAATAGCAGCTTCGAACGCACAAGCCCTGCCACTATCTTCTTTCCCAAGTAGTGGCAGCTCTGCCAGTCTCCTCAAATCCCATCTAGGAAAGGTGGCGAAGTGCTTTCGGTTCTTGACGTACGTGATGTCACCACCCCTCCTTTTGATCATGTAAGCCTCCACCAAACAGTTGTACTTCCATGCTATGATCTGTCTATCTTGCTGTTTGGTGTTGGGTTCGTCTAGATGTTGGAATATTGGTACCTCAGGCACCACAGCTTCTTCCTTTTTAAACCATTCGGATTTGTCTAGCTCAGCGTGTTCAAATTGGTAACTCATTCCCTTTTCATCCACTTTGTATACCTCAGGCTCATCCTCAATGTCCTCCTCACTTTCAGCATCAATATCAGTGTCAGGTTCATCCACCAAAGTGTAATCCACACCAGATCCACCTACAACTTCATCCCCTTCAAATACGTCCATATCAATCCCCATTTCTTCATCAAATACCTCCTCAGCCTTTCCCTTTCCCTTATCGTCAAAATCAATGTCCATTAACGGATATTTTGTAATATCCGTTAAGGAGTTCAGTTCCGCCTCAGTCATAGCCGGTTCAGTTCCAGCATTCTCCTTCAAACTGTTTAGTTCTTTGAAGATCCTTACCAACAAACATTGCTGATCTTTCATCATCCGACCCATCTCATATATCACCGTTGATTTTTCGGCATCCTGTTTCTCCAGTTCTTCATGTTTATATTTCAGCTCAGCCAAATCAGCTTCCAGTTTCTCAACAACACCCTTTAAGTTATCAGCTGATGCACCCGATGTACCCCCAGTATCATGCCTAGCCTTCTTTGAACCTTCAGGTTGAGTATCAGACTTTCTCTTCGTCCTCAGTTCTCTGCCCGCATCTATTTCAGCTTGTATCTCATCCACCTCCCTATCAAATGAATAATCCTTATCCTTTGCATAGGCTTTCCTCTTCTTTATCTTTTTCTCTATCACTTCTATATTCTCTCCGCCCCGTTTCTTTTCCGACTCGATCAACCTCTGAATATACACCCATCTCTCAGCCGTATACATGTTTTCCCACAAATACGTAATCCTTCCTACACAATCTGGCCTCACAGATTTACAATCCTTGAAGATTCTTGAATGCATATCCCAGACCTTCAGTTCAGCACCCTCCACCGGCAGATTTGGTAGTTTATCATTCAGAATCATCTGAATGAATCTGGGATACATTAACCATTTAGCCCCTTTTGTGGCATGGATGTTCTCGAGCAAGTAGTTGAAAATCAGCTTCGCAAGATTAGCTTTTTGCCCTCGGCAAAACAACATCATCGCTCGAGCCCAGTCCAAGTTCAGCCCGTCCGTACCCCCCTTTCTGTGATCCAGGCACATAATAAATACATGTGCTATATACCTCCACTCCTGGATCAGGTACGACTTCACAAACTCCATTTTCTTTTCTCCTGGCATCGGACCTTCATACCCAGCATTCCGGAAAGCCCCATACACTTCTTCTGCCGTCATACTAACCTCTTCACCCACATCCTCTTCTAATCTCAAAATCCTAGCCAGATCGGCTTCAGTAAATGCCAAGTCGTGGCCACAGACATTGGCACATATACGTGACGGCTGCACCGACACATTCATGACCGCAGTTCGCAAGAAATCCCGAACGTGCGTCTCATATATGGTGGGTGAGTGAGAGATGGCATGATGAATGTGTGACGACTTCAGCCATATGATAGCGTCTCTATAGCTGTTGGCCTTTTCGAAGTTTTCGTCGAGTAAAGCACACATGTTGTGCTTTTTCTCGAAGAATAATGTCGACATTGTGCCTGAAAAATAAACGAAGATTGGTCAGAAATGAAGATTTGAAAAACAGAAAATAGATTCGCTGGACATTAGATTCGCTGGTATAGCGAACCTGAAATTTTGGCACAAGAACCTATAGATTCGCTGACATGAAAGATCAGTCATTGCAGTCGAGCGAATGTATAGGTTCGCTAGAAACAGTCGGGCGAATCTATGTTGTTGCGCGGGCAGCATAACGACATAGATTCGCTCGATGTCTTGAACTTTCGTTCAGGTTCGCCAGAAGAACACTTAGGTTCGCTGGAAACCCTAGTTTTTGAAAAACGGCCAGAATCAAGCACAGTTCATCATTAACAGGCATATAGAGCAACAAACAGGTAGTATAATCACAAGACGAAGCTATTATGAAGTAAAACCCTAACATCTAACATACAATCAGCCTTTTAAACACAACATAATCAAGATTCGACAGATTTAACAGGTCAAATGAACGATTAAGGGTATAAAACACAGATTAAGATGAAAACGATTGCATACCGCACACTTAGATGATGTTTAATGTAAGAAAAGGTCGTGAAATAGTGAGAATCGAACGTTTGGTGTTTTTTTGAAATTGAAAAGCGTCTTGCTACAGTACAGATGGACAGCGAAAAAGTGAGAAAAATTCGCTGCCACTGTATATATATACAGACATAGGTTCGCTGGCAGTCAGTCCAGCGAACTTTAGGTTCGCTGGAAGACCAACAGACAAAGCCTCCGACAGGTTCGCTGACACAAAAACAAGAATGTTTCATGTCAGCGAATCAAAGAGATTCCGGGCGAACCTAAAAGACCGAGCGAATCTGTAGGTTCGCCATAGATTCGCTAGACAAACAAACAAAAAAAAATATTTTTGGTTTTTTTTTTTTTTTTTTTTTTTTTTTTTTTTTTTTTAAATTTTAAAATCTTTGTAAATCCGTGAAAACGTCCCACGACATCAACGCTCCAAAAAATAAACATATATACATATGATCCCTAAAAAAAAAATTTAAAATAAAATAAAATAAAATAAAATAAAATTAGTATAACAGGAGACGGTTTTAAACGCTAGAAAGGATATATATTTTTCATGATGTTTTGAGTAGAATCCGGAGAATCATCGATTGGCGGGATTGCAGATATGTTTGTCCATTTAAACCCATGCCTTAGTCCTTTCAACTAGAGATCAGCAGCTTCTTTTATCATGTTTTCGGTTTGATTGAAGAGTCTCTGACAACTTGGTCCCCACAGACGTCTAGGTAAAAAGAACAAGTTCTGTCATCAGGGTATATCTGAGCAATACGATTTACTTTGCTTGAGTTTCAAAGATCAACTTTTGAATGTTGACCGATGCATTAGCTTCTTTTGACACTTGTGCAATTTATGCATCTTTTCTTTGTGAGTGGAGCTTGTCAGCAATTGATTCTTTTGAATACAATGCGACTTATTATTTGGGAAACTCAAATAGTCTAGAGCTCCAGGTCTATACTGACGTATAACAGAGGAGATAAACATTTGAGCATGCTCGGTGAATCTTCAGGTCAATACTTCCGTATAGCAGAGAAGATCCACCAACTCCAGGTCAATACTTTCGTATAGCAGAGGAGTTAAGCACTTGACACAATACGTTCTGAGGAGTTAACTAGTAACTCACTCAGAGGTTTTTCCGAAGAGCATCACTAGCAGCTTTTTATTTTTATTTGTTTTGCATACTAGAAACTCGATTCGGGGATAGGGCGAGGGTGATTTGGGATGTTTGGGGAAATCAAGGCAAAGATTTGACACTCTCAACCCATTTTTGACAGAACCATTATCTTTGTGCAAACCAATCACGTCAAGGAGATAATCCTTGCTGTCGAGATCTTGAGCGTTATGTTTGGCTGCACAATCACTAGTTTACTTCGTTTTCGGGCTGAGCCTATCTGACATATCCCAAACGCAATGCTTCTGACCTCCTTCAACGACTTTTCAACATCAATCGAAACGGAGATCCTGAAATAGCAAAATTTGAAAAACTATAAATAGTTAATCTTTTATATCTCCCCCAAAATTTCTATATAATAGCCGTCTAATAAGAAATTTTTGTTTTTCAGATTTTCTTAATATATATATATATACAGATAAAAAATAAAAGAAGATAAAATAAAATAAAGTGACGGAGCAATGAATCGAGTGACCCACGGACTTTTCAAAGAAGATAAAGACCAGATTATTTACATATTTACAAAAGGATTCTCACAGAAAAAGGTTTTCAAAAGGATATAAGTCCAAGCATGGAGATCAGTTCATAAAAACGTGGTTTGTCAAAAGTTTTTGTGAAAAGATCAGCTTTTTGCTTTCTAGTTTCGATAGGAATAATATCAATAAACCCCTTTTCCTGTGCATCCCTGATTGCATGAATTCTTGTTTCTATGTGCTTGGTTCGAGTGTGATGAATGGGATTCTTGGCAATTCCAACAGCAGCTTCATTGTCACAAAAGAGTGGCGTGTGAAGAAAGTTGATGCCATAATCCATCATCTGATGTTGAATCCACAGCACTTGGCAACAGCAACTTGAAGCAGCAATGTATTCTGCTTCTCCTGTGGACAGAGAGACGGTTGTTTGCTTCTTGCTTTGCCATGAAACAAGACATTCTCCAAGATATTGACATCCACCAGTGACTGATTTCCTGTTAATCCTGCAACCAGCATGATCACTATCAGAGAAAGCATGTAAATCAAAGTTCCCACCTTTTGGGTACCAAAGTCCCAAACGAGAGGAACCCTTAAGGTAACGGAAAATTCGTTTAACAGCTTTTTCATGCGATTCTTTTGGATTGGCTTGGAAACGTGCACAGTAACACACGGCGAATGTAATATCTGGACGACTTGCTGTCAGATACATGAGAGATCCGATCATCGAGCGGTACCGATGAGCATCCACAGGATTCCCATTATCATCGGAAGTAAGGCATGTTTGAGCAGTAAAAGGAATCAATTCTGGAGAAGAGTCGTCCATGCCAAACTTCGTGAGGATTTCTTTGATGTATTTCTCTTGGTGGATTAGAATTCCATCCGGCTTTTGCTCCACTTGCAGCCCCAAGAAGAAACACATCTCCCCCATTATGGTCATCTCAAAACGATCCATCATCACCTTCTCAAATTCTCTACACAACCCTTCATTAGTCGAACCAAAAATGATATCATCAACGTACACTTGAACGATCAGCAGCTCGCCATCCACCTCCTTCTTGAACAATGTCATATCTATACTGCCACGAGAGAAACCTTTACTGAGGAGATACTGTGTCAGTGTTTCATACCAGATCCTTGGAGCTTGATGCAACCCATACAATGATTTATCAAGCTTGTAAACCTTTGACGGGAAATCAGGATCCTCGAAGCCTGGTGGTTGACATACGTAGATCTCCTCATCAATGTCTCCGTATAGAAATGCACATTTCACATCCATCTGATAAACTTTAAAGTTTTTGTTCGCAGCATGAGCAAGAAAGATTCTGATGGCTTCCAGGCGAGCGACTGGAGCAAAAACTTCGGTGTAGTCAATCCCCTCCTCCTGAGCAAATCCCTGAACAACCAGTCTCGCTTTATTTCTAATTACCACACCACGATCATCTGGCTTGTTCCGAAAAACCCATTTAGTGCCGATTGGACACTTGTTAGGAGGAAGATCAACCAGTTCCCAAACTTTGAGCTTCCTGAATTGCTGCAGTTCCATCTGCATGGCATCCACCCAACTCGGATCTTCAAGTGCCTGTTTATAGTTCTTTGGAACGACTTGAGACAGAAAGGCAGCATAAAGACATTCATTAATCAAACCGCTCTGACTCCGGGTTCGCACACCATCAGTAATAGATCCAATGATATAATCGTGAGGGTGGTTTTTCAGGGTTTTGAAGTCAGTGTTGAGTAGTAAAGGATTTTGGTCGGTTGAGGGTGTTTGATTTGATGGTTGTGGAGGTGTAGGTGTAGGTGATGGAATGGTGTTGGATGTGGATGGAAAATCTGATGTGGAAGTTTGAACATTTTGAGGTGATGGAATATTTGGTGGAGGTGATGGGATGTCAAATGAAGTGGGAGGTAGTTGTGTGGCTGATGTGGAAGGTTGTGATTGTGATGGTGTAGGTGTATGATTGAAAATAGAAACTGATGTGTGTGGAATGATGTCGTCATCGTCAGAGTCGGGAAGATTAAATGATTTGAAAATGGTGGTGGCATCATAAAACCAAGCTGGTTCACTACCAATACTAGTAGTGTTTGATTCTTGCCAATCAACATAGTAGGACTCTTGCACAATCCGCGTTCGCTTATTGTAAACACGATACGCCTTTTGTGTGGTCGAGTATCCCACAAAGAAGCATTCATCAGAGACAGCCCCAAACTTCGTCTTCTGATCTTGAGTATTCAGTAGAGTGCAAGAACATCCAAAGGGGCGTAGAAAGTCAATCAGCGGCTTAATCCCTCGAAACAGTTGGTATGAAGTCTTCATCTTTTCTTTGACAATCAGCACCCTGTTAAGAACATAAGCTGCACAATTAACCGCTTCAGCCCAGAAAATAATTGGAAGTTTTGACTCGATCAGCATAGTTCTAGCGGCCTCCACAAGGGTTCGGTTCTTTCTTTCAGCAACACCATTTTGTTGTGGTGTTCGGGCAGCGCTAAACTGTCTGAGAATACCCCTTTGTTCACAGAAGGAATTGAAGATGTGGTTTCTGAATTCAGTTCCATTATTGCTTCTTATGGCTTGAACCTTCTTCTTTCCAAGAACCTCTATTAGAGGAATCAGCTTCATCAATTCTTCGGCAGTCTCACTCTTGTTCGCCATGAATCTTACCCAGGTGTACCTAGAGTAATCATCTGTGACAACCAAGCAATAAGACTTTTTAGCAATTGATTTGACACTTATTGGACCGAATAAATCAGTATGTAACAATTCGAGGGGCTCTGAGATAGTATTTGTAATTTTGAGTTTATGTGGCTTTTTGTGCTGTTTTCCTCTAGCACAAGCCATGCATTTCTCAACCACAGAAAAATCCTTTTGTGGTAAACCCCTGACCAAATTGTTCTTAACCAATTTATTCAGAATTTTAAAATTAATGTGTCCTAAACGTTTATGCCACAAAAATGATTCAAAGGATGATGCTTTAGACAGAAGACATGTCACGGTGGAGTTTGATTCTGTTGATCCCATATTCAGCATATAGGTGTCATTTCGTCTCGGGGCTCGCATGATCACCATATCTTCAGGAATGGTAAACTCTGGCTTCAAGAACAGGCATTCATTTGGAAGAAACATTACAGGAATATTTTTATCACAGATTTGTGATACACTCAGAAGATTGAATGCCAGTTCAGGAACATAGTTGACGTCTTCCAAAGTGAGTGAGCCATTTGAGACTTCTCCTTGACCAATCATCTTCCCACCTTTCTTATCCCCCGCAAAAGCAACATAGCCTCCATTTATGATCCTATAGTTAGTAAGAAGATCCTTCAATCCTGTCATATGTCTGGAACATCCGCTGTCAATATGCCAATGACTATTTACAACGGCATTTGAATGTTCCTGACATTTATTAAAAGAAAAGAAAAGTTAGACCTTTGCAATAGGCACCCAAGTCTTTGTGTACCTGGGTGGTGAAGTTGATGAAGTACTACAAAAGAAATTATTTACAAAAGTGTTCAATCTTTTTCCCAAAGATTTTTGCTTTGTGCTCTTTTGGATTAATTTAGGGCATTGCTTGACAGTGTGACCAGTATTTCCGCATTTAAAACAGTGAGACTTCAAACCGGTTTTAGGAATTCTGTTGACAGGAATTTTGTCCATTACGATTTCCTCATCACATTCAGACAGTTGTGAGTCACAGTCACTGTAAGTGTCATAGAGTTCTTTTAACTTACTTGTTGTGACTTTAATTGTATCAGATTCAGGTTTTGGCTTAAGAATGTATGAAAAAGATGATTCCTTCTCTTTTGGTTTTGAAATTCTCACAGGTGTGAATGATGGAATTTGGTGAGTGAAGAACTTTTGAAAACAGTTTGTTTTGGTTTGACTTTCAGAGACGTGACCTGAAAGTTTGTCTTTGTCATTCACACACACATTATCAGTCAAATCAACATCATTAAACACATTAGGGCTTGAAGTAGAACACCCTAAATTACTATTAAACATTGAATTGTCTGAATATGACACGTTGCTACAAACAGAATTAATTAAACTAGTGTCTTCAAAAGACTTCTTGGAATCAGAACTACTGCAATCACTACTGACAGAACAACCGAGCCCAACACTCCCACCATATGCGTACTCCTCTCTAACTTCCTTAAGGTTTACTTCACTTAAACCTGCAATGGAACTGTCAGTATCGTTCTGCATAATCTCTTGAATTAACTCATTTGAGGGATGAGGAATAGGTGTAGGAGAATAACAGAAAGTACTGGGTGGAGGATATGCATATGTTTCATTTTTACTAAAACCCAAACCTGTCTTGACCCTGGCCCCCCTTTGATTCTTGCACAGTTCCTCCCTTTTCATACCAGATATGGTCCACTGCTGCAATTTGTTTTTAAGTTTTCTTGCTTCAAATTCAGCAAGTGTAACTTGCTCAGTCAAGTAATTAATCTCACAGTTCTTTTCTAAAAGAGTTCTTTTTAAGTGTTCGTTTTCCTTTAAGGCTTCTCTTAACTTAACAAAATATTTTGATTCACTTAATTTAAGCTCTTTGATGGTTCTTTTTAATTCGTTTTCGTTTGACATTAACAATTTATTTGCTTTGTATATGCCAATTAAACGAATTTTGCAAGCAGATGAACACATATCTTCAATAACATCGTAAGGAAGACCGATTACCAGTTTTTCGGCGGCCAGAGCACGATCACATTGACAGTAGGGAGTGCTTCTTTTGAATTCATCAACTGCATCCAGCCTTGCCTTTTCAATCATTTCTTCCAAACTAGCCTTAGACTCATCTTCATGCTTTACTTCATTAACAGCGGCTTCACAAACTAACCCTGAATGATTCAGATGTCCTTGAGCAATAACATCTGATTGAACTTTAACAGCATCCTCCACTTTCTCTTCCTCTTCATTTCCAAAAAATTCTTTGAACGGATCAAAGAGATTTATATCATTGTCATCAAACTCAGTAATTTCAGCAACAAGGGCATGGTTGATCTCCTCCTTGGTTTCTTCAATTTCTGCGCTCCAGTCAAAGTTGGTAAGCAGTGCGGTTTCATTCTTTGACTTTACTTCCTCAACCTTTTCTTGAATTGGAGCAGATCTTGGAGTTGCAGAGTTAACTGGCTCAGTAACGATTGGTAATGGGCATTCTCTCTTGAAGTGGCCCAGTTGTTTGCAGTTATAGCATCGTAACTTTCCCTTGTCATAACCCAGCTTAGCATTCTGTCCTTGATTTCCAAAGTTTCTTCTACCAGTCCTTTCCATGAATCGTCTGGCACGAAGAGTGAGCATAGCCATCTGCCATTGAATATCTGTTTCCTCCAGATCATCAGGGTCCACCTGATACATATCTTCTACTGTCATACCCTTCCCTTTCAATTCACCTGCAACAAGAGCTTCATAACTGTGAACAAACATTCCAAATAAGGCCATAGTATCTGACGGAATCTGTGTGGTGACAGATGCACTTGAGCTTGAACCAGCGTTAGTAGATGCACCAGCAGACTTAGCAGACACATGACCTGAAGATCCTCTAGATGCTGCACTGTAAACATAAGAGTTTGCAGCGGATGAGATTAGTGCAGCATTTTGAGAGGGAATGTTTGGAACCATCATTGACTGATTATACTCTCTTCTTTTTACATCAAGGTCGAAAGACTTCAGCTTGTTGATGACGTCCATCAGTTTGTAGTCAGGAAAGTTCCTCTCTTGTTTCAGCAGCTTGATTTGTAGGCTCCATTGAGGAGGAAGAGAGTCTAACAATTTTGCTACTTGTTCGTGATTGCCCAGCTTTTCATCATATTTCTTCAGATTACTTGACACAGATAGGAATCTATTTGTAATATCAGTCAAGTTCTCTTGTGAATATCCCACAAAAGAGTTGAATTCCTTTTCAGCCTGAGCTTTTCTATCCAGTTTCAGATCCTCATTCCCATCATAAAATTCACACAATGCATCATACAGACTTTTTGCAGTTGTATGTTCTGCAAACCGGTTGAAGATGTCCTGATGTAAGCAAAGTATCAGTGCCCCTAATGCCTTCTTGTCACGATCCAGTAGCTTGATATCTGCTTCAGTAAAAGTAGTTGGGTCTGTGTTTACTGATGTGACGGTTCCTTCAACAGTTGTTGGCACGTGCGGGCCATTCACTATAGATTCCCATTGGTTGTAGTCGGTGTAGTAGAAGAACGCTTTCAAACATCTTTTCCAATCTTCAAAGTTTTCACCACTAACAAGCCTCGGTGGCCTGTTAGGTTGAACGCTGTCTAGATCATTCATATTAAGTGTTGAAGAAGTCATAACTTTGAACAGATTACAGATTCGCTGAAAAATGACAGATTCGCTGGCTAGTTTCGCTAGAAGAACACAGCAGATTCGCTGGTAGATTCGCTGGAGACAGATTCGCTAGACAGTCAAACAGATTCGCTGACGGGCAAGCACAGATTCGCTGGCCTGATTTTGGCAGCAGTTTCGCTTGCACAGTCAGTCAAATAGATGAACTTTCGTTCGATGATATGTTAGATTCGCTGGTCACAACACAACCCAAACAGGACAAGATTTGAATTTAGATTCGCTGGAAGAACTAACAGTTTCGCTGGTTGAACAAATAGTTTCGCTGGTAGCTCAACCACTCTGAAACAGTACGGAAACAGCTCGAAAACCCTCAAAACTTTACCATTTGCCTACAGGTTTGTTTTAAAAGCTTTCTATGTCCAAATAACACAAACCCAGAGCAAAATACAACTCCAAAACACAAGAAACAAGCTTCAAACAGAATCAAAAGTGTTTTGACCCAAAAACTTCAAAAATCAACACAAAAATCACTTGAATCAAACAATCAAGAGCACTAAGGCTCTGATACCATATTGTAGGTCCATAATGATCGTGATTTCAGTGCTTTGTTGACTTGTTTAACACATATATGTCCGAAACATGAAGAACAAAGTCAATAATAACCAAACAACCCAATAACAAGATCTAACACACAATCGAGGTTAATAAGCTACAATGATAAGTAGAATAAGCTCCTAGCACCTCAATAGAACGATTACACAACGTAAATCAGTGAGAAATAGTCTTGGTAAAAGATGTGCAAAAGTTATATAAATGTGAAGATAAGGTTACAATATATAGTGATGTTAGGTTCGCTGATAGATTCGCTCTAGCGAATCTATCCAGCGAACCAACACAGGTTCGCTGGGCACAAAGGTTCGCCCAGTCGACACCTAGATACAAAAGACATGTTGACCTGCGGGCGAATCAATAGATTCGCCCGTAGGTTCGCTAGCACTAATAACAAATACAAGTCAAACTATTACATACAAAAGTAGCACCGACAAGCCGGTGAGTCCAACCTATACATAGTGACTATCAATCTAATTTGTTAATATATATTACTGTACCTACACCTTGCACACACATACAACTTACACAACCACATGAACCAATCACTTCACGCTCATTTTTACTTTGACTCCTACCATTACACACACATATATCTATATATATATACACATCTAAACACAAAAACAACCTCACTATTACGTTAGATTTTATCATACACATATTTGCATATATATACATTTGCACACGCTGTTACAATTATCATTCATACACACACGCATATAAACACACAAACATATATATCAAGTTATGTATATCATCTTCAACATTACATTAACATATACACATATTCAACGTCCAACATATATATAAAATTCATATAAGTCCTTTGTTTATATATACACACACCGGATTCAGACGACCACACTAATATCAATCCGTAACCCAAAACGTGACCGAAACCGAAACCGAAACCGTAACAAACCGAAACTATAAAATAAGTTATTGAAACATACCGAAAAGCTTACGCAAGATAGAACAAAGGTTCGCCGGGTGTTACGATGCTCGTCAGTGGGTTTGGGGCTAGCTTACAGTGGCGGTCAACGATGTTAGAAACAGTGGTGAAAATGGCGTCTGCTACCGTACATGGCGGTGGATAACGACGAGGCCAGAGGCTGCGATGGAGTTATGCGGTTGCTGTGGATGTTTCTGAAACTTGTGAGGATGACGGGACGGTGGCTGCGTGTGGCTAAGGCGGTGACCGGTGGTATTCGTACGCGGCGTTAGGGTTTTGAGTTCTTGTTACATACGTGATATGGGATGGGGAAGAAGGTTGGGTTTTGTTTAATATGTATCAACTTTTCATATTTTGCACATGGATCCCTCATCTAATTACAACCTGTAACTTATTTCCAAAACTATTAAAAATAACTTTTAATCATTTATAAAACGAACCCCGAACTTCATTTATAACGAATGTTTTATGTTTAATCCACGAGATAAATAATAATAATAATTATAATAATAATAATCATTCGAATTATTTTTGTTTACTAGAAATTTACTTTTACAAGTATAATGTACTATTAATTACATAAAATTTATAAAGAATTAACAGAATGAGTTAACGATGTTAACATGAATTTACGGGTTGTCACATCATCCCCTTGTTAAAAGAATTTTCGTCCCGAAAATTAAGTAAGACCAATAAGGATTTGAGGTTGCAAGGAAGAAAAGAGTAAACGAAGAAAGTGAAAAGAAAAAAAAAAAAAAAAAAAAAAAATAGGTTGTCATAGATATCATCCCTTTGTTGAAAGAAATTTCGTCCCGAAATTTTATTAACACAGATCGCTTCGGCTTGGTTCAAAGAAACTAATAGTTCAAGTGAGTTGTTTTAGTTGTATTTTCGCGAGTTAACTAGACGGAATACTTAAGGTCTAGCAAAGTTCAGATTGCATTTGATAATTTGTAAGATTTATAAGACATAAATTTTTTTTTATCAGTTGAAGTGACGAAAGAGTAGAGTGAGTAGGTGAGGATGGTGGAATGTTAGAAACTACAAGTTTCTTACCAGGAGTGTGAGAGGAAGTTGACAATTACGGCATATCTTATACATATAAATATAATGTCTCGTTATCACGAATCATTGTGAGCTTAAGTGTAGCTAATGTTGTTTGTACAATTGTAGTCTAGGATTGACTTTTTATCCATTGTTATTTACATATAGACTTTTGCTTGAGATGAATTAGAGTTAACTTTATTTATTTATTTATTTATTATGTTTTGGCTATAACCCACACGACGGATTGTTGCTAGGATCCCCGCGTACCTATAAATTCACCATTACGTTGCGCACCCGTAATCGTCAATTTACATCACACGACCATCCTAACTTGTTTCCCATCACATGTTTTTTTTTTACTCTTATGTTTTGACATGTTTTTTTTTTGTTCTTACCCATACGGTATTTTATTCCATTTCAAGTATATGATGTGTATAAGGAAAGAATGATATACTTATAGCTATAAAACAAGTACACTACATGTGTAAGATACCAATAGATGCCTAGTGTGTTGTACTTACAGGGAATGAATATGTCAAGCATACTATGAGTTTCTGATAAGTATACGAGAAAAACTACTATTAAGAACACAATTGTGAGTATTACTAAGCATAAGTAATGATAGTATTAAAGAATGTAGGTAACATATTTATTACACATCAGTTCACGAATGGTAATATGTTATAGCATATATTAGTCACATATTAGGTGATGTGTGATAACACATAGTAGGTCACACGACTATCAATTAAAGACCTCACTTTGAATGAGTTTATAGACATAATTCAGTCTGTAGTTTGTGTACTTCTACTCATTAGGCGTCGGCCCCGCCGGTTGTTTGCCATACCGAGGTAGGTAACTATAAAAGTGTGTTCATTAATCTCTAGTCCCTACTAGGTTGTTGTCATCACGATGTGAGTTATAACTTGTAATCCAATTAAAGAGGTTTCAGACAGTTTTAGGTTTTCAACAACATAATGAATCAGTAGTGTTGTGATCAATCATACCTTATGTAAACTTCAGTGATTAATGTGCAAAGCTAGGAAGTGCATACTTAGTTGAAGTCTCACTAGTAGAAAAGATTCTACTACTGTGCTCTAAAGTTTACTTAGTGCACGTTAACTACTCAAGACGCCAAATCGAGTCCGATTGATAGGCCTGCAATGCAAGTGTATGTGTGTATGCTATAACTAAGTGAATGCATAAATGGAAGACTATTTCATTATGTATGGTCATTGTAAAAAAAATTTTGACCCAAAGATGAAGACATACTAGCAAAGCAATTTATTTGAATGAGTGTTAATTACGTGAATGAATTTGTGTAACTAATGCAATGTGCAGTTATAGTCTAGAATGCAATGCAATGCAACCTAGTTCGCTATAACTAATGGCTCTGATACCAATCTGTCACACCCCCAAAATCCACTAACGGAGTTCTACCGTTTGAGGCGTGACAAACCAGGATCCAAGTCATTAATTACACAAACGACTCTAAATGAGTTTAAAAGTAACGTGTCTCAATAAATGAGAAAAACCAAACGTCAGAGTTTAACCGTTTAAAAATGCGGAAGCGTAAAGTAAAGTAATCAAAACACATGCGCAAACACGCGCCCAAAGTATAGGTTTAAAATGCAAGTTAATAATATATAAAATGTTTGAAAACTGAGCAGACCCATGATGCATGTCCTATTGTGATGTTCAGCTAACCTTGGCCACCTGAGAAAAACACGCTAAAAAGTGTCAACGCTAGGTTGGTGAGTTCACAGGTTTTAAACAACAGTTCAATAACAAGTTTTCCAGATAATGTAAATCACAAATATATCAGTAGGTAGCTAACCCAAGTTTTCATGTTACTCAAACGTTTCGAATCCGAGCTGACTGTTTATGTTGTGCCTTGTTACCATTGTTAACATTCAATGGCCATGAGATTAGGAC
The DNA here is from genome assembly GCA_030867185.1 of Tagetes erecta. NCBI lineage: Eukaryota > Viridiplantae > Streptophyta > Magnoliopsida > Asterales > Asteraceae > Tagetes > Tagetes erecta. Next base: position 82,515,518 of record CM061487.1, read on the forward strand.
AATTCACACCTGCCCGGCTCCCAGCCGAGGGTGGGGTTTGTCAAACCCAGTAGTACTACCCGAACTTCCTCGCTATACCCCGTATATTAACGGTTCGAGAGAATGGAAGGACTTTCGTATGTTAAGTTTAACGTTTAGTAATCCATGATGATATATAAGTAAATACAAATCAAAAGTGTTTTCGTGCGTGCTTTCTCCCCCAACAGGAAAATAGTAAAAGGGGCCGTGAAACTCACCTTAGGTTGCGCAGTTACAAATAATTCAACAGCAAAAATAGAAATTCCTAAGTCGACCAACGACCTGTTTAAGTTCTACTAGTTAGATACAAATCATTCTAGTAGAGTATACATTCGGTTTCACGTTCTCGGTTCGGTTCCACCCCAATACCCATATTACATAAGACCATCATCATAATAACATTCAATTTACATGTTATTATTCTTAAAGATACACAAACACAAGTTAATAAGTATATACAATTAAGATTCTTTACCTACCAACACATGAACATATATATATATATTCCAAATTGATTATATGCATACACATAACATACCTACACATGATCAGTAGCATATACACATATATTTCAACTTCATGCAAACACCACACACATTAAAATATCCATCCATCTAATTTGTTAATATATATTACTGTACCTACACCTTGCACACACATACAACTTACACAACCACATGAACCAATCACTTCACGCTCATTTTTACTTTGACTCCTACCATTACACACACATATATCTATATATATATACACATCTAAACACAAAAACAACCTCACTATTACGTTAGATTTTATCATACACATATTTGCATATATATACATTTGCACACGCTGTTACAATTATCATTCATACACACACGCATATAAACACACAAACATATATATCAAGTTATGTATATCATCTTCAACATTACATTAACATATACACATATTCAACGTCCAACATATATATAAAATTCATATAAGTCCTTTGTTTATATATACACACACCGGATTCAGACGACCACACTAATATCAATCCGTAACCCAAAACGTGACCGAAACCGAAACCGAAACCGTAACAAACCGAAACTATAAAATAAGTTATTGAAACATACCGAAAAGCTTACGCAAGATAGAACAAAGGTTCGCCGGGTGTTACGATGCTCGTCAGTGGGTTTGGGGCTAGCTTACAGTGGCGGTCAACGATGTTAGAAACAGTGGTGAAAATGGCGTCTGCTACCGTACATGGCGGTGGATAACGACGAGGCCAGAGGCTGCGATGGAGTTATGCGGTTGCTGTGGATGTTTCTGAAACTTGTGAGGATGACGGGACGGTGGCTGCGTGTGGCTAAGGCGGTGACCGGTGGTATTCGTACGCGGCGTTAGGGTTTTGAGTTCTTGTTACATACGTGATACGGGATGGGGAAGAAGGTTGGGTTTTGTTTAATATGTATCAACTTTTCATATTTTGCACATGGATCCCTCATCTAATTACAACCTGTAACTTATTTCCAAAACTATTAAAAATAACTTTTAATCATTTATAAAACGAACCCCGAACTTCATTTATAACGAATGTTTTATGTTTAATCCACGAGATAAATAATAATAATAATTATAATAATAATAATCATTCGAATTATTTTTGTTTACTAGAAATTTACTTTTACAAGTATAATGTACTATTAATTACATAAAATTTATAAAGAATTAACAGAATGAGTTAACGATGTTAACATGAATTTACGGGTTGTCACATCAGGTGGCTGGGTGCATATGTTAAACTGCAGGAGGTCACGGGTTCGATTCTTACAACCCGTTTTTCTTGTTTATTTATTGTAAGATCCCACATCGGTGGGGAGGAGAACTAAACACTGCTTTATAAGGGTGTGGTAACCTCCCCTACCATGACGCGTTTTAAAACCGTGAGGGGCGGCGCCTGAGGGCGTTCCGGCTGCCAAAGCGGACAATATCATGGTGCGACGGGCTGGGATGTTACAGATGGTATCAGAGCCAGTCGTCGGCCGATGTGCCAGTGAGGACGCTGGTCCTCCAAGGGGGGTGGATTGTAAGATCCCACATCGGTGGGGAGGAGAACTAAGCACTGCTTTATAAGGGTGTGGTAACCTCCCCTACCATGACGCGTTTTAAAACCGTGAGGGGCGGCGCCTGAGGGCGTTCCGGCTGCCAAAGCGGACAATATCATGGTGCGACGGGCTGGGATGTTACAGTTGTCGATTAACTAACAATTGTTTTCTGCATGTTTCTTGTATCAATGCAGGTAACGGCTAAGTGACTTAGTCCACCGTTAATCTCGGTCAAAGGAATTGTGAAATCGTGGTCAACAAATCTCAACGGGTCTAGCTTAAATTTAGGAGTTAGTGTTGTTTAATTGGAACTATATAAATGAGGCTATGGCTAGGCTCACAGATACGCGATTTTTGCATTCTTTTCTTTCTCTCTCAACTGATCATTTTTGCTCACACACATACTTTGTACTACCCGCATAGTTCTCGAGTTTTACTTATTTTTATCATTAATATAGTGGTGATAGACGATTGTCATCACCCGAGATTTTTGTGTCAGCGATCATTCATCAATCAAGGGCTTTTCCTCGTATAAATACTTGTGTTCGTTTCACTATTTTACATCTTATTCATCATTATCATTAAAACGCAAAACCTCACATTAACTAATTTGGTTTTATCTTTTTTGACCAAAACAATTTGGCGCCCACCGTGGGGCAAGTGTTGTTTTAATGATCAATCTATTCAACTGATTCATCTTTACTTTTCATTCAATTCATCCTTATTCATTTTCTGTATTTCAATTGCTTCTCAATCAAAATTTGTTTCATCAAGCATGCCTTCATCATCATCTTTTATGCCAATGTCGAGTTATCTTTGGGACCGGTGAAGATCAAGGATGTTACCAAAAAGAATCCATCCGCAGTCTTCCAAGGAACAAAATCTCATGCTGTGCATCTACGGTAACTTCTAACAATGATGTTTCTATGTTGTGTTTCTAGATGAAAGCCTATATGGAGCAGCGAAACATAACAAATCAGAGGATCCTTTGGGAAGTCAAAGATATCAAGAAAGCCATGAAGCATGTGGAGGAGATCAGTCCCTATATGCCAGGAGCAACAAACTATGGGACCCTTGGTTCAACCTTCATCTACAACGTTTCAACAATGATCCTCAATTCAAAATCATCAAGGATCCTTCTGTCAACCAGGATCCTCAATGCCATATCCTTTCGGTTGTCCTCCCCTCAATCAGAATCGAGGGTCCTCCTTCCAGAATCAAGGATCCTCAAGCATGTAGTGGCCAAGAGTTACTGAAGTCCATGATGAAGATATTATACCTATGCAGACTAACTCTACCACTACACCATTTGTCACCACCGAGATGCCTCGTTCGAAATACTATAGTGGAAAGGAGTATTCTCGAGAAGTAGGTTGCAATTTCAATAATCAATCCTTAAACACTAACTTTGGCTCGATACATGATCCGTGTATCAATACAACAATGGCCAGGGAATTACAAAAGCTTAAGGATATGATATCCAGCGTTCCAGGAGTAGTCAGGCATACTCCTGAAATCCCCGTGGGAAGTCATAAGATTTAAAGATTTGCTCCACCAATTGGTGATGTTGAGATCCCAAATCGATTTCAAACTCCAAACATGAAGTTATATGATGGATCATCTGATCCTAAGGAACATGTAGCTTAGTACAGAGAAATGATGAAGATCAACCCCATTCCAGAAAAATTAAAGGAAGACTGTTTGTGCAAGGGTTTTGGATCCACACTCACTGGTTCTGCTTTAAAGTGGCTGCTAAGTCTTCTGGCTTACTCTGTTACTTCATTTTCTCACCTAGTTAATCTCTTTAACAATTAATTTTCTTGTAGTAGAACCTTTGAAAGATTAACTAGTGATTTATATAGAGTGATTCAATCTATTAATGAATCACTTAGAGATTATGTAACTAAATTTGGCAAGGAAGTCTTATAAATCTCTAATCTTGATGTGGCTACGTTATTTGAAGAATTTAAGATGTGATAGATAAAAGACTCTCTTTTCCATGATGATATTATCATGACCCCTTGTAGGAATTTAGATGAAGTGAGAACCAGAGCCTTAAGATTCATAAGTCTAGAGGATGATAGAAAGATCCAAGACAGAATTGGCTTAACAATAAAATAGGAACATCAGGATAAGAAGCAAGAATCCTTATTCAAGAATAACATGAGCAAACCATATTATAAGCATGACAACCAAAATGTTCATATTGCGAACTATGACGAGGACGACGAAGAATATCCTAAAATCTCTGAATATTGCTTTTCTGTTGATGTTGGTGATGTATTACTTGCCATGCAGGATTTAGGTGAAAAAGCGAGATGGCCGTGAAAAACTGATAAAGCAGTTGGCTATAAAGATAAATCCAAGTGGTGTGCTTATCACGAAGATTTTGGTCATATCACTGATGAATGCATAACTTTGAGGAGAGAAATAGGTTATCTCCTTAGCAAAGGCCACTTCAAAGAATTATTCGGCAGAAAAAAGCAAAGGATCCATGATACTGATAAAACTCCTGAAAAAGCTGCTCAACCGCCTCCTGATGCTCGAGTGATTAATTTCATTTCTGGAGGAACCGACATTTGTGGCACCTCATATTCTGCTACAAAGAGAAATGCTAAAGAAAGTAAATTAGAAAATGGTGAAAGACCGATCATTACGTCTACCACGACCAATCAAAAGTTCATCTCATTTGATGAAGAGGATCGAGTTCACATCCAGGATCCTTACCATGATAGCTTGGCTATTACCTTATTTATCGCTAACCATTATGTTCGTAAGATTCTAATAGATGGAGGAAGTTCTGTAAACATCATACAATATGATGTCCTTAAGAAGATGAACATTCCAAAGTTAGAGATAGTTCCAAGATCCTCAGTCTTAGTAGCATTTAGTTGTGAAACCAAGAATACTCTGAGGACATCAAACTACCGATATATATAAGAAGTAAATACTATGAAAAAATTTTGTGTTATTGACTGTTTATCATGTTACAATATTATTCTTGGCAGGCCATGGATACACGAAATGAAAGTAGCCCCCTCAACTTACCATCAGTGTGTAAAATTACCTACTCTTTGAGGTGTGGTAAAAATCAACAACGACCAAGAAGAGGCAAAGAACTGTGATACCTCTTCTATGAAACCAGCTTCTAAGCCAACAACATTATAGCAATTACAAAAACCGCGTAAGGAGGTCTAAAGATTGGAGGATCAGGATGTAAAAGAAGTATCGCTTGACCCTATGGATCCTAAATCCAAAATATTTATAGGATCCAGGATCCAGCCGAATATCGAGGAGTAACTAATATCCTTCCTCAAACAGAGAAAAGCCATATTTGCTTGGAAAGATGAAGATATGACATTATTACTCATAAATTGGGTGTTGATCATTCTTTCAGGCCTATACATGAAAAGAGAAGGAATTTTTCACCGGAAAGAAACATAATCATAGAAGTAGTGGACAGACTCTTAAAGGCATGTATGATTAGAGAGGTAAAGTATCCAAAATGGTTAGCTAATGTTGTGTTCGTTTAGAAGAAAATTGGAAAGTAGAGGGTATGTGTCGATTTTATTGATTTAAACAAGGCATGTCCCAAGGATCCTTTTTCCTTACCACATATTGACTCCATGGTGGATGCTACGTCAAGACATGAGTTGTTAACTTTTATGGATGCCTCGTCTGGATTTCAACAAATTCATATGGAACCATATGATCAAGAGGATACAACATTCATGACTCCTATCGACATATATTGTTATATTGCTATGCCTTTTGGACTAAGAAATGTAGGTGCTACCTACCAAAGACTAGTCAACATGATGTTTAAAGAACAACTTAGCGACACAATGGAAGTATATATAGACGATATGGTGGTCAAATCTGAAAAAAAACGAAGACCATCTCAAGGATCTCGAAGTAGCTTTCAACATCCTAGACAAATACAACATGAATCTTAATCCTTCAAAGTTCCACTTCGGTGTGAAAGCTGGAAAGTTTCTGGGATATGTGGTGACAAATAGAGGGATAGAAGCCAAACCAGAGCAAATTAAAGCTGTTATCAACCTAAAGTCACCAAAGAATGTAAAAGATGTTCAAAAGCTAACTGGGAGGGTTGCAGCCTTAAACAGGTTTATATCAAGATCCTAAAAAAATGCAAAGAATTCTACGATATCCTCTGAAAGAACAAAAAGTTCGAGTGGGCACAAAAGCATGAACCTGCACTCAAAACTCTTAAGGATTACATATCCTCAGCACTAGCATTAATGAGACCAATAAAGAGAGAATCCTTAATCCTTTACTTAGTTGTTTCAGGTAATGCAAGTGGAGGCTTGGTCAAAGATCATGAAGGTCAGCAACGCCTTGTATATTATGTAAGTAAAAGCCTTCTTGATGCTGAAGCCGGGTACTCTTATATCAAAAAATTAATTCTTGCTTTAATTATGGCTTCCACTAAATTAAGGCATTATTTTGAAACTCATCCTATTATTGTTAAAATTGACTATCCTATTTAGAATGTTCTTAGAAAACCAGAGATGTCAGGTAGGATGGCTAAATGGGTTGTGAAGCTCAGTACATATGATATAAGGTATAAGCCGAGGAATGCCATAAAATCACAAGCACTAGCAGACTTTGTGGCAGATTTTACTAGTGACTCACAAGAGCAAGCAGACTTGGGAGTTCAACAATTAGAAGAGACGAAGGATCCTTGGATACTCTTTACTGATGGAGCATTAAATGTTAGAGAAACATGTCTTGGCATACTAATAAAATCGCCACATGGGACATTATACCTCAATCTATAGCTTGTAAATTCCAAGCTACCAATAATGAAGCAGAATATGAAGCCTTAATAGCAGGATTGCAACTAGCCAAAAAAAATGAGGATCCGGTGTCTTAAAGTATACAGTGAATCTTTATTAATAACTAATCATTTTAATGTCTTCTATTTAGTGAAGGGTGAAAAACTAATTAAATATCTTGAAATAGTTAAAGCTCTTGCAGAATATTTCGGTTCATTTAGTATAGTACAGGTAACAAGAGAGGAAAATGCAGGAACAGATGCCTTAGCGAAGGAAGGAAAGTGGAGATTGACACCGAAAACCAACTTATGGATCATTTATCCTCTCTAGCATCTCAAGGATCCTTGGTCCAACCGATCAGGAAATATATTGAAGTTGAAGAAATCCCAGAAGGAGAAAATCCTAAAGCCTTCAGAATCAAGGTATTTCCATTCGCCATAATAAACAAAATATTGTATAGTAGGTCTCTTACAGGTCCATATCTAAGATGCATCGAGGAACGTGAAGTCCAGGAAGTTCTAAAAGACTTCCACAAAGGAGATTATGGGAACCATACTCGTGGCAGATCACTATTTACAAGGATCCTTATAACAGGATATTTCTGGCCTACGGTGAAAAAAGATGTTATGAACTATTCAAAGAAGTGTGATGCTTGCCAAAGACATAGTAACATCCTTCATCAACCTGCAGAACCTTTATATCCTATTATATCTTCATGACCATTCATGAAATGGGGCATGGACATGCTTGCAATGACTGATTACTTTTCTAAATGGGTAGAAGCAGAATCCTTTGCTCAAGCCAAAGAAAGGGAACTAATATCCTTCATTAAAAGAAACATTATTACTAGATTTGGTATTCCTTCGGAAATTGTATAAGACAATGGTTCCAAGTTTATCGGGAAAAGAACCACTAACTTTTGTGACAGTTGGGGCATAAAAATGATTACATCCACTTCGGTCCACTATCAAGTCAATGGTAAAGCAGAATCCAGTAACAAAATTATCATCAACATCTTAAAAAAGAAGTTAGGATCCAACAAAGAGAAGTGGGCTGAAGAATTGCCTTATGTCTTATGGACTGACATGACAACTCCAAAGAATGCCACGGGTCAAACACTATTTTCATTGGTATTTGGAGCAGAGAAGCAATAATTACTACAGAAATGGTGGTCCTTATAGCCAGAACAAGCATATGTGATCCTCAACTAAATGAAGAATCCACTATCTAAGATTTGGAAACTGTTGATGAACTTAGAGACTTAGCAAAAGTCAGGATGGCTGCTTATCAACAAAGGGTAGCTGGGGCATATAATAAGAATATCATAATAAGGAGATTCCAGGAAGGTGATATGGTATTAAAGAAAGCTTTTCAAACACAACTAATCTAGCAGATGGTAAATTAGTTCTAAAATGGGAAGGACCATATCTAATTGAAGCTGAAGCTGGAAATGGGGCATATAAATTGCTTACAATGAAAGGAGTTCCACTACCAAGAGCCTGGAATGCAATACATCTTAAAAAATACTTCATGTAACAAGGATCTAGGATCCTCCAGAGATTAAGGATCCTAAGTTCGGTATCATCTTATCCTTTTTTAATTATTTTACCTTATTAAACCTTCTTCATAAACAAGGATGTTAACGCATTTAACATCCAATTTCATCAAATCTTATAGTTTTGTAGGAAGCTAAATCACTTTTGTGGAAATTATAAAGGTTGGCCACATCTCTTCTAAGTTTAAGGTATCTAATACCTTCTATGGTTTAAAAGTTTTTCACCTTTTCTAAGATCGCCAGTTGCGCAGGTTATCTACGTGTGATTCGAGGCAATGAGACTAGTACACTATATGTGGCTAACAATTTCATTGTTGTTGGTCATATTTTGTATCCTAAATTTTATGGTAGACATACCATACCTCCGTTATCCTAAGGTTTCTAATGTTTTTATGTTAGCTAAAGTTTTGGCATTTTTCAATGTCGCGAATGTTTGGGTAGACCCGGGACGGGCATAAATTCTCCAGTTTATCTAAAGGGCCTTGTTGCCAGTTATCTATTGGGCCTTGTCGCAAGTTATCGATCTATTGGGCCTTGTTGCCAGTTATCTATTAGGCCTTGTCGCCAATTGTCTATTGGGCATTGTTGCCAGTTTAAGCGTCTAAAATCACAAATTATATTCGCAGGTTTATACTCACATTTGAAGATTCAATTATCAATAAGGATCCATGATCCTAGGATTCTGAATATTGCATTTTCTTTGTTTCACGTAAACAACTTAAGAAGCCTAATTCTAATCAGGATCTTCTGGTATGACTCCCATTCTATCTACTTGCATTTTTGAAATATTATTTTGGAAAGATTCCAAACCCTTATATAAACCTGATTTATTTTTTTTTTAAAAAGTAAACATTTTCAAATAACTAAAGTCAAAAAGATTAGATTGCCTACCATAATAAAGCATAACCCAGGCTTCACCAACAAAACGTGGACCATCCACCTGGGTTAGCAATTGTTTGTTACTTGTTCATGACTTGCAGGAATTGAAAAGCTTGAGATGATAAAGGCTTCATCCCCCAAACAAAGGATCCCTCCACCTTTGCCATCCAAAACATGTCCTAAGGATCCATGATCCTAAATCCTAAGATTACTTGTTTGAGTAACAACCGAATCGAAATAATTTTTTAAAAGCTTAATAAATAAAAAATGGGCTCAAGATTGCATCACACCTTCATCGCCCATTTGGTCCTTCTCCTCCTTTTCACCCTCAGCATCCTTGCTTGTTCCTTCTTCAACCACCTTGTCTTCAGCCTTTTCTTCATCATCCTTGCCTAGGTTTGCCAGAGTCAGCTACCATTTAGCCATATCCAATTCAGCCATTACAAATCCAGCATCAGCAGCTTGCTTTGCCATCTTTATCCTGGTCTGGATAACTAGTTTAGCCGCCCATTCTTTGGCTTCGTCAATAGCAGAATTGACCTCTTGGAATGCCCTTGCTTCAGCTGCCTGTAGATCCTCCTTTAGAGCCTTGATCTCCTTATTTTTCTCTAACCACCTTGTCCTTTGCAGCCATGGCTGATCTCAAGTCGGTAGATTTGCTTCAAACTCCTTGACCTTTTTATCATGGGAAGCTTTCAACATAGCAAGGCCCTGCTAACAAAAGCATAGGTAAAATTATAAGGATCCTTTATCCTTAACTAATCCAATTACAAAGTAATGTGCATGAAATTGTAAACTTACATAAGAGATGCACTCAACAAGGCCTTTCTCCATCTTGGTGAACTCATGTTTGTGGTCTGAAGGTTTCTTCCTCTTGTGGCACAGTGTCTTTGAGTGAGTAGAAACCAGCCTCGGAGTAGGAATAATGGAGCCCTTCTCTTTCTTGACTGATTTAGAGGTCAGTAACAGATTGACATCATCGAGCATGAACATGGAGACTTGGACAAAGATTTCTGAGCATCTACAAAACAAACAAGCAGATAAGTCGATACATCATCTAACAATTATATAATCTATACTTCATATACTTACTTGACATTCAGCAGATAAAGACTCGGTAACAAAAGGATCCTATATCACACCCTTAGAAACCTAGATAGAATATCTTCGAACAAAAAAGAAGGAAGATCTTTTCCTTCGGGGATGGAATATCTTCGAACAAAAAAGAATTGGTTTTTCCATAAAGGATCATTTTGGGTTGCTTTCAGAATGGGATGGGTTCGGTTTAGATTTCAAAACAAATCTACTTCACCCATGTGGGACCAGGTTATACAAAAACGCCAAATCAGGAACACCAAAAGACAAGCCGTATTCGACGATAATTTGCTCGATCGTCAACAACGTTCGCAAGACCATCGGCATAGCTTGGATGTAAGACAAACCAGTAACGTCAAAGAACCCTTATATAAGATCAGGGAACAGAAATGAGAAACCAAGTTGAAATGGTAACGCTTGGAAGCAAACCCATTTGTCTGACTCAGCGTCGCTTGGAGCTTTAGGGTCAAATGGACGGAAGAAAGTGTTTGGAGGTGTTGGGGTGCTTCTTTAAAGATTTACTTAGTCTTTAAATGTATTTTATTGTTTATTTGGGTCTATTTTTTATAGTCTCTAAAGTTGTGTTGATAGCCTATAAATATAATGTTTCTAGGTCATCTAGGTAGACAATTGTATAATTGCAGCAGCTTTTGCACTGTAACCTCTATTGCTATCAATAAAAGGGATTTTTTGAGTAATCTATGCCTTCGTTGTGTTGACTTCATCGTTATTGTGTGTTGATCATCAATGGAATTCTCATCTAGCAGTTGTCGATCCAATTGATCCCGTCAATTGGTATCAAAGCTGTTGATTTAGAGCTTTTTGTCACACCCCGACCGATGGCGGAATCATCGAGGCGGACCAAAGTGAATAATTGTTCATAGCTCATGGTACTCGAAATAGTTCAAATATTAGTAATGTTCCAAATTCCATTATTCATGTAAATACAAACAAATATTCAATCAAACCAAACAACTATGCATCTAAATTAAATTATCTAGGTCCAAGATAGTCCTAGATGTGACGCATCCTGAATAATCCAACTAAATTGCAAATCTTAAATTCATGTGAAAAATAACTGATCAGCTAACGAATTAGGTGGTGAGTAAACATAGGCTTGAAATACATGTAGATAAAATGATAAAAATTCAATTTATGTCATTATGTCAAAACTTATTAATGCAAACATGTACATACAAGATAACAACGCATAATCAAACTTTGAATACATGATAAAGGGGGGTCCAAATGATAATGATAACTCAGTTATAATATCCCAAGAATCAGGGGGTGGGTCATTTGACCAATAGATCTACCATTAGTAACTGTCGGTTTCTATAAATTAATTATTACACTTGCACAAAAATTGCTATCAGGCTATGAACATATAATTTGCAAGTAAAGACATAACATGAATTGATTTACTGATCAACATGAAATAACTAAACAACTAAAATATGATTTAATAGGTCACATGATATCACACCAAATTGAAAACAAGAAAAAGGGCTATGAATACTCACTTGATAACTGATTCGATGAAAACGAAATGAAATACGACTTGAATAAAAGCACCAAGAAACTCCTTAAGGATCACCTATAGGATGTCGTCCTATGTTAGAATGATAACTAAAACGATCTAGGTATCTAGTGTTCTTATCGGAATCTGGGTTTAAGTAGATTTACTGATTTAAATGAAAGAGCTAATAGTCAAATTGTAATAAATTTGATAATAATGATTAAATAGGTAATACAACAATTAAATTGTATATAACGTTGAACTCCTTATGAAATTATTAAAAGAGTAATAAATGACATAACCAATATGATAAAACCGACTAATTATTTATAAACTTAATTTACAAAAATTATTCATTTAAATATTACCAATATCACATTGTAATGTAAAAAAATAACTAAAATAATATTAAATCATAAATCTTAAGAGTTTTGAATACAATAATCCATAAGTAAATTAGTTGCTTAGCTTTTTATATTTTTATACCAACTATTATCGGATTTAATGTTTAAAACTCAAGACTTCTTGTAAAAGAAATCTAAAATCTGAGTTTTATAAAAGAAATCTTATATTGTGTAAATTTTCATAGTCTTGTGTAAAATATTCCATACATTAACTCATAAAATATATTTCATCAACTAAAGAATTACATGTCACTTACAATAGATTTAATGAAAATTAAAAAAAAATACTAGTAATTAAACAATTTAATGTTACTTAATAAAAGGAGATTTGTTTTAAGAAATGAGCACTAAAAAAATATAAACCACATACACATGTCTAGGTACTCGAACCTTGGACCTTGTACTTAACATCTTCAACATTAAACCAACAGACCAGAACCCTTTTTCTGTTATAATTTGAAACAAAAATGTTTTTAAAGTATTAGTTTTCTTAAACGCAAATCTTAATTAAACCCTAATCACACAAATTGATCACAAAATCAAATCCATTGTTGAAATCAAGTATCACCACGATCATCAGCATGTGATAACGAGTAAGAAGAAGTGTTTAATAATTACCTGATTTGATGATAAGATGATGCAGATTAAGATGAAACAGAAACGCAACTACAAGTAATCACTTGATGTACCAACTGATGATCATAATGAAATTAACAATATAGAAACATTCGTTGATTAATACCGATTAAAAGCCCCAAGAAATCGTTAGTTCTAACAACCCAGAAGCGGTCGTCGATTAGAAAACAGAGCAATGATGAACAAAGATTGAATTGACTGTGTGGGTGTATTAAAGCTGAAATTGGTGTTGCAGATTGGTAATGCAAACTAAGTGGAGTTTGATCGACTTATAGTCGTTTGAATACGGGTAAAAGGTTGTTAAAAGCCTCAAGTTGGGTTCGGATGAAGATGGGCATAATTCAAGCGATTTATCATGATCATTACTAGTTAAACTTGTTCATCTTATTTTAACTAATCAAGGGAGTGTTTTAGATTAGATCAATTTTGTTTTTATGGATCGAATTTGTTAAATTGCAGCTACATTTGGCCGTGATATATGGGTTTTGATTTAGGTTGTTGACAAAACGTATTATCTCGTCCATAATGATCAGTTAAGGTTCGAAACTTGTAGTTGTAGTGATAATGGTGATTTAATTGGGTCGAATTGGTCGAGATTGTGTGTTTTAGGCAATTGCAGCTTCGTCGGAGTCGCCGGAAGCTTCGCCTAGAAAAAGGGGTGGTTGGTTTTTAATTTTTTAATGTTACAAATATGGTCCTTGTGGTTTAGATTTTATTTTATTATGCACAAAGTTCTTAATTTAAATTTTTAAACTTTACACAAATGACCCTTCCAGTTAGTTTTGCTAATTAAATACTAACTTGTCTAACCAAACTAACCGATAAACTTTTATAAATTTTTATTAATTATATAAAATTTGTTTTTATACAATTATCTTGATATCTCTTATAAACTTACATAGAATAAAATGTAATTTAAAATTTGTAGATGCATGGTTTATCATTTATGATTGAATATGTTTTGAGTAGAAAACTAATGTTTTAATTTAGATGAACACGACAGAAAATGAGCCACGTCGAGTTTGGATTTGGATCGTGTTTCGTTCAGGGCAAATGTTACAGTCACCTCTCCTTCAGGAAATTTCGTCCAAAAATTTATTTCCGTTAACTTGATAAAAGAATTGATTTCGTGATTGCATATTTGGTAATCTCCCTAATTAAAAGCCCCAAGAAATCGCCGGTTCTAACAACCTAGAAGTTGTCGTCGATTAGAAAACAGAGCAACGAAGAACAAAGATAGAATTGACTGTGTGGGTGAATTAAAGCTTAAATTGGTGTTACAGATAGGTAATGCGAACTCAGTGGAGTGTTTTGATCGACTTATAGTCGTTTGAATACGAGTAAAAGGCTATTAAAAGCCTCGAGTTGGTTTCGGATGAAGATGGGCATAATTCAAGCGATTTATCATGATAATTACTAATTAAACTCGTTCATCTTATTGTAACTAGTCAAGGGAGTGTTTTAGATTAGTTCAATTTTGTTTTTATGGATCGAATTTGTTGAATTGCAGCTACATTTGGCCGTGATATATGGGTTTTGATTTAGGTTTTGTTGATAAAACGTATTATCTCGTCCATAATGATCAGTTAAGGTTCGAAACTTGTAGTTGTAGTGATAAGGTGATTTAATCGGGCCGAATCGGTCGAGATTGTGGATTTTAGGCAGTTGCGGGAGCTTCGTCGGAGTCGCCTAAAGCTTTGCCGGGAAAATGGGATAGTTAGGTTTTAAGTTTTTAAATGTTACAAATATGGTCCTTGTGGTTTAGATTTTATTTTATTATGCACAAGGTTCTTAATTTAAGTTTTCAAACTTTACGCAAATGACCCTTCCAGTAAGTTTTGCTAATTAAATACTAACTTGTCTAACCAAGCTAACCGATAAACTTTTGTAAATCTCTTTTAATTATATAAAATTAGTTTTTATACAATTATCTTGTTCTCTCTTATAAACATGCATAGAATAAAATATAATTTAAAATTTGTAGATGCATGTTTTATCATTTATGATTGAATATGTTTTGAATAGGAAACTAATGTATTAATTTAGATGAACATGATAGAAAATGAACCACGTCGGGTTTGGATTTGGATCGGGTTTCGTTCAGGGCAAATGTTACACTCTTTTTGCAGTCAATCAAGCCGAAATCCCTCAAAAATTGCTCTAGTTAGACTTTTTATGATTTGTTGTTGAATTTAGTTTCGATTCATCACTACAAATCGATTGTAATTCACAATTTGGTGTAAATTTCATTCAGAAAGAAGGAATCTGAGAATCAATACACAACAAAAAAAACTCAGTTTTCGAACCATAAAAATTGACAAAAAGCAATTTAATGATGAAGTTTGAGATTGTTTAATATTTGGGGTTCTTAATCAGACTGGATATACAATGGTATCTATTGACAGTTATCTCTGGAAGTCAATTGAAACATCACATGTTCTCTATTGACAGTTATCTTTGGAAGTCAATTGAAAAGTGTCCTCATATACCTCTTCTTGCACCTGATGATGCTAGCAACTACACCAAAGACTCCACTTAACTATATCCTGAGGATGATATACGAGGAGAAGACTACGAAAGGTTAAGAAAGATAGTAAGGCTTATTCTTTGATGTTATCAAGGTAGGATTCTTATCAGACTGGATATACATTGTGCAAGGCACTAAAGGTTATATGGAGGAGAGCAGATCAGGAGTTTGAAAAATCAAAAGTGGAAAAAGCAATTGGAATTGTTTGGGCACATTTCAGGAGAGACTTTTCACCAAATGATGAATAGATATGTTCATTTAACCAATGAGATGACAAATGCTGGGTGAAGACAGATCTTCAAGATCTAAATGATAGACTGTTGGGTGCACTTCCATCTTCATGGAAACAAACAGTTACACTTCTAAAGCATACTGAAAAATTTCCAATGGACTTAGATCTTCTGATTTCAAGGATATAAGAAGTGAAAATAGATGAAAGCTCAAGAAATACTGATCGATCGGGATCATATGCTCGGTACAAATTTGTTATGAATCCTTCAAATACAGTTGAAAATGTTTTTTCTTGTCCAAGATGGACACAAATAGGAAGATGAAGGTGATTTGTTCATTGGTGCAAGCTTTTACACTGATTCTACTTATCATACAGGGTCTCCAATCTACCAAAAAAAATCTCAGTCTCCTCCAACAACTCAATCTCAACCTATCAAAGCTCAATCTGAACCTCAAAGCTCCAATTCTAAAGTACCATGCATGGTGAAAGATGTTATGAACGTTCTTCTGCAAGATGATAAAACTAAGAATGCATTCACTGCATTTATGACAAGTTTTCAGGCTTTCCAAAGTAGTCATTTGACTCAGCTAGATGTTGTTCTTCAAGATTTGTTTGAAATGGATCCTGATGACATAGAGGAAATGGATCTGAATTGGCAAATTGTTATGGTTGCTTATCGTACTCAGAAACATGCATATGTAAACCGCAACTTTAAGCCAAGAGCTAACAAGAAGATGGGGTTCAATAAGTCAAAGACTAGATGCTTTAACTGAAATTGTTATGGCCATTTCTCTAGAGAATGCAAGGCACCAAAGAATCAGAAATACAATGCTCAAGCCAGTTCTAGCAATCAGAACCATCAAAATCAGAACATTCAATAATCTCAGAGTTATCAACATCGAAATCAACGATCTTATTAAACGCCATACCAAAGTCTTCCAATGCCAGAACCAAAAGAAGAAGGGAAACAAGAGGATGATCATAACAAAGCACTTGTAGTCAGCGTGAAAGATGGATATGACTGGAGTGCTTATGTAGAACAATTCACTACTGATTTTACCTCTAATCTGGTTCTTGTTGCTGAAATTGAAAGTGAGGGCTGGATAGAAAATGGTGATTTAAAAATTGTTGAAAATGAAGATCATGAAAATGAGGCCTATGACTACACTCATGGCCACATCTGAGGAATCAATCACATCAGCTGAATTTAAGTGGACTAAGGTTAATTCTGAACTCCTTCTAATTAAGTTGAAATTCCAAATGATGTGAGAAACAGGTTATGTTCCAAGGAATGCATTGCACAAATTGAACATTATCAAACTCATTCATTTAAAATCTTTGATAAGTTAAGCAAACATGGAAAGATTCAGGAAAAGCTTTAGAATTATCATAAGATTTCAGATGAAAAGATAATTTCACTTCAAAAATCATGGAATAAAACATTGAAAGAACTTGAAGTTGTAACTAAACAAAAAAGATTGCTCATGCAGCAACTCAGGTTGACTTCATAAAAGTTAAAAGTTCTAAAGCTATTGTAGCAAAGTTGGTTAGTGAACGTAAAGAGAACAAAGCTTGTTTAGGCTTCACACATGAACCAATGCCAGAATCCATAACTTACACCTTACCAGAAAACTTTAACCCACTTGATCATTCAACTGAAACTAAAGAAAAACTCAAAGAATGTCAAAGGAAGGAATCTAATCGGGAAGCTCTGAATGAAAGAATGATGGAAAGATCGAGAAACAAATCTAGAAGGAAGTGAATGTGTTGGTTGGAAAGGATGATGTCATAGTCAACGACGATAACATTGCAAGAAACAAGGCTCATGCTCATGGAAAGAAGTCAATCCACGTCATTGAACAAATTGTTGATGCCAGGAATTTCAAAGGAAGAAGAATCAGAAAGTGAATTTCTAGGATTTAGAGATTCAGAATTCCTCAAATGGCAAAAGGAACAAAAGGAACTTGTTGCAGCCGCTGCTCAACAATTACAAAATCCAAAGAAGCATGTTGCTTCAACTTCAAAATCTCAATCCTCAAAGATATCAATCAATCGATCAAAATCAAATCAAATCAAGAGAAAGCTAAATCCCAAATGTCTTCAAGTTACAAACCATTGACCGAAAGAGCTCCATCCAATAACAAACCAGTTTCAAAACTATCAAAATCGGTGAAGTTTGTGACTGTAGTTACATTTGATCTGAACTCATCTCAAGGTAACCAAAATAATTCCAAGATCAAATCTATCTCTGATCTGAAAACAGGTTCAGGTCCTAAGACTTCCGCTGTTAACAGATTTGAATCAAAGAAGGTAACCAAGAAGGGTGGTGTGAATCAAAGATGAACTCAAATACTAAAACACAATCAATCAAACAGAAATCACAAACACAATCACCAAGAAACACCAAATTAACTTTCAAACTCCTAAATTTGTGAAAGAATCACATGTTGATTCATCATCTTAAGTTAATAATCGGTTGTTCAAAATCAGTCAACAATATTGTGAGATTTGTGATCGTTATAATCATGAAACTGCTGAATGTTTCTTTAGCAGGTATTTTCACATCTGCAACAAAAGGAATCATTCATCTGAGAAATACTATTATAACAAATTATGTGATGTTTGTCAAAGGCGTAATCATGATACGTCTGAATGTTTCTTCAGAAAGAGCTCACTAAGGGGAAGGATTACTTACCCCAATTATCAAAGAAATCAAGGGTACGGTTTTTACAACTTAACCAATAATCCTTCCTTAGGTTTGAGACCTTTCAGAAGAATCAATTCTAAACAAATGAGTTCTTTGATATACCGACAAATTAGTACTAGTCAAACAGGTTTGTACCAAGAGCTGTGATGGTTGATGGAAAAAGGCTAAATAACAACAACCTTGATACTAAACTGGAGAAAAGGTATCATGCTTTAAGAAGAAACCAATCAAATCAATCAGTTGGAAGAAATAATATTCAATCCAATCTCTCAACCGAACCAAATCTGAATAAATTGCATTATCAACAGTTCACTATTGTGGATAAATTTAGAAAACCCAAGACCATATCGGGGCTTGGGTTGACCACACTAACTAATCAAATGTTGAAAATGCAGGTACGCCTAAGAAGACATGTCAACTCGTGGTTTGTTGATAGTGGGTGTAGCTGGCACATGACAGGCAATCATGCCTTGCTTTAAGATTTCAAGCAGAAAAATGGTACTCAGGTTACTTTCGAGGGAGATGTAGGAGGAAAGATTACCGGAGAAGGAACAGTATCAAACGGGGTCATTAGCTTTTAGAAAGTCAACTTCTGTACTTAGTTGAATTTTAACTTGCTAAGTGTTTCGCAAATTTGTGATAAATCTTATTCTGCTTTATTCGATGACTCGTTCTGTTACAATCTTAAGCCAGGTTTTAAGATTCCAAAAGAGTGGGTTGTGATTAAAGCTCCTCGAGATAGAGATGTCTACATGTTAGATATGTCTTAATTTGCTCCCAAATTTGAAACAACATGTCTCATTGCTCAAGCTTCTAATAATGAAAGTCAGCTTTGGCATAAACGACTCAACCATTCTAATTTCCTGAATACGAACAAACTGGTGTCAGGAAATCATGTTTTAGGAATCCAAGCGAAGAAATTCTCTACATCTGACCATTGTCCAACGTGCCTAAAAGGAAAACAACACAGAGTGTCTTTAAAGTCCAAATTTTTAAACTCAATTTCCAAACCACTCCAGCTGTTACACATGGACTTATTTGGACCGAAGAATGTACTGAGTGTTGGAAAGAAATAGTATTGTCTAGTTATCATATATGACTTTACTCAATTTTCATGGGTTTACTTTCTTCATTCAAAATCTGAAACTGCTGAATTGTAAAAAGAGTTCATCGTCGTAAACCAACTAGACTTAAAATATCAAATTTTGAGAAGTGACAATGGAACATAATTTAAGAATGCTAATGTCAATTTGTTTTGTGCAGAAAGGGGTATTGCACGTCAGTTTAGTGCATCACGAACTCCTCAGCAAAATGGAGTTGCTAAAAGGAAAAATCGCACACTAATTGAAGCTGCCAGATCCATGTTAGCAGATGCCAAAATCCCCATTACCTTCTGGGATGAAACTATTTCTACTGCATGCTGTGTGCAAAACAGGTCTCTGCTGGTTCAGGATAAACATAAAACTTCTTACGAGTTATTGTTTGAAAGGAAACCAAATATCTCTTACTTAAAAGCATTTGGTTGTCCTATTACGATTTTAAATCTAAATGACCAACTTGGAAAATTTGAGTCAAAATCTGATGACGGATTCTTTCTTGGATACTCTTCTGTTTCTAAAGCCTATCCGGTTTATAATAGAAGAACAAATGTTGACCTTGAAACTTTAAACGTTCAATTTTTAGAAAAATCCTTTCCATCAGTGGATCATGGTCCTAATTGGCTATTTGATTTAGACTCATTATCCAAATCATTCAACTCTAACTTGTTTGATTTTTCTAGGAAAGTCAAAAAAACAACTAGGAGATCTAGGATCATTCAGTATGAATCAGATGACGATGATGATGATGATAAAGATTGGGAAGATCTTGCATAATTGTTGAAGAGTCTGGTGTGAAGTTAGGGATATGATCTGGTGAATTGATGAAATAATCAAGTGACTTTAGAACAACTTCATCATTAGGATCTAATGATGGTTGAGATACAGTATGAACAGATCAACCATCATCAGGAGAATTTTGCTGAATTTGGTTATCTTCCTGATTATTTGATTCTTGATCTTCTTGAGATTCCGAAGGACCTTGAGCATGGTTTGAGGATTCAAATTTTGGACAACCTTTGACTTTTTCATTACTTTTGTTATCTTCATTCTCATTAAATGCATCGTGCACATTTCTTCAATTTCATTAAATCACATCACATTTTTACTTTTTATCATAAAAATAACATTTTAATTAATAAATGACATGTTTCAAGGCCATTTATTTACCATTTTTTATCACAAAAATTCTTTTCTTTTAAAAAATTTTGCACAACCAAATTTTCAATATCAAGAAGCCTTTGAAAACAGTTTTAATTACTTGACACAAGGTTCATTTATAGAAACATGAACAATACATATGCCTTCATATAAACTTGATCCTTCCATCCAAACACACATTTTTTATTCCTTGATTATGTCTCCCCCTAAACTTTGAATTTTCGTGAAATTTTGAAGTTTACAAGGGGTGACGAACAAGATCAATGAAATCACATGCCTGCTCACACAAAGCACGCATAAATTAAATTATGAATGCAATGCAGTGAATCTAAAGACTGTAGAGAGATCATACTAAGAATCATTAGAACATGTTTAAAGGTTTGAAATAGACATTTGACTTGTGTTTGAAAACATACCAATTAGCTCGAGTTAGCACACTTACTTTTTCAGTCCACGATGAGATTAAGGTTTGATTAAAATGACTTATGTGACCCACATGTTGACACATATTAAACTATCCCCTTGTCAGAACATACAAGAATGTACTTTAACAGCCTTAAACCTGGTCATTTACCATATAAGAAGTGAAGTGTTTGGGTTTTAACTTATTAGAGGGTTCCATATTAGGAATCTTTTTGAATTCCTTTTTGGAATGATCTTATGCTTGTGTTCCCCGTTAGGATCTTTTGAAATTCCATTAGGAATTTTCTTAGGTGACGGTCCTCATTGGGACTCTTTTGTTTCCACATTTGGAATCTTTTGTTGCATCTTGAAGTGTTTCAGGTCTGTAGCTTACTACAACAAAGGAGACTTCATGTGAAACTTCATGTCTGTGGACACCACAACAAAGAAGTTCACAGATACGGCTCTTGACACTAGTTATATTACATCATTACCCAGTGTGTTGCAGTAACATAACAGGCAGTTCATCGAGAATCTGATATCTTAACACATGCACTACAATGGAACTTAACACAAAGCACATTAATATTAAGATGTCTCAAAAATGAACCTACTTTTTTTAGTCTAATTGCGTTAGCTGTCTAGCATATCAACTAACATGTATCGGTCTTTATTATTTGAAAATAATGTATCAGATGAAGGTTAGTGTAACTATAATTTCTCTCATTGCAAGTCAGAGTCTTATGATATTCGATTTTGTTCTCTTTTCGTTTTCCTTTTTCTTTTCTATGCAAGTCACACAAACACAAATTACACAAAAAAATAGGCATGGAATCATAAATGAGGTCGATTTATTCTATTTTTGGATTTTAACTTTCTGATTTTCTATTTTCTTTTCTTTGAGAAAAAGAATTAATCTGGTTGATTAATCCTTTAGATTGAACTAAGAATTCAACCGCTCTGACAAAAAAGATTTTGTAAAGAGATCTGCCGGTTGGTTGTCGGTTTGAACTTTAATCAAAATTATTAATCCTTTTTCAGAGTTATCTCTGAGAAAATGGTAACGTGTCTCAATGTGTTATGTTTTTTTAGTGTTGGACATGATTAGCAGTTATGAACAATGCAGCAGTAATGTCTATGTAAATAGGAGTTTTGAGAAAATTAAACTCGTAGTGAAGCAATTGGTTTTGAAGCCATAAAACCTGAGAACATCATGCCGATGCAGCAATGTACTCTGCTTCTGCTGTAGATACTGAAACATTGATCTGCTTTTTGCATTGCCAAGAGACTAGACAAGGACCTAGGAACTGACATCCACCCATGGTTGGTTTCCTGTCAAGAGCACTACCACCACAATCTCTAGCAGAATAACTATATAATTTAAAATTTCCCTCGTAAAGATACCATAGACTAAGATCATTTTTTCCTTTGAGATATTTGAAAAATTCTTTTGATGGTGATCGGGTGCGACTCTTTGGGATCATATTAGTATACGGCACACACACATACAACATACATGATATCCGGTCTTGAAGCAGTTAGGTACATCAGAGAGCCTATCATTGATCTGTAGAGTGTCTGATCAATAAATTTGCGTTTTGGGTCTGGTTCGATCTTGTAGTTCACATCAGATGGAGTTCTGTTAGATTGACAATCATGCATCTTGAATTTCTTCAACAATTTGTCAACGAAGATTGGTTCATGAAGATACCATCTGCGACTGTTTCACTTGCAATCTAAGGAAGAAGTTTATATCCCCCATTGAACTCATCTAAAATATGGATTTCATAATTTCCTCGAATGCTTTGCACATGGGTGGGCTTGTAGAACCGAAGATGATATCATCAACATACACTTGAACACATAGAAGATCATCAATTTCCCACTTCATAAATAAAGTTGGATCGATCTGACCTCTAGTATACCCATGTTCTAGCAGATGTTTCGATAACGTCTCGTACCAAATCCTTGGAGCTTGATGTAAGCCATATAAAGCTTTGCTAAGCTTGTATACGCAATGTGGATACTCAGGGTCTTCAAATCCTGGCAGTTGCCTAACGTATACATCATCGGTAATTGCTCCATATAAGAATGCGCCTTTAACATCCATCTGATATACTTTGAACTTCATTAAAGAAGCATAAGCAAGAAAAACATGTATTGCCTCAAGACGTGCTATTGGAGCAAACACTTCTTCATAGCCTCTGCCTTCTTCTTGAGTGTATCCCTGTGGAACAAGTATCGATTTGTTTCTGATCACAATGCCAACTTCATCTGGCTTGTTTTTGTACAACCATATTGTACCGACAGTATTTTCTCCTTCAGACAAATCCACTAACTTCCAAACTTCCTGTTTCCTGAATTGAAGTAACTCTTCCTGCATAGCTTCTATCCAACTGCTATCTTGAAGAGCTTCTAATATGTTCTTTGGAACCACTTAAGATAGAAAACATGAGTAGAGACATATGTTGGCTTGTTCTGTCTGGCTTCTCATAGTTCTTTGGTTCAAAGGACCTATAATCTAAGAGGTAGGATGGTTCTTCTGAATATGTGAAGTTGGATGTCCTCCTGCTCCTTGTATTTGTACCTCCAGATTTGATAGATTCAGATTGGGAAGATCTTGCATAATTGTTGAAGAGTCTGGTGTGAAGTTAGGGATATGATCTGGTGAATTGATGAAATAATCAAGTGACTTTAGAACAACTTCACCATTAGGATCTGATGATGGTTGAGATACGGTATAACAGATCCACCATCATCAGGAGAATTTTGCTGAATTTGATTATCTTCCTAATTATTTGATTCTTGATCTTCTTGAGATTCCAAAGAACCTTGAGCATGATTTGAGGATTCAAAATTTACTCAGGTGAATTTAATGAAAGAATAAAGAAAAAGTCAAAGGTTGTCCAAAGTTGGAAGTCAACTCAAGTTATGACAAAGAAGTGTTGAAAATTCAATGAAAAGACCAACAGTGTCACGACTGTTGAAAAATGGACAAGTATTAAAATCAAGAGGATGAAACCTCTAAATAGTGGCCAAATGTCCAAACAGTGGTCATGCAGCTATGTTTCAAGTTTTTTGCTCATGAAACGTCTAAATAGTGGATGTGCAAGCCGTTTCAAATGAAGTCTAAGACGTTTTGGAAACATGAAACGACCAAACAGTGGTCATACGTCCACAACAAAGGATGAAACGTCCAAACAGTGGGCATGCGTCCAAAATAAGAAGAAACGTATGAGACTTCATCAAATTCATCCAAGTCTTTCTTGAAACGTCTCACCAGTGGTCAGACGTCCAAATAGTGAAAATTCAGCCGTTTGTGTAAGCAGAAGTAAAAAGTGTAGTCGTTTCAACTTGGTAACATGTTTGTGTAGACGTTTTTAAAAATTATGACACTTCTGAACATTTGTCATACGTCTCAATGTATTGAAACTTCCAAGTGTCTTGTGTGTTAAAACTAGTTAAGTGTTAGCCGTTTCAACAAGTTCATACGTCTGAACAGCGCTCAAACGTCTGAAAAATGAGTGAAACGTCTAAGATAAGACTTAGTGTTCGGGATGAAATGTCTGAACAGTGTTTAAACGTCTAAGTTAAAAACTAGGTTTTATGAGGTGAAACTTCTCTACAGTGTTCAAACGCCTAAAATTTTTAACTTAAAATTTTCAGCCGTTTCAACCCTTCTCGACTATATATAACAACACTTAACATTTTTCATTCATTCCGCACTCTTTTCTTCAAACGTCTCTCATTCACCCACATACCCTGATCTTACCATTTTCACATCATCGATTCTATGTCGATTGTTTTTTATTCATCTAGGTATAACATCATCACTAACATCGATTAAACATGTTGAATCGACATATCACTTAAATTTGTTGATTAACCAATGAATAGTGCCTTTGAACATGAACCGTCATTTTGTTTTTGAAACTCAAATTGGAAATTTGTTGTTTTAATAATAAAATTGGACTGATTAATCACACATGCTAATCGTTTGATCATCATCTATTCCCTAAAATGAACCTGATTGAACCAACTTTTTAATTGAACCAAAACCGCCACTGATGAACTCAAAGTATTCTTCATGAAGTCATTGATTCAAGCTGTTTGAACAAAAATTTTGAAACCTGATCTAAATAATGAATTCGTTCAAAGTTTTTACAAGAAATGATTGTTGAAGATTTTTGTCCAAATAATTGTGTTCTCATAAAATTTCTAAGTGTTTTTTATGTTAATTAACATTTCTTTTAAAATTCATGACAGATTCTGTAAAGTATGTTTGAATGATTCAAATGTACCAAATGAGTCTTGTGTATTAACAACTTGTTTATTATACACTCAAGTGTTCAACGAATTCAACACTTAAATAATTTTTCAAATGAAGCTTGTTTTGTTCTTATGAGACATCACTAACACATTTGTAACTACTTTTCAAATGGCTAATCTAAAGTTTGAACCAAAGCATAACGTGGTAAGAATGCTTGATGAAGAAATCTCTGAGGCTACTGGATATTAGAGGATTATTATATTCTTGTTCGGAGTCAAATATTCCTATGCTATATGTGCTAAACCTGTTATCTACAAGAGGCTAATCATTAGATTCTGGAGAACAGCTCATGTTATGAAGGAGTGAAGGTGATAAGAGGTTCTATCACTTCTCATCAAGATACTGTTGTCTCAGAACAATCTATTCGTGAAGCACTAAGGCTTGGAGACAATGAACCCGATGATTTAGATGCGTTCACTTATTTGGAGTGTCAACAATGTTTTATTGCAATGGGACATCTAAATGTCTTCCCAAAGCAACAGTTCATCAGAGCAAGATTGTACAAGCACTGGAAGTTGTGTGTTATGTTATACAATATTGTTTATCCAGAAGGAGTGAAGGTTTTGACTCTTTCCCTTCTGTTATTGCCTCTTCTATTGTTGCTATAGCCATGAACAGGAGGTTCAACATGGCAAATGGATTCTCAATGGATTCATCTTCAATATAGTGAAAGGTAGTAGGTTCAAGTTTCTCATGTACCCGAGATTCTTGCAAATTATTATCAATGAGGCATTCCATATGATAAAAGAACAAGGTGTGTTTGGTGATAGATGTGAAACTGAGGACGTGTCTGAGTTAACTTATAGAAAGCTGAGTGTAGTTCCTGGTGCTCAGAATGTTTCACTATTTGACTACATGCAAGATGTAGCAAATAATGAAGTAAAGATTGGTGCAGATTTGTTTCACATATCAGAGGATGGGCCAATAAATCCCTTGGATCTTATTGACAACATTCCTACATCTTTACTTGAAGCATAAGTTGTTTCTGAATCTGTCTCTAAGTCTGATACAGAAGAGGAACCAGATGAAAAAGATAATGATGGTAATGGTGATGGTGATGATGATGATGATGATGATGATGATGGAAATAATGGAGATAATTAGAATATGTTGACTAATGATGTGGATGTTGTAAACATCGCATAAGAAGTTGCAATGTCTAAAGCCGAATCCGAAGCACATTGGGATGATGAAGTTGAAACTCATATCGGTGAATCTACCCTATATCCTTTTATCGCATCACCTATAGTGGATCCCCCGATTGCACGTGACATTGAACATTGCAAGGAGTCTTCCCTTGTGGATGTATTTGTTGTTCCAACTCCAAAATCTACTGATGGAGGAGAAGGCATAAGCAATGTTGATGAAGTCCTAAAGATTGCAGAATTGATTGATCTAGACGATCCAGGAGATCAAATATCTTATCTAAGAAGAATGGTGACTAAGCTATCTGATGATAAAGATAGGCTTATTGATGAGAATGAAAGAAAGAGTAGCTTTCTGATCCAGTATCATGAAATGCAGAAGAAGAATAAGGTAACTTTTGATACTTTAGTGGCTAAGTATGATGCTCCAGAAGATCAACATTCCTATTGCTATACTTGAACTACAAGTGGTTTCTGAATCTGTCTTTGAGTCTGATACAAAGGAGGAGTCGGATGAAGAAGATAATGATGATGAAGATAATGATAGTAATGGTGATGGTGATGATGAAGAAAAAGATGAAAGTAATGATGATGAGGATGACGATGATGATGATGGAAATAATGGAGATAATCAGAATATGGTGACTGATGATGTGGATTTTGTAAACATCGCACAAGAAGTTGCAATGTCTGAAGCTGAATCTGAAGCACAGTCGGATGATGGAGCTAAAAATCATATCGGTGAATCTACCCTATCTCCTGTTATCGCATCACCTATAGTGGATTCCCCGATTGCATGAGACATTGAACAACCCAAGGAGTCTTCCCTTGTGGATGTATCTATTGTTCCAACTCCAAAATCTACGGATGGAGGAGAAGGCGCAAGCAATGTTGATGAAGTCCCAAAGATTGCAAAATTGATTGATTTAGTCGATCCAGAAGATCAAATATCTCATCTAACAAGAATGGTGGCTAATCTATTTGATGATAAAGATAGGCTTATTGCTGAGAATGAAAGAAAGAGAAGCTTTCTGATCCAGTATCGTGATACGCAGAAGAAGAATAGTGGTTGAGTATGATGCTTTGAGTGAAAAGTATGATCTATTAGAGGCAAATCATAACAATCTAAAGGCTGAGTATGAAATACTGAAGAAAGAGGTAGGAGATGACAAGTCTGTTTCATCTTCATCTGATAAGGAATTTATGCCTGGGATTGAGAAACAAAGTGACATTGTAGTGCCTGAGACTCCCAGGTAGATCAATATTAGATATGCCAGATCTAGGAGAACCACTCAACAGCCGATTGTTGATATTCTTGAAAGCGGTTCATCCTCTGTCCTTGTTCCCAATGTGAAGCTGATCGTGCATCTGAAATAGCCGAGGGAAAAACGTTTTCCCTCGGCTATTTAGATGTAATCCCAGAGATTACAGAGTCAACCGTACCATAGAAGAAAGCTCGAACTGAGGATGTTCAGGAGGAACCAGTTCAGATATAGGGGCTTTAGAAAATGAAGATTATTCGTATGATGTGGTTGATTATGGAGAAGAAATGGATGCTTTTGTGCAAGCTGAAGGTGCTATATCTGTGGATGAAATCCCATTTGACATTCAAGAAAAATTTGTGTATCTGACGAAGATGAAGTAAAACAAAGTATTTTTGGACGGACTGACTATACTGCAGGTAATTGAAGAATATAAAAAATGTGTAGCTGTAGAGACTACTGTTACCGCTGATCCAAATGAGATTATGATCGAGCATGGAGAATGGGAACCGGCTCATGAAAGTATAGTCGTGGATGAAATTTCATAAACCGATTTAAGGCACAAAGGTCCGGAACAAATGGGATTTTAAGAATTGAAAAAGCTGGTTGTTATCAAGAAACTATCCAAGAAAGAAACTGAATGTGCAGAAAACTGAATCGCTCATCAAATTAGTGAAGGCATTTCACGCCATTGAGAAAAGACAGAAGAGGATTCTTACTTTAGATATGAATAATCCTAAATATCTAGAGATTACGTAAAGGACAAGAATCCTGAAGCCTTAAGAGATTGTTAATATGTCTCTAAATCCGGTTGTTCATGATCGAAGAAAAGAATTGATCAAGATGTCCCCCGGAATCTGGAATTGATGCTCATGATATACCAATTGAATAGAGAAGGACATGGAATATGTCAAGATCCGTGGGTGATCTAGTCAGAACTGTGTTACAAAAAGGACAATCCGTTGCCGAATTGTTGGATTCAATGGTTGTGCATACTAACACGAAGGAAGTAAATATAGTGGCTTAGAAGTATGATGAAGTGTTTGATGTTTTTATGATAAAAAGGGTCAATGCATTCTGCAATGTATACCACTTTTACTCCTCGATACTTCAACTTCCTGTGTAAGACTTGAAAGAACTTGTGAAATTGCCTCTCCAAAACCCATCTCGTTCTGAGAGAGGTGAAGGTTTAGTAAGTTTACTAAGTGTTGGTGTGAATCGGTCATCATCTTATCTCGAAACTCGTTGTTCACAAGAAAATAATCGGTATTTCGAGAACAACAAAGAAGAAGGAAACTGTGGGTGAAGTATATCTGCATGAATTCCGCGATAAGCACTTTGAGAAGATCACACAGCCTGGTCTAAAGGTTTTTGAAGGAACAAAGTTCTCAAAACCAATCCTTAAAATCTTTTATCACGAAGGGGATCATTAGCTCAAATTGGTGAGGATCTTGGAATATCATTCTGAGGATGCAATAGAATTCTTACGAGCTTTTAAGCTAAAATTTCTGCGTCCCAGTAATATTTATTTCATGCGGACATACAAGATGAAAAAGGCCATCGATGAGGTATGCGAACTGGACCGAAAACACTTTGAATTGTTTATAGAATCAATTGCAAAAGCTATGGAGAGAATCACCTTTTGAAAGGCTCTCGCATACACTAATCTGAAGATGGACCCACAAACTCTATATATTACGTTAAATTAACTCACTAAGACTCGACTAACTAAACACGACTCAAATAAAAAGACTATTTGAAAAAGGGGGCTTTACTTAAAATTACTAAATTGCTAAAATAAATGACGGAATGAAAGACGAGATTGAAAACCAGTTAAATGACGTAAACCACCAAGACCTGAATCCCCGTTGTTTTAATTCATGCTTAAAATGGAAATGTTTGCTACGGAACTGGATCTTAAAATATTCACTTGTACTTACCAATTAGGACCCTCAACCCTTTTCGAGAAGACACCTACGGGTTTCTAGCAAGTTAATACGAACACCAGTTTTAGTAATTAAACGCCCTCAAAGTTGTTCAAAATTATGACTATCTGACTTTAAACGGAATCTAACCTCACAGTATAGACTCCAAAATCGGTTTAGAAATACTCATTTGACTCAATAAGCAAGTTTGTTAATTAATACCCAGATAGACTTCTCACGAACATCTAATCCTAGAAATCAATCAAAAAAGACTCATCGATTAATCTAATCCCCTCACAGTTACTTAGACGAGCTAGCACGTTTTCACAACATTGACCACCATTATCATTCCTATGGTTTGAGCATGCATTTAACCACAATACATTCATAACAAAGAGTCGATGAGTTCAACCAAATCTTATTCTATGACATAGACAATCAAAAAGGATTCGATGAAACAATAATATTAGGTAACCCAATTCCAACACACATAAAGCATCAAATGAATAAAAATCCAAACTTTTACTTAGAACATAAAATCCATAGTCAAAACATAATCCAATCAAGTGCAAACATTAACAACGGTTCATCATTTGTCCAGGTGGCCTAATGGGCCCAGCCAACAACCATAATCACAAAAATAAACGCAAGTTTAAAGTGTCTAAACATAGCAAAAAGATAGAAAAGCAAAAGAATTGAAGAACCCGGAATCGTTAGATAACGATTCTTAATCCTGTGCTTCGTCTTGCTTCTCGTGGTATGATTCTAGCTCAAAATCACCTCTGATCTGCTCCAATTCGTCTCCAAGTCGTGCATAGGGACTAGGTTTTTGTTGTCGTGTGTTTTTATAGTGAACCGGGCCAAAAAACGTCAAAACATTCTGCCGAAACGGTCTCATCGCGTCACACGATGATGTACTAAAACGAGCGTATAAAAAAATAAAACGAAAATACTTAACCTAAGACTCGACTTAAACACTCGAGTTAAACACTAGAAAAATTTTACTAGACCACGAGACAGGCAAGTGTAATCGAATGTAGACAAGCGTTGAGAAGTCCCGATATTGTAACATCCGGCCCCTCATACCACCAATATTGTCCGCTTTGCTACATTAGTGCTCACGGATTTGCTTTTGGTTACCCGGGTGAAACCTTCCCAGGATGGTCACCCATCCTGAGATTGTTGTCATCCGAGCACGCTTAACTGTGGAGTTTTCCACTCATCCACTAGCATTAAGCCCCAAAACGCGTTGTTGGTATTTAAGGTCGGATATTCCTTATAAATCCTAGATCTCTCCTGCCCACGGCCGATGTGAGATTTGCCTAGGGTGTTACAGATATCCTAAAGGACTCAACTAGGACGAAATAAAGTTGTTTAATTAAAGGGGAGTTCTACCAAAAATATCCTAAAGGACTTTAAATTAAAATTAACTAGATTACCTTACGACTCAAAAACCGAGATAGGCAGAAACTTTATTAAAAATCAAGAAAAGGAAGAAGTATCACTTAGATGAATCCTGAAAGCAAACTATGAACTTGACCCGATTACCTAAAATGGAAATGAAACCGAATTCCTAAAGATACGAATTCTATCAACTAAGTGGATCCGGATCATTCTCCAAGTGTGACCCATTAATTCTTAGGAGACGCTTTCTATTATTGGTTGTTCGAATTACCTCTCGGTCTCTCCGATTGTATTAACACACCCGAAAGTCTATTAACCTCTCGATCTAAAAGACTCATCACATTATCATGCAAGGGGGCGACACGATCAAGGATCAATTGAACTCAATTAACACAATAGTTAACTACTTAGGTAACTTCCTTTCGGACCGTTAAACACCTAATTATTCACTAGTATTTTTCAATCAAAAGCTAAGTCGATCATTAAAGTCCTAAACTTAGTCTTTACCGGTTCTAATGGCCAGTACGTCTAGGAACACATTACACAAGTTATTCAATTGAGATTAACAACTTGGCTACCAAAATTCCTATGATCACAATCAACATAAAATTCTTGTAGAAACGTAATAAAGATATTAAAGATCACAAATTTAACACTCAAACACATTGAATAGATCTTAAGCATGCATTGAACTAATACATAAGTCATCAAACATTCAAAATATATCGAGTCAATTCACAATTCAACAATCGTTCATCACCTAAATGATACTAATGCGTTTAGCTACTCATAGTTGCAGAAATCAACAAGAAAAGTAATGGTTTCAAAGTTAACATCATCAACACAGCAACAAACTTAAAGAAGTAAAGAACCAAAAACCCGGTTTTATGATCACGAACGCTTCCATCACCCGAATCTTGATCTCTTGCTCCTTTTCCTTGCTTTTTCTCCAAAATCGTTTCTTTGTTGCTCTTCAAACGGCTGAAGTCGACTGACCCTTGATTAGGGTTTTTATTAGGTTTAAATAACAAGTTTTTATAAAAAAAAATGGTTTTATCCTCCTACGCGATACACGCACGAGGACACTATGTCTTGCGCGTACCGCATGATGCATAAAAAAACCTAACTCGCGACTTTCATGTTACGCGATACGCGGACAATGTGAAGTCCTCTGCGTGTATCTCCTAACACACATCCATCCAGAAAGTTGGCTCTTCTCTTGATGCAATCACCATTTTTGTCAAATTTTTCGTCCTTCAACACTTCAACTTAGCTGGCACCCTATCACCGAGCCGGCTCCGCCTTTAACTGCGTCCAAATCATTGCAAAACATTAAAAGAACTAAGATTCGACTCTAAAAGAGAAAACTAACTAAAAACTTAGTAAAAACGACTCGAAAACTACCTAAACTAACTACCAAATACTAGAAAAAGATGATGTGTTTTGCAACACATCACGCGACGAGGCAAGGAGGTTGTGGGTGCGTGGGATGATGTCAGCACCCCACCATGAAGGTGTCATGCCGCGCTACGCAGCCAAGGGTGGCCTTGTGTTCGTGTGGTGTGGTGAGGTGGTCCCAGCTCGTTTCGTGCTTTGGTTTCTTCGTTTTCGCGTTCCTGATCGCTTGTAACTCCGTTTCACGCCCCGTTTTCGCCTACGGACTCGGTTTTTCACAAGCTTTTGATTTCTTTATCAACATGGGACCTAAGAAACAATATAATATCAGTAGTAACCAAAACTCAATAAAGCTACTCAAAACGACTCGAAAACGGAAATAAACACTACACGGGAATTATGTATAATTATCGTTATATCAAGCATCCCCACACTTAACCTTATTCGTCCCTGAAAAAGCATGCACATAATCACAACTAATTAAGGCTTCCAACACATTATCACAGAATCACAACAAGAAATGAATTAGATAAACAGTGGTGTGTTTAATTAAACAGCCTAACACTAGCCAATCAAGTCTCCCCTCATGTTTAATTTAAATTCAATTAGATCATTTATCTACAAGATCTCACACCTAGGAAAAACAAATTATCCCGATTAAATTGTTGCTTCACGAGGCACAGGACAAACCATAAAGGTTTTCCTATCAGAATAAACTAAAAAAAACTTAACTAAGTAAAGAACTAGTGCCATATTAGGATTAACTTGGATGGATGAAACTTACGGGTATAGACTGTTTATTCTTTTTTTCATTTGATTTGGCTACATTGAGCTCTTTTATTTAAGTCGCTACTTTGAGCGCTTTCAGTCTATACCCTGTGGACATTTATTTTTGAAGCACCACTTCTTTTACAAGAAGCCTGCTATAAATCCCAAAATGACACTACCTCTTAACCTATGTAAGTTCTAAAGCCTAAACCGTTGCCTAATATTCTTTAGTTAAGGCCTTCCTATTCCTCCTAAGATGACAATCTACGAGATTCAAGATCATTAAAGTTCAATTAAAACACTTAGGGAAACCATCTTAGCTAATTGGGTTACCAAATGTTTACCAATTAATTCATCCTTGTTTAAAAACCACAACCAATTTTGAAAGCCAGAATTAATTTACTATCATTTTCCATTTAAAGTACACAACTTAAACAAGGACATTTTTCAAACTTTCAATTTTTTTGGATTTTTTTGAGACACTTCAAGACTCAAAACAAACAATAAGACTCAGAAATGACCATTTCCCATCCCCACACTTAAGTTATACATTGTCCCTAATGTAGAAATGGAAAATATCTAAAAATAAAATTAAAAAATGTAAAAAAAATAAACGATAGAAAGGTGAATTGGAAAAGACTTAGCTGGTATCTTGCAGAACGCGTATGCTTCAAGTCTTCGTTCCAAACTTCAACTTCGATCCTATAGCATTTTGTTCATGATCGAGCTTCACACCCACACTCTCGAGCTCCTCCTTCATCTTCACGAATACAAACTCACCCGAATGGAAATTGAGTACGGGTGAGAATGATTTAAACCTGCAAAAACAAATACAAGATACCCGAGCATAAAACTGACTCGACACAACTAAAAATAAAACAAAAATAAAAATAAAATGAAATAAAAGATAAGATAAGATAAAGATTAAACTTATACAGTACAAAAACTAACTACTCACATCAGCTCAACCTGCTTCACGTGGGGTATCCTCAAGCCTACTAGGATCCCCACACTTAACTCTCACCATCTCTTTCACGCTAGCCCAATACTCGCTGAAAAACTCACTATCATCCCTCGCCTTTTCCCAATTTTCCTCCCTGTTAATTACCTGAACTCTATTTTCCCAACGTTTTGTTTCTATCAACGGATTAGGAATTTTGAACACAGCGGTTTCGTCCCGTACCTGCAAAGTGATCTGACTGTTGAAGACATCGATTAGAGCACGAGCAGTCCGCAAGAAGGGATGACCGAGGATAATGGGGACATTGGCGTCCTCCTCCATATCAAGCACAATGAAATCCAAGGGGAAAACAAACTTATCCACCTTCACTAACAGATTCTCCACAATTCCCCATGAATAGATCACCGAACGATCAGCCAAAGACAAAGACATGCGAGTAGGTGTAAGATCACCTAAGCCTAGTTTCTCATATAAGGAATATGGCGTGAGATTTATACTAGCGCCTAGATCAGCTAAAGCAGTGCCCGCAGTGTTACTGCCGAAAAGACAAGGAATCGTGAAGACTCCTGGATCAAAAAGCTTTTCAGGCAGTGTATTCGTGACTACTACCAAGCACTCGCCACTTAATGGAACGAAAGAAAGTTCTCCAAGCTTGCATTTGTTCTTAAGGGTGTCCTTTAAGAACTTAGCATACTTGGGCATATGCTGGAGAACTTCTATAAACGGCAGATTGATCTTCAGTTGCTTAAATAAATCTAGGAAGTGGCCATAATCATGTGTATACTTTTGCTGCTTTAAGTGAGTGGGATATGGTACTCTAGCATGATCAATCAAAGGGGATGGCCTAGCAACCACTGGCCTCCTCCCCACACATAAGTCAGACTTAGGGTCACTAACGGGTTTTTGGTTACTAAACTCAGCCTGATCACTACCCAAACCCTCCAAAACCAATTCCTCATCAACTTCCTCATCATCACTAACTACTTTCTCATTTACTAAGGACTCACTAAACAACACATTCTTCCTAATAGGCTCTAAGACTCTACCGCTATATGTTGAGATAGCATTCAACTGAGCAAATGGGTTCGTTTGAGTAGATCCAGAGAACTGACCTTGTGACCTCTGACTAGGTGACTCCTTAACTAACTCTCCTACAGTCTTCTAGATATCTAAGATGATAGCATGCAGGTTTTGTAATTGAAGTTCGTGTTTCACTAGCATTTCCTGTGTAACCTTATCCTTAGCAACTAACTGAACTAACAGTTGTTCAATCCTACCCATACTATCACTAGACCCATGTTCACTAACCTTCTCACCACCACTACCATGACCCACACCCTGGTTTTTATTATTATTAAAGTTAGAATTATAACCCGGTGGGGCACCTAAAGAACGCCAGTTAGAGTTTCTATTAAATTTTGAATTTTGGTTCCATTAGAGTTATTATTATTGCTATTTGGGAACATATTCTGATTAGCCACGAACTCTGCATGTTCCTTTCTCGACATCAAAGGGCACTCTAAGGTACTATGTCCACCACGACACAGTTCACATCTATCTATCTTTGCCCTAAGGTCCTTTATCTCACGGGTTAGATTCTCTAAATCAGCGGCCACACTAGTTTCCATGCTAACATGGTGCACACCTCGAGTGGATGAGGATGTACTAGTGACAGGAATGGAATTCCTGTTGGCGGACCGATGTTAATGCGCGGCTTGGGCAAAACTCTCAAATAAATCGTTACATTGGTTCACATTCATTTTACCCATCAAATGCCCACTCGCAGAAGTATCAAATCGGGCTCTAATCTCATATGTTATGTGACATCTGCCCCAAACCCGAACCCGAATGTCCGACTCGAATCCGAAATTATCCATTTGTATTGTAATCGTATTTATATTCCTCTAAATGTAACGATTCGTTATTAAAAATATATATAAATAGGTCGAACCTTACGTCATCTCTCGTCTTTAATATATAACGACCGAATTATTATCTAACGTTTACTAAATTAATTACTTAAAACAAATATATAATCTCCAAGGTATATATATATTTATATAAAGTGTATATTATAAAAGAAATTTTACAAAGATTATAAAGACAAATACTAATAGCGTCTCAAAATAGACATTTAACGTCAAAACGAGCTAAAGATTTAAAAACGACTTTTATATAAACGTTACATCTCAACTCGGGTGAATTAGTTGGTTAAAATAAGTATTTTATAAAGTTTGTGCCAAAACTGTCAAGTTTCAAAGTTATATTACAGTTTAAACTACAAGGTGTCAGATGCTTTAAAGTATAAGGGCCATATGTGGAACTTTTACCCAAACCAACCCCCCCTTTACGCAATCCCGTTTTTCCGGTGGTCACCTCCGGCCACCGGCGCCGTTTTCCGACGAAGTTCAAAAACCGGTTTTTATTCCTTTTTAATCAGATTAAAACCTATACAAACCATCCAAATCCCTTCCTAAGCATGTTTTGAAACCTAAATCACTTTCTAAACAACAAATGACCCATTAATTTCTTGATTCAAAACCGAAACTCAAACCCACTTCACTCAATCGACTTGAAGCGTATTAATTAAATTAATTTCCTGCACCAAAACGATCATCTCATCAAATTGAATCCGTTGGTACCATTTAATTTCAATTAAAACAACTAATTACCACCCAATTAATCCATACTAACTCGTAACTCGTCTCGAACGGGTTCATATTGTTCCGGACCATAAGAATCCAATCCAATTAATTCCAATTGCAATCAAAACCACCTAAATAACTGTCTTTGATTCCTAAACCGTCGTCGTTGTGCTTCGTCTCAATCGATCTAATTCGTCAACAATCCAGTAAGTGTTTTATATCAAAATGATCAAGATTCAATGGGGATGAAAAGCCCTATGCTTTATTTGTCTTTGATTAACATATTTGAGCGAATTTGGTGGTTCTTGGTTCTAGGGTTTATTTGAAAATTGGGGTATTCTTTTAAAAGTTGTTAGAAACATTTCTCGTCCGATTTTAAACAAAAATGAAGCTTGGTGCAACTGGTTAGTGTGGTGGATTGTAAACAGAAAGGTCTCTGGTTTGAAACCAAGGACAACCAGATTCCTTTAAATTTTGGTTTATTTATCATTTTTTTGCAATTATCTTAAACCTAATACTAACACCATACTATATATTTTATAAAATACTTAAAATCTTATAAAAATGCCAAAACCATTATTTTTATAAACTTAGTTTTATAAAATCTAATTATTACAAATACTTTTAAATACTATAAAAATACTAATAAATGTATTTGAATACTTACAAAATGTACACAAATTTTTATAAATAATAGTGTATACACATAAGACTTGTAAATGGACTTTTATATACTTTAAATTATGTAAATGTCTTAAAGTATTTCAAAACATGTAACATATTTTTGACATTATATAAGTTATTGTTAAAAATATATTGTTAGAATTTATATCGTTTATCAAAATAACTATTATTACTATCGCTATCGAAGGAATAAATAATTTTATATATTTTAGTCGTTTAACGAGAAACCCCCAAATTCCAAGTTGAAACTCTAGAATTCCAATTTCCTTAGATCCCTATTGTTTCTATTCTAGTTTTCTATATAATATGTTTACTAAGTTAGGATTGTCATTTAATTAGGTGATTCTAATATTTTGACGATCTTCGTTTCAATTCAGACTATTGACTATTTGTTTCGTGCCTGAGTTTCAAGGTGAGTAAATTCACTCCCCTTTTTACTTTTACATTTTGGGGCTGAAATATGTTCTATTACAATACAATGTTTTCCATTTTCTATTTTGTTTTCCAAAAAGATCATAAAATATGTTAGTCTTGTTCCGGGCAAGATGCAAACTTATATGGTAGTTTAAAGTAGTATTGTTACTTTGTAATCCCAGCGGTACAATGTTAGCGCTAATGGTCTGACAAACCCACCTACATGTGCAACAACAATAGGTGATTTAAACCCGCCCATACACTTACAATTACAATGTTACAAGTTGCTATTCGATGTTACAAGTTGCTATACAATGATACAAGTTGCTATTACTATGCCATTTCCCTAAGTTGCTAAATGATTATCGATAACTTAAATATCAAGACGGTTACGTGACGGTTGCTTAAAAGTTATCTTTAGTTAATACATGAGTTGGTTCCTCATGATAAATGGCTACAAGTTATGTTACAATGATGGTTTACAATGTGTGTGCAATGGGTCATGGTCGAGAATGATATGAAATAGCTATGCATGTAAGCTTGCGTAGCATATTATGATGAACTCGGATTTTCTATATTACTATGTATCAATTTGTGGGTTACTCACTAGCTTTAAATATATAACTTCATTTTTACATGTTTCAGGTGATGCTTATGATTATTTTGTTGCTTTTGCCAAGACTTAGCATTGCCTTGGACCTAGAATAATAAATCAGACAATTGCATTTACTGTTTCGGTTTTATTACTTTTGTCGTATCCATTTAAGACTCATGTTCTAAACTTACTACATCATTATTAAACTTAATAAATAAATATCGCTTTGTTTACTATTGATATCCAATTCCAATGACAGCCCGGTGTTTCCGCCGTCGGGCGGGGTGTCACATGTTAACCCATTATAAAACTTCTAGACTATAGCCCACGGTGAAAGCCCATGTTGGGATCAGCAAGAAATTAGATTTTGGAACCGCTCCCAAGCTTGGTAATAGGGCTCTTCCGGTTCCATTCTAAAAGAGTGGATCTGATCACGAAGGTGTGATGCCTTAGCAGGTGGAAAATACTTGTTCAGAAAAGTTGAACGGAGTGTTTCCCACATGGTGAACGTCCCCTCTGCTTGCGAGTCGAGCCAGATGATATCTCGTCCCGCAAGTGAGAATGGAAACAGATGACGATAGATCGCGTCATCAGAAGCACCTGGTAGTTTAAAAGTGCTCACAATGCGCACGAGGCGCGCCAAGTGAGCAGGTGCATCTTCATCATCCCGCCCGTGAAGTTGATTATTAGCGAGAGCGGTCATGATGTATGACGGGATCTGTGACATCTGCCCCAAACCCGAATGCCCGACTCAAACCCGAAGTCATCTATCTTCAATGCATCCGTATTTATCATCATTTTAATGTAATGCTTCGTTATTAAAAAAAATATATTTAAAACATGTCGAACTCTGCGTCATTTCTCTTCTTTTATATATAACGACCAAATTATTATTCAGTGGTTACTAATTAAATACTAAATACAAAATTTAAAACTCAAAAGTATATAAATATATTTTATACAAGAAATGTTATAAAGATGTTAATGATAAATATTATCAAAGTCTCAAAATAGTCATTTAATGTCAAAAACGAAATAAAAACATAAAAACGTCACTTATATAAACTTTACGTTTCAACTCGGTTAAATTAGTTAGTTAAAATAAGTTATAAATTAACTTTGGGTCAAAAATGTCAATTTTAAAACTTAATAAAAGTTAAAAACGAAAAACAGAAACAAATACAAACAGAAAGGGGTGAAATTGTAAATTAAAAATTTACCCAAACCAACCCCATCCCCTCCCCGTGTTTCCGGTCACATGTTCCAACAGTTTGGCCGGAATCTGTAAATTTCCGGCGAGTACATTTTTGGTGGTTTCGGTTAAATTAAACCTATACAAAACACTAATTACCAAGTTTCGAACTCAATGCCATGCTTTATTTCATGTTTAATAGCTCCAATCCATCTTTAATTCACGAATCAAAACCGAACCCTTAAACCCAAAATCCCAATCGACCTGAAACGTTTCAAATCAGTAAATGGAAATAACTAAAACAATTATCACAACGTATAGAATCCGTTGGCAACAATAATTCGTGATTTAATCAACGAATTAACAACCAATTAAGTCAATTAACTTGGGATCAAGCTCGAAACTCATTCGTATAGTTCCGGACCATATTAACACAGTTCATTCGACAAAAACAAACTCCTAAACTCGTTTTCACTCTTTGTAATTCCAATTACAAGCAAATTCATCAAAATCTCAGTTTTGGATTTGTCATCGTCGCCTCTTGTTCTTCATCCTCTTTGATCCAATTCGTCAACAATCCGGTAAGTACTATACATTAAAACGATCTTTATCATCTCGGGATCAAAAGCCCCATCATTATTCTGGGATTCAAGATCGTTTAATCGATCAATTTTGGAAGTTTTGGTTTCTAGGGTTTATACGAATTGGGGATTGCTATTAAAAACATGTTAAAAGAATTCTTTTTGGGGTTTCAATCAAACTAATGTTTCTGGTTTGGTGGTAAAGTGTTGGTGTGGTGACCCGGGTTCGAACCCAGGGGTCTTCACGTTTTTATTTGATTTGTTCAAGCATATTGTTAGTTAATTTTTATCAATTTTCTTAAACCTAAAAACCAACACCATACTATATATTTTATAAAATACTCAAAACCTATAAAATGGAGCCTAAACCATTGTTGTCATAAATTTGTTTTATAAATTCTAGTTATTACAAATACTTTTAAATACTCTAAAAATGTATTTTTTATACGTACAAAATGTATACAAAGTTTTATAAAATAATAGTTTATACAAATAAGACTTTTAAATAGACTTTTTGAATACTTTAAATTGGTGTATATGTCTTAATTTATTTCCAACAAAAATAACATATTTTTTTTACATTATATGATTGTGATTAAAAATATATTATTAGATTTTATATTGTTTATCAAAGTAATTATTGTAACTATTGCTATCGTTTCGATTAAATTAGTTTTTATATATTTAGTCGTTTAACGAGAAACCCCCAAATCTCAATTCAAAACCCTAGAATTCCAATTTCCTTTGACTTCTATTGTTTCAATTCTAGTTTTTTATACAATATGTTTTCTAAGTTAGGATTGTCAATTAATTAAGTGATTCTAATATTTGGACAATCATCGGTTCTATTTAACACTATTTAATAATTGTTTCGTGCCCGAGTTCAAGGTGAGTAAATTCACTCTCATTTTTACTTTTACATTTTGGGGCTGAAATGTGTACTATTACTATATAATGTTTTCCAGTTTCTACTTTGTTTTCCAAAAGAGATCATAAAATATGTTAGTTTGTAATCTCAGCGGTACAATGTTAGCGCTAATGGTTTGACAAACTCACCTACATGTACAACAACGATAGATGATTTAAACCCGTACATACAATTACAATATTACAAGTTGCTATTCGATGTTACAAGTTGCTATACA
This sequence comes from Tagetes erecta, assembly GCA_030867185.1. NCBI lineage: Eukaryota > Viridiplantae > Streptophyta > Magnoliopsida > Asterales > Asteraceae > Tagetes > Tagetes erecta. The sequence goes on from CM061487.1 coordinate 82,557,064, forward strand.
ATGATACAAGTTGCTATTGCTATGTCATGTCCCTAAGTTGCTAAATAATCATTGATAACTTAAATATCGAGACGGTTACGTGACGGTTTCTCAAAAGTTATATTCAATTAATACATGAGTTGGTTCCTCATGATAAATGGCTACAAATTATGTTACAATGATGGTTTACAATGTGTGTGCAAGGGGGTCATGGTTGAAAATGATATGAAATAGCTATGCATGTAAGCTTCCACAGCATATTATGATGATCTCGGATTTCTATATTATTATGTATCAATTTGTGGTTTACTCACTAACTTTAAATAGCTAACTTTATTTTCACATATTTCAGGTGATGCTTGATATTACTTTGCTGCTTTGCCAAGACATAGGATTGCCTTAGACCTAGTCAAAATAAATCAGACAAATGCATTTACTGTTTTGGTTTTATTACTTTTGTCGTATCCATTCAGGACTCATGTTCTAAACTTACTACATCATTATTAAACTTAATAAATAAATACCATGTGCTTTGTTTACTATTGATATCCAATTCCAATGACAGCCCGGTGTTTCCGCCGTCGGGCGGGGTGTCACAGGATCTGCCATGAATTTGGATTCGTGATCTCAGGCGTTGCGATGGACGAAGAGCTTCCGGTGAAACCATCGAACGCCTGCTGATGGACAGTTCTATTGTCTGCCATCGACAACCTAGGATTTCTAGGTGGTGTGTTGTGCGATGTGGGGTGCGGGGTGAAATCAAAATTTACTGTACTTACATTGACCTTCGCAGACGATACAGCTACAACTTCCAGCTCCGACTCAACAGCTCCCACTTTAGACTTGACTGGTCCTTGTGAGCGCAGATGTGGCATATAACTGCAAAAACCCCAAAGTGAAAAATTAAGTAACAAGAAATTAAACTAAAAATGACAAAAGGAAAGGACACGACAAAATTACCAAATAGCAAATGAAGACAATAAACCGTCTCCTAGAACTCAAACAACTAACAAGACAAAGCACGTGTATAGCAGTTAAAGACTCAATCAAAGTTAATTAACGCAATTACCAAGAGTCCCCGGCAACGGCGCCAAAAACTTAATGCGTGCAATATATATATATATATATATATATAAAATAAACAAACAAAAACACCTAGTTTTAATATTTATAAAAACCAAGACAAACCAACTATTTCACACACAACCGGTAGTGAACCGATCGAATGTAATATAGCGTACGTAAGTTCAGGTGTCAACTCACAGACTCTATATATTACGTTAAATTAACTCACTAAAAAAGACTGTTTGAAAACGGGGGTTTTACTTAAAATTACTAAATTGCTAAACATAAATGACGAAATGAAAGACGAGATTGAAAATCAGTTAAATGAGGTAAACCACCTAGACATGAATCCCCGTTGTTTTAATTATTGCTTAGAATGGAAATGTTTGCTACGGAACTGGATCTTAAAATATTCACTTGTAGTTACCACTATTAGGACCCTCGAACCTTTTCGAGAAGACACCTACGGGTTTTAAGCAAGTTAATAAGAATATGAGTTTTAGTAATTAAACGCCCTCACAGTTGTTCAATTGAATTATGACTAAGTGACTTTAAACGGAATCTAACCTCACAGCATAGAGTCCAAAATCGGTTAGAAATACTCATTTGACTCAATAAGCAAGTTTGTTAATTAATACCTAGATAGACTTCTCACGAACATCTAATCCTAGCAATCAATCAAAAATTCCCCTCAGGGTTACTTAGACGAGCTAGCACGTTTTCACAAGATTGACCAACATTATCATTCCTATGGTTTGAGCATGCATTTAACCACAACACATTCATATCAAAGCGTCGATGAATTGAACCAAACCCTATTCTATGACATACACAATCAAAAAGGATTCGATGAAACAATAATATTAGGCAACCCAATTCCAACACACATAAAGCATCAAATGAATAAAAATCCTTTACTTAGAACATAAAATCCATAGTCAAAACATAATCCAATCAAGTGCAAACATTAACAACGGTTTATCATATGTCAAGATGGTCTAACGGGCCTAGCCAACAACCATAATCACAAAAATAAACGCAAGTTTCAAGTGTCTAAACATAGCAAAAAGAAAGAAAAGCAAAAGAATTGAAGAACCCGGAATCGTTAGATAACGATTCTTAATCTCGTGCTTCATCTTGCTTCTCGTGGCTTGATTCTAGCTCAAAATTACCTCTGATCTGCTCCAATTCGTCTCCAAGTCATGCTAGAGACTAGGGTTTTGTTGTGGTGTGTTTTTATAGTGAACCTGGCCAAAAAACGTCAAAACATTCTGCCGAAACGGCCTCGTCGCGACACGCGGTGATGCAAGGAGGTTGTGGGCGCGTGGGATGATGTCAGCACGCCACCATGAAGGTGGCACGCCGCACTGCGCAGTCAGGGGGTGGCCTTGTGGTTGCGTGGTGAGGTGGTCCCGGCTCATTTCGTGCTTCGGTTCTTCGTTTTCGCGTTCCGGTTCTCTCGTAACTCCGTGTCGCGCCTCGTTTTCGCCTACGGACTCGGTTTTTCGCAATATTTTCATTTCTTTATCAACATGGGACCTACGAAACAATAAAATATCAGTAGTAACCAAAACTCAATAAAACTACTCAAAATGAATCGAAAACGGAAATAAACACTACACAGGAATTATGTATAATTATCGTTATATCACTACTTTACTGATAATGTCAAAGATGAATATCCTTATCAACGAGAAGAAACCATATCAGGCAAAGATGAAGGCAAAATTTGAACAAGCTATCCGGCAAGCTTTGCTAAATCAAGATACTTATAAAGAAAAACCAAAGTTTGATGCTGAAGTGAAAGAAAAAAGAAATGTGGAACTGAAGACTCAAAGTAAAATCTTATGGGGAGTATTGGTGGGGTGCTTCTATAAAGATTTACTTTAGTCTTTGAAAGTATTTTATTGTTTATTTAGGGTCTATTTTGTATAGTTTCTAAAGTTGTGTTAATGGCCTATAAATAGAATGTTTCTAGGTCATCTAGGTAGACAATTGTATGATTGCAGCAACTTTTGCACCTAGAACACACTGTAACCTCTATTGTTATCAATACAAGTTAACTTTATGAGTAATCTTACCTTCGTTGTGTTGATTTCATCGCTATTGTGTGTTGATCATCGATAGAATTCTCATCTAGCAGTTGTCGATCCAATTGAACCTGTCAGGAGGAAATGAAGAAGCTATGGTTTGAACCTCAAGATTAATAAACTTACAGATCTCTTTCATCGCTTCCTTGAGAATATTTTAGGAACGAAGGGTGTTATTGCTGTTTTTTGAAAGAGAGATTGAAGATGACGGATTATAACTTTTAGACATAGTCGACGATGATTGTAAATGCAGAAAATCAAGAGTTAAAGAAAAGAATCGTTACCTGATTTTTGGTCGCCTGAATTAGGGAAGACGGTTTTCGGGTATAATTGTTGAAGAAATGAATCAAGTAGCTATAAACCCTAAGAAATGGAACGGTTACGCATGTCCCACCCGTAATTATTTCAAGTTTGAAATTCGTGATCAAATATGCCAGCTGTTATACACATCAACATATTTGGGGGCAATTGTTGGGGCACGAGTTTTAGTCATCATGGATGCAGTATCCTTGAGCGTCCTAGATTGAGTATCCTTAGGGTCTGAATGATTGAGGATCCTTGGTACTAATAGTTGTCGATTAACTAACAATTGTTTTCTGCATGTTTCTTGTATCAATGCAGGTAACGGCTAAGTGACTTAGTCCACCGTTAATCTCGGTCAAATGAATTGAGGAATGAGCTGAGATCGTAGTCAACAACCCTTAGCGGCTCTAGCTTAAATTTAGGAGTTAGTTTCATTTAATTAGAACTATATAAATGAGGCTACGGCTAGGCTCACAGATACGCGATTTTTACATTCTCTTCTTTCTCTATCGGCTGATCATTTATGCTCACACACATACTTTGTACAAGCCGCCTTAGTTCTCGAGTTGTACTTATTTTTATCATTAATATAGTGGTGATATACAATTTTCATCACCCGAGGTTTTTGTGCCAGCGATCATTCATCGATCAAGGGTTTTTTCTCGCATAAATCCTTGTGTTCTTTTCACTATTTTACATATTATTCATCATTAACATTAAAACGCACAACCTCACATTAACTAATTTGGTTTTATCATTTTTTGAGCAAAACAGTTTCTACAAAAGCAATTGCATTTTAACGATCTCTAAGTGCTACTTTGATTTTCAACCTGTCACCCTTTGTTCTTCGTGTTCCATCGATCCAATCCAGCAATTATCAAGTAAGTGATCCTATATAAAATGTTCATTATCATGCCATGATCAAAAGCCCCATGTTTAATTTCTATATCATGATCGAATTTGTGTTCTAAATCACGATTTATTGTTCTAGGGTTTATATGGAATTGAGGTTTTTGCTTAATAATATATTAAAACCATTTATCTTTCAAATCAAAACACTAATAAGGTTTGGTCTACTGGTTTGATGGAATGTTTGAGAAACAGAAGGTTCCTGGTTTGAAACCAGGGACAAACAACCATTTTTTATCTTTTTGTTAAACAATCCTATTAATCAATTTTATCATCTAACTTAAACCGAATACTAATACCATGTCTTATATTTTATAAAAATACAAAATCTTATAAATATAGTCAAACGTGATTTTATATAACTTATTTTAATAAAATTAATTATTACAAACATGTTAATGTTTTTAAAAATGCATTTTAATATTTATAAAACATATACAAATTTCTATAAATAACAGATTATACAAATGAGACTTTTTATGGACTTTAGTATACTTTAAAAATTATGGTAAAAGTTCTAAAATGTTTCTAAATAAATAATGTACTCTTTGACATTATATAAGTATTGTTAAAAATATAATATTCGAAATGCGATTGTTTATCAAAAAAATGCTATTATTATTTCTTGTCGTAACGCTTAAATAAATTTATATATTTTTAAATTGTTTACCAAGAACCCATAATCCCCAATCTGAAATCCTAGAATCCCAATTTTCTTAGTTTCTTATTGTTTCTATTCTAGTTTGTATACTATGTGTTTACTAGGTTAGGATTTTCATTACTTAGATGATTCTAGTATTTGGGAAATCCTCTGTTCTATCTAAGTGTTTGCTATATTATTTCAGTCTCCTATTGAAGGTGATAAACTTACTCCCCTTTTTACTTTTACGTTTTGGGGCTGAAATATGTGTTTCTTTTTTTATTTACTATTTTCTAAAAGAGATCATACAAATGTGTTAGTTTTGAATCGCAACAAGATGCCAACTTATGTGGTAGTTTAAAGTAGTTTATTGCTTGGCACCAGTGCAATGTTAACGCTAATGGTTTGACAAACCGACCTGCCTGGACAACATTGATAGGTGATTTAAACCCAGCCATTCTTGTTTCATGTTTACTATGTTTGCTATGCTATGACGGTTGTTGTTATACTATGATGCTAGTTGCTATGCCATGTCCCTAAGTTGCTAATTGATTATTGATAACTTATAGATCGAGACAGTTAAAAGTTGCTAATTGCTATGCCATGTCCTAAGTTGCTAATTGATTATTGATAACTTATAGATTGAGACGGTTAGATAAAAGTTATCTTTAATTGAATACAGAAGTGGTTCCTTATGTTAAAATAGCTAAACGAAAAGTTGTGGTTTTCTAAGTGGTTGTGTTCTATTCAAGGGGTCATGGTTGAGTAATATTACGAAATGACTTTACATATAAGATTGTGCAGCATATCTTATTGATCTCGGATTTCAATACTAGTATTACCAAATTGTGTTTTTACTCACTAGTTTGTGTAGCTAACTTTATTTTTCACATATTTCAGTTGGTGCTTGATTATGAGTTATTGCAATTTGCCAATACATAGGGTGACTTGGACTTAGTTTAATAATAAAGACTTCATTGCATTTACTATTTAGTTTATGACTTTTGTTGTTTTCGATTTATGTATTATGTTCCAAACTTATGAGTATCATTACTAGACTTAAATAAAATGATGTCATGTGCTTTGCTTACTAACGATATCCATTTCTATGACAACCCGATGTTTCCGCCTTCGGTTGGGGTGTCACACATATCATTCTAATGCAAAATCACTACACAAAAATTACAAAACTCTCTCATTTCAAAGTCACACTTCACTTTTTTTTTATTAAAATGGATACGATACGGCTTATTCAACAAATATCTACCGTATGCGACGGGTTAATATGGTCATCCTCTTCATCCTGTTCATCCGAAGCCGATGCTCATGATACGGCTCAATCATCTAGAACTTATGTTCGCCGAGATCGTGTGGCGGCCTGGGACACCCTCATGGACAATTACTTTGTAGATGATTCAAAATATAATGATGAGGTTTTTAGAAATAGCCAACGACATAAATGAAAAGTTCGAATATTTTCAAGAGGGTTATGACGAGAGAAGGAAAAAAAGTTTAACAGGGATACAAAAATGCACATCGACGTTTAAAAGTTGAGTATTTTAGGTTTTTTTAATTAATTCTTAGCTTTTGTTTTTATTTTTTACTTTTTTTATTCATTCTTAATTTTAATTATTAAATGAAAATTGTAGTTTTATTTAACTATTTAATGAAATTTTTTATTTGTTGATTTTATATTTAGGGCTAAATGCATGTTTCCCCCTCCAAAACACTTTAAATGCATATTTATCCAGCTAAAAAATCAATTGCATATTTCCCCCTATAAACAACTTTAATTTGCAAATATACCCATTTTTAATAAGGTTATTTAGTTAACATTGGGTATATATGCAATTGATTTTTTAGTTGAGGAAATATGCAATTAGGAGGTGTTTATAGGGGTAAATATGCAATTGAATCCTATATTTAAATTAACTTTCCACCTTGTCACTACCTACAAAGTGGGTGCCACAGATAAAAAAAAAAAAAAAAAGAGAGAGAGAGAAGGTGAAGTGACATGACACATCCCATTGGTTAGGTTTACATTGTCTCTACTCTAATACCCTAAGACAAACAATGCCCGCCCATTAAACACATTCCACGCGCACCCATTAAGCCAGTTACTAAAGGCAACTTTGTTTGTCCGACACACCAACCACATCAAGATTTCTAGCATAGTAGTATTAATTCTCCTTGTTATTGTTTCATTTCTAACACCTTTTTTTTAAACGAAAACTTCATTAAAAGTATGTCACGAGCAAAAGGATCCACGACCCAAAACAACAAGCAATTACACAATATATACATGGAAATCCAATATTCCTTCCAAACTAAACTCCAAATAGATGATCTATTTTTTTATCTAAATGTATCCTAAATATTTTATTTCTTGAAGAAGCTTAGAAACACTGCAATCTTTGTCTTCGAAAGCCTTTTCATTCGAGCTTTCCAAATAACCAATACGCCGTGAGAATAATTAATGGCTTGTATGACCTTCCTTTTTCATTTAAACATCGTTAATTCTCCGCTTTAAAATTAACAGTATTAAATACCAAAGAATTCTTCATATTTTGAATGCTTTTATATACTAATAAAAGTCACAAGTTTGTTAGAATATTTGTTAAACGTACGCTATCTTGTTTACACTTCTTTTTAATTTGAATATTAATTAGTTGTTTCTATCTTATCTCACATCTACAATTATAGAAAGAACCTCTAGGGTTTATCATCAAGGTTGACTAAATCAATCATATGAATGCAAAAAGCAAAACATTAAAAAACAAAAAAAGAGTTGAACGCGTACTAGGTCTCAAAATGCTTGTTCAACTTCAAGACTAAGTTATGATGTTAATATAATGCAACTAGCTTAATTGTTTTGCCAATGGTTGTTTGTCTTTATCTTATTTTTTTTTGTATTGTAGGAAAAAGTCAATTAAATAAAACCAATGGCTTAGTGTATATATATAAAGCAAACCTTTCAATTTCTTCTCACAAAAATCTCTCACTCAAGTGTCCTCAATTACACCCAAAGTACTCAACTCTTGTCATAGAAGAGAGAAGGGGATCAATACTCAATAGATATATACGCGTTAGCGATACAAATACGTACCGACACCCACATAAAAGTGTTTTGTGAAGATACATACAAAAAAACAAAGAAGGGAGAGAGATGGATAAAGGGGAATTATTAACAAAGCCGAAAGAGAGACCATTAGAGATAACACCAACATGGGCAGTAGCAGTAGTTGTGTCTGTGATACTTGTCATTTCAATTGCTCTTGAATACATCCTTCATTTCATTGGCCATGTATGTTAATTTCTCTCTTAAAAAGGACACAAACTCAATCTTTCTTTTTTTAATTAGATATATTGATTTTTACCGGTCCAACTATCATCTTCTGATTTTTAATGGTTTTAATTATCAAATTGGCTAGTAACGGTCCCAAATTTTATCACTTTGGCAACCAACATGTCGTCGCGTTAAGTTTTTTTTAATTCAAGACAAATGTTTTATGGCTTTTGAGTGAAATGAGAATACGAGTCGATTAATGAAAAAGTTACACCGAAACGGCACTCTGAACGACAAAACGGTGCCTCAATCAGGTGTGTAAACCTAATGGTGCTTAAATCGGTTGTAAAAATTTTTTCATTCGATACTATTTCGAGATAACTTTTACTCGTATTCTTATTCCGCTCAAAGCCCTAAAACATCGGTATTGAATTCGAAAAAATTTAATGTCATTAAATTTTTTTGTCAAAATGATAAAAGTTAGGATTTTACCAGCTAATTCAATAATTGATAATGGTAGAAACCAATATTATAGTTATGATTGTTTAAAACTAATATACTTTTTAATTAATTATTACAACAAAACATGTCCCCACATAATCTTCTACGTTTATTGTATCAAATAAAGTCTAATTGCTTTGCTTGCATTTGTTTATAATTTCACAGTGGTTACGCAACAAAAACAAAAAATCACTCTATGAAGCCCTTGAAAAGATTAAAGCAGGTGAATATTTTATATTCTTTAACTTGATCTTCAATTCTCTTTATATATATTAATTGTTAAACTTGACAATATTTTCTTGAAATTTTCTTCTAGAGTTGATGCTACTAGGGTTCATATCCTTGCTACTAACAGTGGGTCAAGGACCAATTTCTGAAATATGTATTGAAAAAACAGTTGCAAAAACATGGCACCCTTGTGACAGTAAGAAACAGGACACCGATTTCTATGATCCTTGTCTTAAAAAGGTACATATATATATATGTTACATGGTGTCACTTTGTCAAAATTTGTTTAATTTCATGTTAAATTTCGTATAGGCATAATGATAATAAAAATGGTAGATGCACATCGATCTACATCAACCTTGTTTTAAGATTCGTTTTAAAAGATAAAAAATAATAACAAAATATTCAAAGTTGACTTTAACTTATTTTTTATTAAAATGTTAAAGTTGACCAACTTTAAGTCATTGGCAATCGATTAGGATATGATAACGGCTTAAGAGACGTGTTTAAAACAAATAATCACGTAATTCTCTACGTAGAAGATGGGAGAATGACACTTGGTTGTTTGTGCAAGAAACTCTGAAAAGTCCGTTATCCTAAGATTGGATGACAATAGAAGTATGTATAGGACATGTATGCAAAAAATCAATTACCGTTTTGGTCGTTTGTGCAAGAAACTCTAAAAAAGTCAACTTTGACCATTTTTGTAAAACTTAGAAAAACAAATACTACCAGTTCGTTGTACACTACAAGAAAAGGGTCATTTTCTGAGGTTCTGCGAGGAATATTTTTCCCTTAGCGCTACAAGGTTCTGATGAGGAATTTTTTAGCGACTGATCGTTTTCATTGACAAAGATGATAAAAAAAACTCATCTCTAAAAGTCTCTATTCTTGTAGTGGTATTGCTAGTTTTTGTATATCAACATTAAATGGTCAAAATAAGTTGTGACATTTTTGTGTTTTTGTTCAGAAAAAAGTGCAATTGGTGTCTAACTATGCAATACATGAACTCCACATATTCATCTTTGTGTTGGCGGTGGTTCATGTCTCCTATTGCATTCTTACTATGATATTGGGTAAACTCAAGGTACAATATTGAATAGCTTAATTAAGTTTGTGTAAACACATATAATGTGATATTAGAGCCATTTGATGATCCAATATCCATATAGATGAGGATGTGGAAGGCTTGGGAAGATGAAACAAAGACAGTTGAATATCAATATCATCACGGTAAGTGTTGTCATATTAAGTTTGAATTATGTATGTCCTAATTTTCAGAAGGGTTTTGGTTGATGTTTAAGTTGTGATTATAAAAATCCAATGATAAATGAATATTTTAAATATATTCAGATCCAGAAAGATTTAGATTTGCAAGAGAGACAACATTTGGACGTCGACATTTAAGATTTTGGAGCGACTCCACCATTCTTCTATGGATCGTAAGCACTCACACATAATTTCTATAAAAACGAAATTTTTATTGCGTACATACATATATTAATTAGTTTTCATTTGCTTAATTTATTAACCATCTTAATTAATCTTTATTTGCTCTATTCTATAACCATCAATATTTTCAGTACCAGACCGAATGTTGAACTGATCCACCGGTCGGTCTGATCGAATTAGTCTGACCGAATTTAAGAACCGAATGACACCATAAGTACTTTAAAGACAAATAATAATAAAAAATATTATAAAATTTTCAGATTTGACCTCCCTTTTTTCCGGTTCAACTTTCCGGTTTTTTTTCGATCGTTGTTTTCCGGACCGATTGATCAATCAAGCTAAAAACGGTTCAAACACCTTAGAACAGAGCAATCTGTGTGACCCAGCGGTTAGAACCGGCCAGATCAGTTTTGAAAATATTGTTAAAAAAATTACGAATAATTTTAAGAAGTCAACCTTCATAATTCATTAGTTAAACGTATTGTAATTATTTTATTGTTTTATTCAGTAGCTCATATAAACAATAAATATTGATAATCTTAAGAAAACTTCAAACGTGTACAAGTTGTCAATTTTAGGTATTTTATATTAAGAAAAAACCATACCGTTCCAATCATGAAACAACACCACAAACCAGTTGAGCCACTTGCGTAATATAACGGGTACTATTTAAAAATAATATAAAAATTAGATTTTAAAAATCTCAACTATTACCTAGAAAAAATCTCAATTAAAAAAATTATTTTTAAAGATCCTAACTTTCAAACATATTTTTTTAAAGAGCCACAGTTAAAAGATACTTAATGCTGTTAAGTTTTTTTCGAATTCGAAACTAATGTTTTGAAGCTTTTAATCGGAAGTATAATACGAATTGATTAATGAACATTTCAACTAAAAGGTGAATGTTTAAAATTTTTAAAATCTAATTTTCCAAAATAATAATGTTTTAAATAAGGAGTTGACCCAAAAGAAAATATGATCTTGCTATACATCTAACTTTACAATTTACATATGAAATCAATTAAAACAGCATAGTCTTAGATTCAAAACCAATAAAAAATACGTGGCTGTAACTAAAAAACTAATGAAGATTTAGATTTAATTACCAAAATGGTCCCTGAGGTTTATAAGGTTTTGCAATTTTTTACACTTTTTAGAATTTTTGCATATATAGTCCCTACAGGTCAAAACTTGTTGCTAAATCGATTCAAGGCACTAACGGTGTTAAAAAAATTCCGTTAGTTGATTAGTTATTGACCAAAATGCCCTAGGAACCATTTTGGCAATTAATTCTTTTAAAACATAAAATCAAATCCTCCACCACCACCACCACCACCACCACCACCACCACCACCACCACCACCACCACCACCACCACCACCACCACCACCACCACCACCACCACCACCACCACCACCACCACCACCACCACCACCACCACCACCACCACCACCACCACCACCACCACCACCACCACCACCACCACCACCACCACCACCACCACCACCACCACCACCACCACCACCACCACCACCAATCAACTAACGGCATTTTGTAAAAAAATTTAGAAATACAAATGATTATAAGTCAATTAAATTTAGTAACTGAATCTTATTTCTATTTTAGTTTTATATTTTTAAACAAGCACAACGCAATGAACGCATTAACGCAACTTTAAACATATTTTAAATATAAAGTAGACTATTCACTATATCATTTGGTTGATATGAACAAGGCCCAACTAGTTAAATGGGTTGACGTCTTAGGGGTTTGATCTGAAACTGATGGACGAACAAATTTATACTAAAATAAACCCATAAGTATAGTGTTAGATTCAAGTTATGTTTTCATATCTTGAGAAATATGATGTTTACTCTTTTAAATTCTTCAATACTAAATTTAACTAATAACAAAGTATCTATAATAAAATAAAGTTAATAAGCTACTTATATTTTCTAAGTTTTTTTTTAATATCTACTTGATTTATATAATTAATCATCTTATTATAATTATTTTCTACGAAAAACAGGGGTGTTTCTTCCGACAGTTCTGGACATCGGTGGCGAAGGTTGATTACCTTACCCTTAGACATGGGTTCATTAATGTAAGTACACAAAAAGAACTTCTAAAGCTCATTTCTTAAAGAAAATAATTAAAAGAGGCCTAAATGTTTAAAATTTGCTATGAGCTCGTTGATGATTCGACGTGCTGTCGTAGTCAATACACGAGTGTGATATTATGCATATAATCTCTAGATCGTCTATATATGAAAGTCATAACAATTTTGAATTTTATATTTTATGTGTTTATGTATTTATTTTATGATTTTGTGTTCTTACAGACACATTTAACCGCACAAAGTCAACATCAGTTTGACTTTCATAAATATATCAGTAGATCGCTTGAAGAAGATTTTAAAGTTGTCGTTGAAATAAGGTAACTGCTTGTCACAAAACTATTTTTTAGCCGATACGACACAATTATGGCTTAGTTACCCGCGTTACATTAGCGACATTAACCTGTTATGTAAATGTGCAACTTGACACGTGAGCCCGACTAAAACAACATATGTGATTGCCCGACTTGGTTTAACGACCCCCATGTAACGGACGGGATCTTGCACCCATCACATTATTAAAAATCACCGTTAAAAAATATAATTTATTTGAAATGAATGTTATAACATATTATATTTTTGTATATGCAGTCCTATACTATGGTTTTTTGCTGTTTTGCTCCTTCTCACCAACACCCACGGTACGTAGTGACAGATCAAGGTTTTATAATTATAAGGTTTTCAACTAAAACTTAAAATATCAAGATTAAATTCCCATTTACCCCCTTTAACTTTAATATTTTTAATTCTTTTTGTTTAACAAACACTAGAAGTTTCATACTTCTACTTTTTACCATACAAGATTTTTATTTATTATTTTATAAACAGGTTTGCGTGCATACCTATGGTTGCCCTTCATCCCACTAATTGTAAGTACTATTCTCATCACCTTCCCTATACGACTGGGTTTTTCTAAGCATACTCTTTTATCCATTTTACTTTGTTGTGTCGTTCCTATCATATTGGACGTCTAAAGCCGGTTCTAAGGATTTAGGTGCCATGTGCGAAACGAGAAAAAAGACCCTCTGCCCCTCAACCCAAAGCAGTAAATTATAAACTAAATTTTTAACCAAAAATCAAACGTTTGATAAATAAATATAATAAAATCAAAATATTCAAATTAGTGAATTACGTTTTTGGCAGCAGTGGGCTTCCAGCATTCATTAATTTATAATCCATTTGATTGTGTGCGCTTTTAGATGTTTAGTTAATTAGTTGTAGTGAGTTTTAGCCTTTAGGTGTGAGCTTTAAATCTTTGCTTATTTGTTACATGACTATTGACTACATATAAGTTTTATAAAAAAAAATTATAATACTTTTTTTTTGTAAATTTGGTGCCCTCGTCAAACGAGTGTCACGTGCGGTTGCACATGCCGCACACCCTCTAAGCCCCCTCTGTGTACGTCGTATCTTCACACTAAAGAAAAGAAAGTTAATTCCTTCTATTTAATATTGTCACGACAAAATCCTTAAAAAACTATTGGGGGATGATACATTTAGCCTCTCTTTGCTCGATTTTGTCAGAAACTTAAATTACAGTTATAAAACTGTAATGTAATGTAATGCAGATAATACTTTTGGTTGGAGCAAAGCTACAAGTGATAATAACAAAAATGGGGAGAAGGACTCATGAGATGGCGGATGTTGTGAGGGGTACACCCATGGTTCAGCCAGGGGATGATCTCTTTTGGTTTGGTCGACCTCGACTCATTCTCCTTTTAATCAACTTCGTCCTCTTTCAGGTTCACAAATGTTCAATTTTTTATGCATGTGGTATATTCACTTGTTACTCATGGCTTATAATCTTTTTCTTGTCAATTCTACAGAACGCTTTTCAGTTAGCATTTTTCTTATGGAGTTGGGTAAGCTTCATCACAAATTGGAATGAACTACATGGGTTTTTAATGAATATAAGTACACAAATAGCCTAATATGGGTTTTTTTTATATTTATATAAAAACTATGGTGTAGCCATTGAACTTTTCAAGCTTTTAAAGAGAGTTTTTGCACCAACAACATGTGTTACTGCATTGTGTATCATATCAATGTAGAGTGAGTTTTCGTGCCAAAGATGTCACATGATCTGCTTTTTCATCCTACGGATACATGTTATTTTTAATTTGTTCTTGTTTTTGAGAACTTTTCATATACTTTTTGATTTTATAAAATATTAAGTAATTGTTTGTTGTTCTCCCTTGTAGTGGAAGTTTGGGTTCAGAAGTTGTTTCCACCATCGTGATGAAGACATTATAATCAGGATCACAATGGCGTAAGTCGTGGTTACTTAATTGAAAGTGTTGTATAATGTTAAACAATAAGAGTTTGGTAGTCGAATCATAAATATTAACTTGGTCTGATGTTAAGACGGTAGCTTTTATACATAAGACAGACTAGTTAAAAGTTTCAATAAGGCCATATTCTGTCATTGCGATATTTAATTAGATTAACAAGAACAAACAAAAATTATTTTACCTAAAGAAAATCATTTTTTTAGAATGATTTATAATTGCTTGACCTTATACATTGTTTTAAAAAACGTGTGTGCATTAAACCGTTATGTAGTGGTGATATAACATTTTTTGTTGCAAATTTTCAGGATCGTGATACAGTTCATATGTAGTTATGTGACACTCCCTTTATATGCACTAGTAACACAGGTAAAGTGTTCGTTTTACTTATAGTTAATATCTAAACTCTAACACCAGCTATTGACACTTTCATTTTTTTACACTTCCACAGATGGGTTCAAGAATGAGAACAACCATATTCAGTGATAATGTAGCAAAATCATTGAAAACATGGCACCACACGGCCAAAAAGAACATCAGGCACCACTCAAGTCCTAACTCACCATTCTCTAGCAGACCAGAAACCCCACTACATGGAAGTACGTCCCCAATGCATTTGTTGCATAGATACCCGGATGATAGTCTTGATAGCCTTTCAAATTCTCCACGACGCTCAGGTTTTGATCACGAAGGTTGGGGTAATGAGTCATCCTCAAACTACCACTACAACAATCAAGAACCTGACAACTTCACAAGAGACACGAGACCTGATCTTGAAGAAGGCCAGATTCAAGAACCGAACTCTGGTTCAACCCAATTAGGGTTAGAACCGAGACCGGTTAGGACTCAACAAGAGGTTGATGCGACGGATTTTTCTTTTGAACAGAGTAAATAAATGTTTTTCATAGAACAGTTACGCAATTTATCAAATTTTATTTGCCAAATGTCTACGTATCCGACTATACAAATCATTATTTTCGACATAATGAGCATGTAAGTTTAAACTCAAAATCTACAGAGAACAAGTAAAACAACTATTCCCGCTCAAAACTAGTTCATATAAGTGAATAATCAATGTCAGAAGGCCGGCTCATCTGCCTAATTACTTAGACTTTGATCTAAGGCCTTAACATTTAGAGGCCCCCCAACTTTTATGTCTTCTTTAAATATTATCCACTATCCAAGCCCAATTTTGTTTTTCTATGTAAGCCTAAATTGAAAAACATAAAAGGGTTTACAACAATCTGCAATTAATGTAATTAGGAGATGTAAAAGGTAAGAATGGGAAGCGTCAATATCTTATTCCCGATGAAAAAGGTTAGCGGCAATTTTAAGTCAATCAAAGATTTCATCTGCCGTTACTCAATTTTAAATCATCTTCTGCAATATTCTTTAAGTTTCAACTGTGTATCGAAGCCTGAAATTTAGAAAGGTCCGATTATGATTTTTTGTGCATTCCTTATATACTGAGTTTGTGTGTATCAAAGGATTTAAAGGTTAAGGTACGTGTTTTGTTGTTTTTCTTGGTGGTATCTACTTATTGCTTGTGACTTGTCTTAGGTCTAATTTGATTAAGTTAGTGATTTAGTATATTGGAGTTAGAACTAACTTGAATGTGTTTAGATAACAAATTAGTTTGTTTGTTTTGGTTAAAGCTATAATAAAAGAGCAGTTAGTACAGTGTAAACATATTTGTTATTATAATTTGGATTGTGCTAAAAGAAAAACTTGTGTCGGTAGCTAGAGTTTGATTTGGTATTTAGAATTTTATGATTGAGGCATTTGGTTTATAATAAAAAAACACGAAAAGGACCCGAATTTTTAATTTGTCTAAGGCCCCGATACGCTTGAGCCGTCCCTGCAATGTCATATAACCCTATGATTATCTTGATGTTTCAGGTTCTTTTCATATTATGTCCAGGATATATACAACGTATTGATGGTTTGTTTTTTAGTTAACTAATAATAATCACATAAATGCAAAGCTTATATTAGATCATAGTTCATAGTAGTACATAGTGTGATAATATGTCAAATGCTAATTGGTGCATTAATTTCAAGAGTAAACCGCTCGTCTCTCGTGAGGTACTCGAAATTTAATCTATAATAGGCTCAAAGTGAGCCAACCTTTATAAGGACCAAGCTGAGTCATAAAAAATCTCATTAAATTATCAAGCCCTAGTACAAGCTTCACATAACAAAACATGTATACTAAATTAAATATACTAAATCCTTATATAATGGGACACCATATTCCCACACCTTCCTGGCTGACCAATCACCCATCTAACGGCCTGTTAGATGATTAACAGGACGTTAGATGGTATTTAAATGTAACGGGCGTTATACGCATAACGAGCAAAGCAACATCAGCATAACGGTCGTTACAATCTTAACGGACGTGAATATCTTAACAAATTAATAACATCTGAATAACGACCGTTAACCCCTTCACGGGCTAATAGACACCATACTAACGGCCATGTACGAGATAACGGTCGTTAAGGTGTTAGTTAGGCAATTAATGTTCGTTACATGCTTAAAGGTCTCTTTATACACCATCTTAACGGTTGTTACAATGATAACGACTGTTAAAGACCGATAAATGTAGACCCTAAGTCTGCAAAACTGCCACCAATCAAATCAAAGGTTTTTTATAGCATATAACGGTCGTTAGAATCATAACGGGCCATTAAAGGTACCATAAAAAGTTACAGCCTTCAATTTTTGAAAATGACTGATGTGACGATTGTACTTTGTGGCCTTTTCACTTAATGAACAGCAACGAACGTACTTGGTTTTTTACTTAATGAACAGCAACGATCGTTTTCATTTCAACAATTTCACTTCAACAATTTACTTCAACAAAAACTTTTATACTTCTACCTTCTTTCACAAACATTTAAAAAAATGTCTTTTTGGGACAGTAATTATATTTTTAGCGGTGAGAGTTCTGCCTCTTATGTTGGCAAGGGTTACAACCCTGAAAGTTATCAGGGTTACAACGGTGAAGGCTATTACTCGGGTGATAGTTATCAATACTTTGGTGGTGAAGAAAATTACAAAGGTGGTGCTGATTACTCAGTCAACGGTGGCGGTGACGACGGTGATAACGGAGGTAATGAAGGCGGGGATATCTCCAGTAATATCCCTTTGAAGAGTTTATACGAAACAAGTCAAGTTTTTTTAAGTCTCTAAGAGTTGGTTGAGTGGGTTCAAAAGATAGGACGTGACAATGGATATGTTATTGTCACGAAACGATCTAAGAAAAATGCTCTCAAAGTAATTATAAATACATGGCTTGTATGTGATCGTAGTGGTGTATAGAAAAACACATCCACCATTAGAAAGACCGGCACAAAGAAAACAAACTGCCCGTTTGAGTTACAAGGTAAATACGTCTTAAACGACGGTGGATGGCGATTAGTTATTGTTAACGATACCCACAACCATGACGTTGATGAACATCTCGAGGGGCATGCGTACGCAATGAGGCTGTCTAAAAAAGAAGTGGGTTTGGTGAAACAACTTTCACAACAAAACATTCCCCCGCGTACGATACTAGGGGCAGTTAGGGAACACACAAAGTGAGTGATTGAGCTTTGAATAATAGTAGGATTATTGGATTTAATCACCTCCAACTATTAGTTATTGGCCGCTGTCACCCCCAAGTAACACTTTGGCCAATATAACTCCAAATTAAACATGAGCAGAAAATGCCAGTCATGAGCAGAATATGTCAATTACCATGTAAAATCAAACAAAGCAAGAATGTAGTTTGAGCTATATGAGTATGAGCTGCTCTAACATCTGTCAAATTACCAAACCATCAAACAAATCCATAGATTAGCAATTGAACCTAGAACATGATGAAAAATTCAGGGAAAGTTATACTTAGTTGAAAAACCTATAGTGAACCTGTTGAAAGACGGTAATCAGAGCAAAATACCGAACTTGTTGAAAAGCTCACCAGAGACATTCAAACTTTGTCAACAAACCGTCGTTTAGAGCTTTGGTACTGCAAATATTGACCAGAGCAAAATGGTAGCCTTCCACCTAATCAATTCAGTCATATTAAATGATATGAAACCCTAGTTTTGAGCTCTACCAATTTAACATGCAAAGCAGTTACGGAGAGGCTTACAAATTACATGTATTGGTTGCCAGTTTTGAGCTCTACCAAATTAACCACACCCACCTTCAACCTCTTCCATCGCTAGTCACCACCGTTGGCCACTACATGGATGGATCCCAGTTTCGAGCTCTACCAAATCGACCACACCCACATGGATCCAGATGAGTGTTCTCATCTCCTCTCACTCAATCGCTCCATCGCTCTGTCTCGCCTAAAACAAAGAGGCGTGTGATTTCTTCGTGTGATTTCTCGCCCAAAACAGAACCACAACCGCTATACGTATAATTTCTTCTCACTTTGGTCGGCAACGGTGGTGGAAATCGAGTGTAATGTAGGAGGTTTTGAGATTGAGAACGACAGAGGCAACAGAAAATGAAGAAATCGATGGAGGCAGGAGAGGTGTGAAGGAGGCGGTGGTTTGAGTTTTGAATTTTGACCTGCTCACACCTTCTTTTAGGGTTTTAAGGGGTTTTAGCGTTTGTGTTGAAAATTTAAGGAAATTGTTAAATTAATATTCTGCCCATCCTAAATACTTATTAATGTAGTATAGATAAAGACAAGTTTGTCTCGGTGTGGATTAGTACAACATATAACTTTGGTCAACACACAACAAACCATGTGGAGAGCCAACATGCCCTGTTGAAGAGCTACATTAATGCCACTAATAGCACACCGGATCGGTTTATCCCCTTCATCAATTCCATATTAAACACGCAGGATATAGCTATAAAAGAATCTTTTACCTTAAGCAAGATCAAGTTGATGAATCAACATGATCATCCACTATTCGAATTGTTGTGGGTAAAGTTTCTATTGCTGCTATGGATCTGATTTTGGATGAGAAGAAGAAGATTGATAATCTATTTAATCACCGTTCGGTATGTGGACATCATCTTAGCACAACTTGCGGGTTGCCATGTGCTTGTCAATTGAGCGGATATTTGCAAACGAGTGATTTTATTATATATATATAATATATAAATTTGATTATTTTGTGGCCTTATTTTGGATTTTTTTGCATGGCAAAAAAATTCGGTGGATGCGGTTGATGTTTTTTGGAGGAAGCTTGATTTTTCACCTGCTTACATTATTCCAGATGAAAAAATAGACGTTCAAGAAGAAATGGAAAAGGTGACAAAACATGTACTTGCCCAACTGGAGTTGATACAAAAGAGTTTGTTAAAAAAGATCACGTCGAGAGTTTTTCCTTTCAAAACCGATAAAAAAGCTCCCAAAGTTGAGATAAACATTCGTGGTCGGCCAAGAAAACAAAAAACCTCTGTGGATCCATCTAGACATAGTTTTGTTTCTTTTGCTCCAGAAAGACAAGATATCCCAACCCTTCCAGACACTCAATCTCTTTGGTGGGTTCGCATTCTTCCGACCCGTCTCACCAATAGAATTCAGTGTTTTCTAAAGTTAAAGGGAAAAATGTTAAGAGGACTATCTAAGTTGGATTCTAGAATTGTTCCACCCATTCATTATTGGCATGCAAAATGTACTCCCGGATGGTAGTTGTGGTTTTCGTTCAATAGTTGTTGGATTGTGGTTAAGTGAGACAGAGTGGCCTTATGTTCGTAGCTCACTAATTGAAGAACTTGATGAGAATGCCGAGATATACTCATTCTATTGGGCGGACCTGAGTAGGGTTCGGGAACAGTTAAACTGGTTTGGAATTGGTACAACTCCTATTATACACCCAACTCAAATGAACCCAAAAATTTAAAGTTAAAATTTTTTTTTAAATGACTCCATTTTGGTCCTATTATACACCAAACTCAAATGAACCAAAAAAAAAGTTTAAAAAAAACTTTTTTTTTATAAAAACACTTTTTTTAGGGCTCTCCATCTAAAACACAATGTTTTATTAGAAACATATAATAAAACAAACTATAAAAAAAGATAATTAAATAATTATATATTACCTTTCCTGACCAAATATTCGAGAAGTAGCTGGCCATACAATGAGCCAGATTCACCCTCCTATGCTCAGTCAACGCTCTCAAATAAAACATGTCGTCGTACCTAACTTGCTCAGTACTTAGCTCACGCCCATTAATCGTACCTACACAATCATATTTATTAAAAAAATGTTTAATAAAAACAAAATATATTAACGGTTAAACACAAACCTGCAATTGCCCTCTGCAGGTAAGAATAAGTGGATCCCTAATGCCAGTCGATCTAAAGATACCTCTCACGGGTGGCTTGTCGCTGATCGACCACCCGGCTAAAGTAAACTGTCGAAGCTCCCCACCAAGATAAAATGAAACAACAATGTGGGTGGTGCGATCAATGGATGAAATGGGATCACGAGGTGGGGGAGTGAATGAAAACATGGACAGAAACTCTAGACACATCTCCCTATATGACCTCCTGTGTGCCCAGAATCAAACATCTGTCGCCATGGAGTAGAACCAGCTAAACCAATAAGACCCACTGCCCGATCTTCGTCATGAAGATCTCTCAAAAGTTTCCAATCGATAGTGCGTGTTTGTCTAACCTCCTTACCGACCAACCTCCAAAGACGACTCCGAGCCTCGGTACCTCTACCAAACTGCAAATAAGGATGGTCGTCTAGAAACTCAGCTGAACCCTCAGGCTCAGTATCAGGACGTGAACGCTTGCGTGGGCCCATAACCTTTAATAATATACAATTCAATTTTCTAAACTAATTTTAAAAATAAATTAATTTTTTAAATAAGAAAACAAAGCAAATACGCATAATAAGTTTTAATCATTTTCAAACCAAAAATAACTAAAAAAGTATATATCTAGCGGCCGTTTGTATTTAGTAAGTAACGCCCGTTTTATCATTTTCAAACAAAAAAGACTTATATATATATATATATATATATATATATATATATATATATATATATATATATATATATATAACGGCTGTTAGACATATAACGGTCGTTATCCCGCATTTGCTCAAACAGGGGTTTCTCCCCTGTTAATCCCCATTAACCACAAAATCTCAAAAATTCGTATCTACATAAAAAACAACTACATCTAACGAATCCGAATCAAGTTATAGATCTACAAAACGTGTATTCAATAAAACTTAAAGAATCTAAATCTAAAACAAGTTAGAAAAAGTACCCGTAAGATAGTGTGGTCGGAAACACCGTTAGATTGACTACCTGTTCGCCGTTAGATTGAAATCGCCCGTTAATACGTGTTTGAGAGTGTGGTTTCTCGTGTGGGTGTTGTGAAGAAGACACGGGTGTTTTAAAGACCCGTTATATATATATATGTTGGTCCATGAAATCAGTAATCCGTGCTATATATGATTTAGATCTGATCACAATCAATTGATACCACTAGATCTAGCAACAATTGATTGTGATTTGTGACCAAAACTCACCCAAACCATTATAACCCATTAAGAAATGATTAATCAAGAAGATTAGTAGAAGAAGATGGATCAGATAAATCAACAAAGATATAACAGATTCAATTCCTTGCAAACAATCAATAAGGTTCGAACTCAGTATCAAAAGATTAATTGTATTCAACAAGTTCCAAAGAGTTGTGTACAAAATGCCCTAACACAACTATATATACAGATCATAGTGTCGCAGGCAATGTCGCAGGCAGTGTCGCAGACCCGACAGTGCCTGATCGCTAATACACAGACAGGATGCATGCGACACTATAGTAAACTAACCTAACTATTACAATGAAAACAAAATACGACTAGTCTATTACAAAGTAAACAAAATACAAATAACAACAAGGTGAAGTACCACCCTACATGTGGTCAACAATACTCCCCCTAGGGAGGTACTTCACCTGTTGGGTCTCCTTCTTCAACTCCGGCTTTTGCAGCATCCAGCAATCCTGTCAGTTCCCGAACATCTTCATTCAGCGCCACCTTCTTTGTACCTTCTCAGCAAGCTCTCTTACCTCTGATCTAATCCCACGAGCCCGATTAGCCACTCGTTCAAACAAAGCGGCTTCCTTCCTTGTCTCAGCTCCGGCTCCAAACCTAATCGGGTTTTCACATAAATCATCATTGGGTCAAATAGCCTCCACTCAGTTCCATCTTTTACACGTACGACCGCTTCCCCTGTCTGATTATCATAGAACCATTTCTCAAATTCCTACAGTCTCGACGGGCTAGGGTCTGGAACTCTCAAGCTCCAACTTGTTGTACCCGAAACTAACAAAATTATCTTTCAATCCCGTCTGGATTTCCTCCTCTAAAAGTTTTGCACGATCATTTTGATATGCATTAATCAGTGGGAGAACCGCCAAACGCCTCAAATCCAACTTCGGGAAAGTTTTGAAGTATTTGCGGTTACTGATATAGCTGATCCCACCCCCTCTTCTTTTAATCATGAACTTCTGAAGCTCCGTATTGTACTTCCAGCTAAATATTTTATTATCCGTGTCTTTGGGGGTGGGGGAATCCAAGTTCTGAAATAAAGGCGTGACGTATTCAGGTTCATCCACCTTCTTGAACCAATCTGATTTATTTAATTCGAATACGTCACCCTCTGCTCCGCTCCTCTGAGCCACATAAACCATTTCCTTTTCGTCAACTTCATAGAATTCGGGCTCTGAATCGTAATCTATCAATTGCTCCTCTTCCACTTCTTCATCAACTAATTTCAGCTCAGCCCCCTTTGACTCATCAGCTAACACCTCATCTCCCACTAAATCAGCATCAACATCGAAGCAGAAATCATCAGTAATTTCTGCTTCTTTATTAGATTTGCTCGCGCCTGCACAGCTGAATCCTCTAAAATCTTTCCGACTTTTGGCAGTTTGTACCATCTCTTTCAGAGTCGGATACTTTCCAATGTTAACCAGGTCATTGATTTCATCTTCCGTTTCAGCGTTTCCAACTTTCACCTCCTTCTTTACCTCATTTAGCTCCACTAACAACTTTTTGATAAGCAAGTGTTGATCCAATACAATCTTTCTCAAATCCTCCATCTCAAATTCCCGGTGCCTCTCCCTTTCCTCAACGTTTATCAGCTTCGTTTTCACCATACTCAACTCGTTTGCAAGTGACGTATTTAGTCCACGAATCACGTCTTCGTCTAGCCCAGCAAAACTCTTTTTCTCTGATTTCTTCATAAACATTTTCGGCTCAGACTGTGACACTTCAGGCTCCTTCCCTTTAGCCTTTTTGATTCTGACATCAGTATCAGAATCATCAGCAACCTTTCGCTTCTTCTTTCCTTTTGGTTTGAATATTTCTGCCTCAATCTCGTCTAACTGTTCTTCAAACGGTACGGTCCTCTTTCCCACAAACTTCTTTCTTTTCTTGATATCTTCCTTAATCTTCTCCAACAACTCACCAAACCGTTTTTCTTCTGATATCTTCAACTTTTCAATGTACTCCCACCTTTCATCCGTATACATATTTCGGAAAAGATATGTTATCTTTCCCGTAATATCGTGTGTGGATGCGGAACAGTCAGCGAAGATCCTGACATTCATCTTCGTCAGTAACAGGGGATCACCCAACTTCTGTAAACCCGGCTTCGGCGGAGATATTTTCAATCATATACTCAAATATCATTTGTGGGATATTTGCCTTATCTCCCCTGCACAGATTCAGCATTGCGCGCGACCACTCAAAATTCAGTCCATCAGCATTGTGATCCAGACAAACTATCACCACGTGCGCAATAAATCTCCATTCCTTCGATAGAAACGATTTCTTGATCTCTCGGCGAGATAAGAAATTGGTTCCCTCATAACCCATCTCCAAAAAGCCTTCGTGCACGTCCTCCAAACTCAGTAACATTGGAGAGCCAACGTCACGTTCCATTCTCAGCATTCGAGCAATCGAGTCAACAGATAGCACGATATCCTCCCCTATAACTCTTGCTCTAATCTCTGCTGGTTTTGCATTGAGGTTGTATGTTGCTGATTCCCAGAAATCTCTAACGTGCTGCTGATCAATGATCAAGTCCTTCGTGACAGCATAAGAGATAGGGGACGCCTTCAACCAGGATATCGCGTCACGAAAACCAACAGACTTCGGGTCCTTATCATTGAGATAAGCGACCACGTTCGACCGCTTGTCGAACTTCATCGGCTGCAGAGGCTCTTGTTCCATATTTATACCTGAAACACAAACCGGAAATTTGTTAGTTATAATGAAATAAGATTAATAAGTAAATAAAAAAATAAAATAAAATAAAATAAAATAAAATAAAAGAAATAAAAAAATTTGAAAAATGCATAGTGTCGCATAGCTGCGACTTAGTAGTGTCGCAGCAGTGTCGCAGCCGCATAGTGTGTGCATCGACACTACAATGTCGTGGCATATCAAGCCTCCGACACTACCATCAAACCATTGTCAGTATAACCTTGGTAGTGTCACAGGAAAGTCTGAACTTTCGTTCAATGTCGCAACAAGAACACTAATGTCACAAAACGTGAAAAACCCAAAAGACAGATCAAACAATACCATATCAAATCGACACTATAATCCAATACCAAACAAACGAAGGTTCAAAACATGTACGAGAACAAAACTTACCGGTTGGAATCGACAGAAACACACAAAATTGATGGATTGAAGTTAAGTGTGAGTTGTAGGGTTAGAGTCGTGTGTAGTGTCGGGTTTTGAAAAATCAGAGATATGAATCGTTTGACCCACATCAGATGAATATGAAACACAATGTAGTGTCGCAAAGGATATAATGTCGCCAACCCGACACTTAGTGTCGTAAAAATTAATTTTAGAAAAATAATAAAAGTCAAATCTATTTAGATTACAAATATTTTAAAATAATGTCAAGCCAGACTAATGAGATAAACCCGAGATATCGATCCATTTTAACAATGAAACTTCTCAAAGAATCAAATCAGTATAATAGAATGAATCACGAAGAAAAACAGAAACGAGTGTCTGGCAATCATCCAGAGGAACAAAAAATTGCAAAGATTGTCAGTATGTTTGTCCACTTAAACCCATGTCTTGTTCCTTTCAACAAACAACCTGTGACGATCTTATCATGTTTTGGTTCGATTTGAAGAAGCTCTGGCAACTTGGTTTCCGCAGACATTCAGCAAAGTAACTTGTTTTGACCTCAGGACATATTGAGTTTAGATGATTCAGCAGGACTTTTTTGTAATTATAAGGAACATAGACCTAGATCAAGTGATCAAGGTAAATGTATTTCGGAGGTGAAGTGGAGTTTAGGTTTGATAAAAGACACATCAAACAATGAGCATGATGTATAAACATTTTGAGGTTTTTTTTTTTTTTTTTTGCATTATATGGGTTTTACAGATGATCAGAGCTACAGGTCTATACTGATGTATAACAGAGGAGATGATTATCTGTACGTGCTGATGAGAGCTTCAGGTCTATATTTACATATAACAGAGAAGATCATCACCCCAGGTCAATGCTTCCGCATAGCAGAGGAGATTAACACGAGAACAAAAAATTCTGAAGAGCTAACGAGAAGCGTCATTCAGGGCTGCGGCTAAGGGTGATTTGGGAAAAAATCAAGCTCGAAACAAATACTCTTGTTCCATTTTTGTCAAAAATTATCACTTTGTGCAGGCCAAATGTCTGTGAAAATGCTCCTCATCACCGAGTTCTTTGTAAATTTTAGTTTGATCACAGAGTTGATCTCTAATAGTATTCGAGCTGAGCCTACTGACACATCAATGCAAATCTCTTTCCTCCTTTGACGACATCAACTCATATCTGAATTCCTGCAAGAAACAAACATATATAACATGAGATGAAGCGTAATTATGAAATTTGTAGAATTTACTCCTCCGAAACTTTCAGTTTCGTAAAACTGAAATTTTTCACAAATTTAAGATCATTTTAAATCAAACACAAAAGAATGGCCGACATTATTAGAAAATATAAGTAAGAAAAACATATTTTCCTTTCATACCTTTTTTGTATCAAAGAAAAGGATTAAAAAGAAATTAGACCAAGCATGTTGATTAATTCATAAAAACGAGGTTTATCAAACGTTTTAGTGAACAAATCAGCCTTTTGATTTTTGGTGTCGATCGATATGATATTGATAAACCCTTTTTCTTGTGCATCCCGGATGGCATGATTGCGAGTTTCGATGTGCTTTGTTCTGGTGTGGTGAACAGGATTCTTGGTAATGCCAATGGCCGCCTCGTTGTCGCAGAAAATTGGAGAATGCAAGAAATTGATTCCATAATCAATCATCTGATGTTGTATCCACAATACTTGACAGCAACAGCTGGAGGCAGCAGTGTATTCAGCTTCGCCAGTAGATAGAGAAACGGTGGTCTGTTTCTTGCTCTGCCACGATACTAAACACTCCACCAGATACTGACAACCACCAGAAACCGATTTTCGATCGAGTTTGCAGCTGCCATATTCGCTATCAGTATAAGCATGAAGATCAAAGCTCCCCCCTTTTGGATACCACAAGTCGAGACGCGGAGTTCCCTTTAGATAACGAAAGATACGTTTCACGGCTTTTTCATGTGACTCCTTAGGATTGGATTGATACCTCGAACAATAACCAACAGCAAAAGCTATGTCTGGACGACTTGCAGTTAAGTACATTAATGATCCAATCATCGATCTGTAACTGTGAGCATCAACGGACTTCCCGGATTCGTCAGGAGTGAGACACGTCTGTGCAGTGAATGGAGATAGTTCAGAAGAACTGTCATCCATCTTGTATTTTACCAAAATCTCCTGAATGTATTTCTCCTGGTGGATAAGAATGCCATCGGGTTTTTGTACTACCTGTAAACCGAGAAAGAAGCACATCTCGCCCATCATGCTCATCTCAAATCTCTCCTTCATCACCTCCTCAAATTCTCTACACAAAACTTCATTTGACGAACCGAAGATGATATCATCTACATACACTTGTACTAAAAGAATATCGTCATCAATCACTTTCTTGAACAGTGTCATATCAATCGACCCTCTTGTAAATCCTTTGCTCAACAGGTATTGTGTTAGCGTTTCTTACCAGATCCGAGGAGCTTGATGTAATCCGTACAGTGATTTGTCCAACTTGTAGACTTTGTCAGGGAAATCCGAATCCTCAAAACCTGGTGGTTGGCAAACATATATCTCTTCGTCGATATCTCCATATAAGAATGCGCACTTTACATCCATTTGATAAACCTTGAAGTTTTTGTATGCGGCA
The DNA here is from genome assembly GCA_030867185.1 of Tagetes erecta. Taxonomy (NCBI): domain Eukaryota; kingdom Viridiplantae; phylum Streptophyta; class Magnoliopsida; order Asterales; family Asteraceae; genus Tagetes; species Tagetes erecta. The sequence goes on from CM061487.1 coordinate 82,585,202, forward strand.
TGTGCAAGGAAGATTCGGATGGCTTCAATTCTGGCAACCGGAGCAAAAACATCAGTGTAATCAATGCCTTCCTCTTGTGCGAAACCTTGAACCACCAGTCGAGATTTATTACGAACAACCACCCCTCTGTCATCAGGTTTGTTTTTATATACCACTTCGTTCCGATTGGATATTTGTTTGGTGGGAGGTCGACCAGTTCCCATACTTTGAGCTTTCGAAATTGTTGAAGTTCTAATTACATTGATTCCACCCAGCTCGGATCTTGCAATGCCATATTAATATTTTTGGGAACAGTCTGGGACAGAAAGCAGGAGAACAGACACTCATTGATCAAACCTGATTGATGACGCGTGCGAACTCCATCTGAAATAGATCCAATGACTAAGTCATGGGGATGATTCTTTAGCTCCTTATAGAAAGAATTCGAAGTGACGACATTTGAAGGTGATGAAGTAGATGAATCATGAGGTATATCAGTAACAGAAGAAACCAGAGGATGAATGACAGGTGATGGCTGAGATGGTGATGATGGCATAGGGTCGGCAGTAATAACAACATCAGGTAATGGTGAAGGTTGTTGCGGGGATATTGGAGAAGATGGGAAAATGACGGGATCAGGTATGGGATCAGGGTGTATGGGAATGATCTCATCTTCTTCAAGAAACAATGGTAAATTGAATGAATTAAACACAGTTGTGGCATCATAAAACCAGGAGGGTTTATAACCGGTATCACACACGTTCGCTTCTTGCCAGTCAACATAAAATGATTCTTGAACAATCTTGGTTCGCCTATTGTAAACTCGATAAGCTTATTGAGAAGAAGAATATCCAACGAAGAAACATTCATCAGAAACAACTCCAAATTTTGATGTTTGAGCTTGGGTGTTCAACAGAGTGCAGGAGCAGCCAAAAGGTCAAAAGAAATCGATCAATGGTTTCCTCTTGTGAAACAAGTCATAAGATGTTTTCATTTTGTCCTTTACGATTAACACCCTATTCAACACATAAGATGCACAGTTGACAGCTTCGGCCCAGAAGATGATTGGAAGTTTTGACTCTATCAACATAGTCCTTGCCGCTTCAATCAAAGTTCGGTTCTTGCGCTCTGCCACTCCATTCTGCTGAGGTGTTCGTGCAGCACTGTATTGTCTTAAATGTGATTTCTAAACTCAGTTCCATTGTCGCTCCTGATAGCCTTCACTTTCTTCCCACTGATGGTTTCAATCTTGAGTATCAAGTTCCTAAATGCTCCTGCGGTCTCCCCTTTGTTTGCTAGAAAACTCACCCATGAGTACCTGGAAAAATCATCTGTCACAACCAAACAATAAGATTTTTTAGCAATTCTTTTGACGCTGATTGGTCCAAACAAGTCAGCATGTAATAACTCAAGGGGACATGAAATAGAATTGATAGTTTTAGATTTGTGAGATTTCTTGTGTTGTTTTCCCTTATTTCATGCCTTACATTTCTCAACAACTGAAAAATATTTTATGGGCAAACCTCGAACGAGGTTTTGTTTAACAAGTTTATTAATATTATTAAAATTAACATGACCAAGTTTCCTGTGCCATAAGAAAGCTTCTGAAGATGATGCCTTAGACAATAAACAAGTGACAGTTGAAGAAGACTCCATAGAGTTCATGTCGAGTAGATAGGTGTCATTCTTTCTAGGAGCTCGCATCATGATCAAATCTTCTGGGATAGAGAAATCCGGTTTCAGAAATAAGCATTCATCAGACTTGAAAAGAACCGGAATATTCTTGTCACAGATTTGAGATACGCTTAACAGATTGAAATGTAGCTCGGGGACATAGTTGACCTTCTCCAGAGTAAGCGAACCATTTGATACCTCTCCTTGCCCGATCATTTACCACCCTTCTTGTCTCCCGCGAATGCCACATACCCACCATTTATTATGCGAAAATTAGTAAGAAGGTCTTTTAAACCGGTCATGTGTCGGGAACATCCACTATCTACATGCCATAAGCTATTTGGCTTCCTTGGACGTTCCTGACAAAAACAACAGAAAATCAATTAATAACAGGAACCCATGCCTTGTTAGACTTGGGTTTAAGCAAAGAAAAAGAAAAAGAAACAGGAAAATGATTATTTACAAATCTATTTAATCTATTTGAAAAGCTAGAGTTATTTACACCCATTCGAACCAGTTTCGGACAGTTTTTGACAACGTGAGTGTCCTTTCCACAGCGAAAGCAATGTGATTTGTAACATTTCTTTCCGGTTTTAACTGGAGGAATGGTATCACATTCAATTTCCTCTTCACAATCAGACATGTTTGTGTCTGAATCACTAAAAGAAACATACATTTCTTTTGTCTTACCCTTTGATGTGCTTGCTTTAACACTTGTATCTATCTTTGAATTGTTTGTCTCAACGGGTCTGGATATACGAATAGGTACAAAGGTCGGTATAGGTGTTGAGACAAACCTTTCAAAACAATTCTTTTCATGCAATGCATCAATAGATTTAACATCAGAAACATGTTCATCATTACAAGTATTTGAAACAGACATAATAGAATTAGTTTTTAATACAGACGATTTAAAGTTTGAACTACTTAAATCATTCGACAAAACATCTGAATTAACACTCATGTCTAAACTAGACTTCTTGGAATTAAAACTAATGCTTGAACTAGAACACCCCAGACCGGTAGATGCACCATAGCCATACTCCTCACGAACCTCCTGATGATTAATCCCTTCTATACCTGCAAATAAACTATTAGTATTTTCTGGAATTAAATCATTAGTGGGATGAGGTTTGGGTGTAGGAGAGTAACAAAAAGTACTCGGAGGAGGATACACATGAGGTAACTCATCATATCCTATACCAGATTTGATTCTGGCTCCTCTTTGTCTACAGTTTAGTTCCTCTCTTTTCATGCTGGCAATGGTCCATCTATCAAGTTTTGTTTGGAGTTTACTACTTTCAAATTCAGCCAGTTTGACACGTTCCTCTAACAGATTAACCTCAACATTCCTTTCAAGAAGTTTTGTATTTAAGTGATCTATTTCTTGCAATGCCTCATTTAATTTTAGATAATAGTTAACTTCGTTCTTTTTAAGGTCAGAATTGATGTTGGTTAATTCGGCTTGCTTTGTTAACAATAATCGATTAGCTTTATACACGGCAAAAAGACGAACCCGACAAGCTGATAAGCACATATCCTGTATTACCTCATAAGGGAGACCCATGATGATCTTTTCGGTTGCTAGGGCTCTGTCACAGTTGCAAGCGGGTGTGTTTTTCTTTCTTTCTTCCTCTTTCTCTTCTTCATCCTCCTTTTCTTCTTTCTGACTCGTCACAGATCCACTCTTCTTATCAACCCTATTTTCTTCCTTCTTACTTCCTTCAATCTCCCAATTGACCTTCTCAGAATCATTTCCACCCATCTTTAATGTTTCAACAACAAGGGCATGATTAATTTCTTCTTGAACCTCCGCTATCTCAGCGCTCCAATCAAAGTTTGTTATTAAGGCAATTTCTCTTGTATTGCTTGGATTCTCCCTTTCATTCACTGCAACATTCCTTGGATTGGGACTTGGTGGTTCAAAAACAGTTGGCAAAGTACAATCCCTCTTGAAATGACCCAGTTGTTTGCAATTGAAACATCGCAGCTTTGACTTGTCGAAACCAACCTTTGAGTTTTGGTTTCCGAAGTTTCTCTTCCCAGTCCTTTCCGTAAATCTCCTTGCACGCACAGTTAACATAGCCATCTGCCATTGTATGTCAGCTTCCTCCAAATCATCAGGATCAACTTGCAACATATCCTCCATTGTTATCCCTTTACCCTTGATCTCTCCAGCAACTAACGCTTCATAACTATTCACACACATTCCAAAGAGTGCCATCATATCGGTGGGAATTTGAGACTGAACTTGATCTTTACCAGCACTTTTCACTTCAGGGGTAGCATATCCAGTAGTGTATGGAAATCCTTTGTTGAGTAAAGGTGCTTCAGAAGTTGATGACAACAGAGCAACATTGTGAGTTTGCATCGATGGTAACACAACCTGATTATATTCTCTCCTCTTGATGTCTAGTTCAAAAGATTTTAACTTGTTTATGACATCCATCAGTTTATATTCTGAAAATCTTCTTTCTTGTTTCAACATCCTAACCTGTAAGCTCCATTCTGGTGGCAATGAATCCAGAAGTTTTGTCACTTGTTCCACAGTTGTTAAATCTTCATCGTATTTCTTCAGATTACTAGTCACAATCAAAAATCGATTGGTCAAATCTGAGATTTTCTCATTCCGAAGACCCATGAACGAGTTAAATTCCTTCTGAACTTGAACGCCCTTGTCCTTTTGTAAATCGGCATTTCCGTCATAAAATTCGCATAAAGCGTCATACAACTCCTTTGCATTTTTTTGTTCCCTAAAGCGATTATGAATCTCAGAGCTTAAACACAAAATCAGTGCACCGAATGCTTTGTTGTCCCGATCAACAAGTTTCCTGTCACGTTCATTGAATGTTTCTGGATTTGTGTTTTTAACTGTTGCCTCTCCTACAGTTGTAACTGGAACGTGAGGTCCTTTCTCGATTGATTCCCACTGAGTATGATCAGTATATAAGAAAAGTGCCTTAAGTCTCCGTTTCCAATCTTCAAAATTATCTCCGTTAATAAGTTTTGGTGGTCTATTCGGTGCACCACTCTCCAAATCCGCAAGAGTAAATGACATTGACATTTTGAACAGACAACAGTGTCGCAAGAACTATAGTGTCGCAGAAGCGTAGTGTCGCAAACAGGCTAGTGTCGCAGACAGGCACACACTTTGAACTTTCGTTCAGGGTAATGTCGGGTACAATGTCAGGTATAGTGTCGGAAGCAATGTCGGGCACAATGTCAGCCACAATGTCGAGCACAGTGTCGGGCACAATGTCGAGCACAGTGTCGGGCACAATGCCGAGCATAGTGTCGAGCACAATGTCGTGAACTTTCGTTCAATCAGGATGCAAGCCAGCCAAACAACGATTAACAACAAAATCACTAGTGTCGCAAGCACACTAGTGTCGCAAGATGAACACTAATGTCGCAAGATGAACAGAAACACCTTCTTCTCCAAGCAAAACACACACAAATCAACACAGAAAAGTCCAATCAGATCCAATTGATGATCTGATGATTCCGATTGAATAACAATACAAAATAAACCAATCCCAAACCAAATTCAGTCCATAATAACAACAAATAAGATCCAATTTGATTGAGTAAGTTTTTTGTCCAAAAACCTATGAATAATATCTCTAAATCACACCTAAATCACAGATCTATATGATGATGATAGATCTGTTGATTTCGATTGATTCTAACACTAAAAGGAAGCAAATCTCAATCCAATTCCATAGCAATTCACACAAGATCAGATCCAGAATTGATGAAATATGAATATTATCTAAAAACCCTCAAAAACCACAAATCATGAGCACAATGGCTCTGATACCATATTGTTGGTCCATGAAATCAGTAATTCGTGCTATATATGATTTAGATCTGATCACAATCAATTGATACCACTAGATCTAGCAACAATTGATTGTGATTTGTGACCAAAACTCACCCAAACCATTATAGCCCATTAAGAAATGATTAATTAAGAAGATTAGTAGAAGAAGATGGATCAGATAAATGCAACAAAGTAATAACAGATTCAATTCCTTGCAAACAATCAATAAGGTTCGAACTCAGTATCGAAAGATTAATTGTATTCAATAAGTTCAAAAGAGTTGTGTACAAAATGCCCTAACACAACTATATATACAGATCATAGTGTCGCAGGCAGTGTCGTAGACCCGACACTGCCTGATCGCTAATACACAGACAGGCTGCATGCGACACTATAGTGTCGCATGCAGTGTCTCATAAACACGCATAAAAACAAGTCTAAAGTAAACTAACCTAACTATTACAATGAAAACAAAATACGACTAGTCTATTACAAAGTAAACAAAATACAAATAACAACAAGGTGAAGTACCACCTTACATGTGGTCAACAATATATATATATATATATATATATATATATATATATATATATATATATATATATATATATATATATATATATATATATATATATATATATATATATATATATATATATATATATATATATAACGCTCGTTAGGTTTCTATGGCCGTTAAAACGTTTTAATTTATGACTAACGCTCGTTAGGATTATAACGAGCGTTAGATTAGAAGTGATACATCTTTCTTATATTCTAACGCTCGTTATAGTTCTATCGATCGTTAATTATTTTTGTATCTTTTTAATTTTAATTTTTTTTTGCTTTGTTGTTTTTCCTCTATATATACCATTCATTTTTTCAAAAAATAAATTACACAATCTTGTTTCACTGGTTTAAAAAAATGAATCCATGGACGGAAGAAGAAGAGTTGACTTTAGGAAAATCGATAAAACTAGAAAGGAGTGAGGAGCCAAATTGGGATCGGGTGTCTGCTCGGTTCCATCGTCACCTTCGACGTGATGAAGAAACCCATATCGTCATTCAACTCAGCAGTAAATGGTTTGATATGCATCGTAAAATGATTAAGTTTGACTGTTGGTCCATGAAATCAGTAATCCGTGCTATATATGATTTAGATCTGATCACAATCAATTGATACCACTAGATCTAGCAACAATTGATTGTGATTATTGACCAAAACTCACACAAACCATTATAACCCAATAACAAATAATAGATTAAGAAGGTAATTAGATGAAGTAGAATGGATTAGATGCAACAAAGATATAATTCAGTCAATTCCTTGCAATAAACAATCGGATTCGAAATCAAGATCAAAGTGTAATTGTATATCAATAAGGTTCCCAAGAGTTGTGTACAAAATGCCCTAAAACAACTATATATACAGAGGCTAGTGTCACAGGCAGTGTCGCATAGGCGACACTGCCTGCTCGCTAAGCTAAGACAGGCTGCATGCGACACTATAGTGTTTCATGAAGTGTCGCATAAACAAGCAACAAAGACACTAAATCATAAACTAAACTAACTATTACAACGAGAACAAAATACGACTAACCTATTACAAGTTAAACAAAATACAAATAACAACAAGGTGAAGTACCACCCTACATGTGGTCAACAATACTCTCCCTAGGGAGGTACTTCACCTGTTGGATCTCCCTCTTCAGCTCCAGCTTTCGCAGCACCAAAAATTTCTGTCAATACCCGAACGCCACCATTCAGCTCCGCTTGCTTTTGCATTTTCTCAGCTAGCTCCTTCACTTCTGATCTAATGCCACGAGCCCTATTCGCCACTCGCTCAAACAAAGCGGCTTCTTTCTTCGTTTCGGCTCCGGCCCCTGTCCTGATGGGGTTTTCACATAAAGTCTTCAGATCATTGTCAGAGATACCGAAAACCTCCATCGGGTCAAATAACCTCCATTCATACCCATCCTTCACACGAATGACCGCCTCCCCCGTCTGGTTATCATAAAACCATTTATCGAACTCTTGTAGTCTCGACGGGCTAGGGCATGCAACTCTCACTCTCTGAACAGTCTTTATCGGTTTCATTTTCAGCACAATCTTTCCTTTCCCCGTTACCCAATCCAAATCTTTCTTTGATCTCTTGCGCTCCAACTTATTGTACCCGAAACTCACAAAATTATCCTTTAATCCAGCCTGGATCTCCTCCTGGAGTAATTTCGCACGATCATTAAGATCTGCGTTAATCAAAGGTAGAACCGCCAAACGCCTCAAATCCCACTTCGGGAAAGTTTTGAAGTGTTTGCGGTTACTAACATAGCTGATCCCACCCCCTCTCCTTTTTATCATGAACTTCTGAAGCTCCAGACTGTATTTCCAACTGAATATCTTGTTATCTGAGTCTTTGGGGGTCGCGGCATCCAAGTTCTGGAACAGAGGCCTGACGGTTTCTGGTTCTTCTACTTTCTTGAACCAATCGGATTTGTCAAGCTCGATTACATCACCCTCGACTCCGCTCCTCTGAGCAATATACAGCATATCTTTTTCGTCAACTTCATAGAAATCGGGCTCTGAATCATAATCAATCAATTGTTCCTCCACCTCTTCTTCTTCAACAACCAATCTTCGTAAATCTGGAATTTTCTCAACATCAGCTAACACCTCATCACCCATCAAATCAGCATCAATATCGAAGCAGAAATCATCAGTAATTGCTGCTTCTTTACCAGATTTGCTCGCACCTACACCGTTGAAACCAGCAAACTCTGTTCGGCTCTTCCCGGTTTGAACCATTTCCTTCAATGTTGGATATTTTCCTTCAAACACCATCTCATTTATTTTGGTTTCAGTTTCCGGAACTCCTACTTTCACCTCTTTCTTCACCTCATTCAACTCTATCAGCAACTTCTTTATCAGCACCTGTTGGTCTAACACAATCCGCCTCAGGTCCTCCATTTCGGATTCCCTGTGCCTCTCCCTTTCCTCAACTTTTATTAGCTTCGTCTTTATCATACTTAATTCGTTTGCGAGCGACGTTTTCACCCCACGAATCACGTCCTCGTCCAATCCCGCAAACCCCGTTTTCTCTGATTTCTTGATAAACGTTTTCGGCACAGACTGTGACACTTCAGGCTCCTTCCCTTTAGCCCTTTTTATTCTGACATCAGTATCAGAATCAACTTGTGATTTATCGGCCGCCTTCCGCTTCTTCTTTCCTTTCGATTTAGCAATCTCAGCTTCAATCTCATCCAGCTGTTCCTCGAATGGCACTGATATTTTTCCAACAAACTTCTTGTGTTTTCGAATATCATCCTTGATTTTCTCTCTCAGTTCTCCAAACTGTTTCTCCTCCGACACTTTCAGCTTTTCTATGTACTCCCACCTTTCACCAGTATACATATTACGAAAAAGATAAGTTATCTTTCCCGTAATATCATGTCGAGGTGCGGAGCAGTCTGCAAAAATTCTAACATTCATCTTCGTCAACTTCAAAGGATCACCCAATTTCTGCAGATCTGGCTTCAGTTCATCAATAAAAATCTGTATGAAACGTGGATACAACAACTATTTGTCTTTCTTGGCAGCAGAGATGTTCTAAATCAAATACTCAAATATCATTTGCGGAATATTTGCCTTATCTCCTCTGCACAAGTTCAGCATTGCCCGAGCCCATTCAAAATTCAGACCATCAGTTCCACCCTTCCGATGATCTAAGCATACAATAATAACATGAGCTATAAACCTCCATTCTCTTGACAAAAACGTCTTCTTAATCTCCCGACGCTCCAAATAATCAGTACCTTCATACCTCATCTCCAGGAAACCTTCATAAACATCGGTGAGACTGAGTAGAGCAGGTATCCCAACATCTCGCTCTAAACGCAACATCCAGGCAATTGAATCAACAGTGAGCACAATCTCCTCCCCCATAATTCTCGCCCTAATCTCCGCCGGATTTGCATTGAGATTGTATGTCGCCGATTCCCAGAAATCCCGAATATGTTGCTGATCAATCACCAGATCCTTTGTGACCGCATAGAAAATTGGAGACGCACATAAACTTTCATTTGATGAGCCAAAGATGATGTCATCTACATACACTTGAACCAGTAGAATGTCGTCGCCAATGGTTTTCTTGAAGAGAGTCATGTCAATGGTTCCTCTAGTAAAACCTTTGCTTAATAGATATTGTGTAAACGTTTCGTATCATATTCGAGGAGCTCTGATGAAGTCCATAGAGCGACTTGTCTAATTTGTAGACCTTATCAGGGAAATTTACATCCATTTGATAAACTTTGAAGTTTTGTGTGCAGCATGGGCAAGAAAGATTCGGATGGCTTCAATTCTGGCAACAGGAGCAAAAACATCAGTGTAATCAATGTCGTCCTCTTGTGCGAAACCTTGAACGACCAACCTAGCTTTGTTTCGAACAACGACCCCTCTATCGTCAGGTTTATTTTTGTATACCCACTTCGTTCCGATTGTGTATTTGTTTGGTGGGAGATCGACCAATTCCCAAACTTTGAGCTTTCTGAACTGTTGGAGTTCTAATTGCATTAATTCTACCCAGCTCGGATCTTGTAATGCGATGTTAATATTCTTTGGGACGATCTGTGATAGAAAACAAGAGAATAAGCAAACATTGATAAGCCCAGACTGATGACGTGTACGAACACCATCAGAAATGGATCCCATGACCAGGTCATGAGGATGATCTTTTAGTTCCTTGTACAATGAATTGGATGTAGAGATATCTGAAATAGTTATGGTAGATGGATCAAGAGGAATAACAGGTGATGCAGGAGGAGGTGATGATGACGAAGGATCAGTGGGAATAACAACATCAAGTGTGGGTGGCAACGGTTGTGAAATGGTTGGTGAGGGTGAGAAAGTAGCAGAATCAGGAATAACTTCAGAATACACCAGAACGATGTCATCTTCTTCTAGGAACAATGGTAGATTAAAAGAGTTGAACACAATGGTTGCATCATAGAACCAGGAGGGTTCAGATACAGTATCGCACACATTTGATTCCTGCCAATCAACATAAAATGACTCTTGAACAATCTTGGTGCGCCTGTTGTAAACCCGATAAGCTTTCTGAGAAGAAGAATATCCAACGAAGAAGCATTCATCAGAAACAGCTCCGAATTTTGACGTTTGAGCTTGAGTATTTAACAAAGTACATGAACAACCGAAAGGTCGAAAGAAGTCAATCAATGGTTTTCTTTTGTGGAATAATTCATAAGACGCCTTCATCTTTGCTTTCACAATCAATACCCTATTCAGCACATATGACGCACAATTTACAGCCTCAGCCCAGAAAATGATTGGAAGTTTTGACTCGATCAACATCGTCCTTGCAGTTTCCACTAAGGTTCTGTTTTTGCGTTCAGCCACTCCATTCTGCTGAGGTGTCTGTGCGGCGCTGTACTGTCTCAATATACCCTTTTCTTCACAGAATGAGTCAAAAATATGATTTTGGAACTCCGTCCCATTATCACTCCGAATGGCTTTCACCTTCTTCCCGCTAATGGTTTCAATCTTCAGAAAAAGACTCTTGAAGGTTCCTGCGGTCTCCCCTTTATTAGAAAGAAAACATACCCAATAATATCTTGAAAAATCATCTGTAACAACCAAACAATAAGATTTTTTAGCAATGCTTTTTACACTGATTGGTCCAAACAAGTCAGCATGTAATAATTCAAGAGGACAAGAAATAGAATTAATCATTTTAGATTTGTGAGATTTCTTATGTTGTTTCCCCTTAGCACATGCCATACATTTCTCAACAACCGAAAAATCTTTTATGGGCAAGCCACGAACTAGATTATGTTTAACAAGTTTATTAATATTATCAAAATTAACATGACCAAGTTTCCGGTGCCATAAAAATGCTTCTGAGGAAGAAGCTTTTGATAATAAGCATGTGACACTGGAAGTTGACTCCTTAGAATTCATGTCAAGCAAGTATGTGTCATTCTTCCTTGGTGCGCACATCAAGATCATGTCTTCAGAAACAGAGAAATCCGGCTTCAGAAATAAGCATTCGATGGATTTGAAAAGAACCGGAATATTCTTATCACAGATTTGAGATACGCTCAACAGATTGAAGTGCAGTTCTGGAACATAGTTCACTTTCTCTAATGTCAACGATCCATTCGATACCTCACCTTGACCGATAATTTTTCCCCTTTCTTATCTCCTGCAAACGCCACATACCCACCATTTATTATACGGAAATTAGTATGCAGATCTTTCAAACCAGTCATATGTCAAGAACATCCACTATCTACATGCCACAGACTATTTGGCTTCCTCGGACGTTCCTGACATAAAATTAGCATAAAAACACAAAAGAAATCAATTAGAAACAGGAACCCATGCCTTAGAAGACTTGGGTTTAAACAAATAAAAATTAGCATAAAACTGATTATTTACAAACCTATTGAATCGATTAGTTAAACTAGAATTATTTACACTTTTGAACGAGTTCCAGACAGTTCTTAACAATGTGAGTGTCCTTACCGCAGCGGAAACAATGTGATTTAAAACATTTCTTTCTAGAATTACCGGTGGAAATGGGATCAATCACAATTTCTTCATCACATTCAGACATGTTTGTGTCTGAATCAGTGGCGGAGCTAGCCCAAAACTTGAGGGGTAGCCCTCTAAAAAATTTTTTCGTACGTTCATACAATAATAATAAGAAAACATTGATAAAAAAATACATACCTAAAAGATTTGTCCCCGTCGTTCTTTCATAGCTTGAAATCGAATCATCACATCCTCATCCGTTACTTTATCAAATATTTCTTTTTCAACCGTACAAACCAAAGCCCCGTTCAAAAAGTCGTCACCCATTCGATTGCGCAAATCCGTCTTTGCAAGCTTTAATTTAGAAAAACACCTTTCAACGGTTGCAGTAGCTACCGGTAAAACCAACGCAAGCTTCAATATCCGATAAGCCAATGGAAACGAACGATGCTTTCCAGTTTCCACCATTAGACGAGCAAGGTCACATAATCCATTTAAGTTTGCAAATCTATCATCTTCTCTTAAAGTGTGATAAAAAACATTAAGTTCACCCTCAATACATCCTCTTTCTCTTATAGTAAAATCATCTTTATACAACTCGGAAAATGCCACTATCTTTGATATGTCAAATTTAGCAAACCGATCACAAGGATTTAAACCCGACATATTTTCTAGCAAATTAGTGGATACCTCATTGAATCGATTTCCAAACTCTTGAATTTGCATATCCAAAACCTCATTAAAAATGTCAACGTCAAAATGATGTCGATTGGTTAATACATTCTTTCAGTTTCTAGGATTACCATAACTCTCCATCATATCTAACACCCTAATGTCATTCATTTCACAAAAAGATTTCACTTTTTCCAACATTAGCTCAAACCCGTTTTGTCTTAAGTCATTCAATGCACTTTTTGTTCCGTTTATCAACTTAGCCGCTTCTAATAGGTCTTGACTTTTTTTGTTGAAGATGTTTTGAAAGAATATTTGTGAACCCTAAAACTTTATCCATCAAGTGCAAATAAAAAACGCATTCAAATTCTTTGAAATAAGATAGAATACCTTTTGCGTTACTTCGTTTTTGAGAGCAATCTCCATCTTCTTTAACATAGCGAAGCACGGTAACAACTTCCGGAAATAATTTAAGCAAACTTATGATTGTTCTATGATGAGAACCCCACCGTGTATCGCCGGCTCGTGCAAGTGAAACCTCTTGGTTTAATCCTTTTCCAGTCTTAAGTTCACCTTTAAGGATTTCTTTTTCCACTCTCTCTTTTTTTGCTTCTCGTAACATATCTTTCCGTTTGCACGAAGCAGAAACCGTATTGACAACCATGGAAAGATATTCATAAAAAGTTTTGACACCCTCATGTTTTTTTACAACAGCCACAATTACTAACTGGAGTTGATGAGCAAAACAATGTATGTAATGTGCTGATGGGTTATCTCTTAAAATCAAAGATTTTAATCCATTAAACTTCCCTCGCATGTTGCTTGCTCCGTCATACCCTTGACCTCTTACCTGTTTAAACAAAAATAAATTATAAAAAGCAATCAAATAATCTCTATTAAAGTTTTAATAATGAAACAATGAAACTTATTACTTACTTGATCTATGCTCAATTGGTTATTTGCTAATAAAGAAAGAATGGCTTCTTTAAGAGTAGAGGAATTGGTATTTGTCACGTGAACAATTCCTATAAAACTCTCTTTCACAACTCCAAGTTTATCAACATATCTCACTACTACAGCCATTTGTTCCTTTAAAGATACATCACTTGACTCGTCAACTAGCAACCCAAACACATCACCTTTGATTTCTTCACAAATGATTTTGGTGACTTCTTTCGCAAAGCATTCAATAATCTCTTTTTGTATTGTTGGAGATGTCAATTTATTATTCTTTTTTGCATTCCCTAATGTGTACTTACCAATATCCGGGTTATTGGCACTAATCAACTTTAAAACTGCAAGAAACATACCTGGAGAACGAGAGTTTTCCGATTCATCATGAGCCCGAAATGGACAGGTGTTTTCTAAACAAAATCTAACACTCTGAACGGAACCACTTAATCGAGCCCGATTTGCAACCATTTCTTCTTTACTCAACTTATTGAATGCCTCATGAATAGATTGTTTCGGTTTCATAAGATCATCACACTTTTGCACCGCCTTATAATGCAAACTACGTACCCCGCCAACATGTTCTCTTATAGCACCCTTTTTAGTCCAATCACAAAAGCCTTTAGTTGACCAAGTTCCTCCCCCACCTTGGTTACCAACATTTTGTTTAAACAAATAACAAGGTAAGCAATATGCTTTATCCGCTTTTGTACTATACTCCATCCATGGGAATTCCACTAACCAATCTTTCACAAAACGTCTATTTTTACCATAAACTTCTTTAGATTCAAAGTTATGACTAATAGGTTGAAAAGGCCCTTTAACAAGATATGCTCGTCTTATCTCATCTATTTGATTAGGATGATAACTATCAATAGGTGGCCTATCAACGGGATCCGAAGGAAGATCATTCAAATCAATTTTGGTGGATCTTGAATGAAATGAAGTTGAAGACATACTTGGACCAAGATTTGAGCTACATTGACCAACATTATCATTATCCGGAGTTTCATCGTTACCAATATCCGCTATAGTTGGACTAACATCACTATTCACTCCCGGATTTGTATCAAGATTTGAACCACTTTGAGAAACATCAACATTTTCTCCTTCTTGAAACTTTCTTTTAAAAAAATTATCAATAAGAACTTGTTTTGGTTGTCTTTTCATTCTAAACCTAATTCAATAACAATAAATAATGCTAGATTATATATGTAATTCAAATTGAACAAATTTCACTAAAACCCTAAAACCCTAAAACTATAAAATTGTCAAGAAATACCTAGAACGGAGGTCTGGTCGGACTGTTGCCTGTTGGAGGTCTGGTCTGGACGGAAGAATGGCGAGGTCGGAGGCTGCTGATCGGAGCACTGGAGCAGGGCAGCAGAAGCAGTGCGCAGGGAAGCAGGAAGCAGAAGCAGTGCGCAGGGAAGGGAAGCAGCAGCTGATGTCGTTTTTTTTTTATTGTGTTTTAAAACTAATTTGGGTTTTGTGTTTTGGGTTTGGGTTTTGGGCTTGGGTTAAAAAAGATTAAAAACTTAAGTTTGGGCTAATGGGTAATGGGTTACGATTTAATTCCAGGGGTATCCTTCTAATTTTTCAGGGGTAGCCTAAACGTAAAACGCGAAAAAAAAAATTTTTTTTACCCTTGGCGCGAGAATTTAAGCCGTAGCCCGGGCTACCCCTGGCCCTAAGGTAGCTTCGCCCCTGGTCTGAATCACTAAAAGAAACAAACATTTCTTTTGTTTTTCCTTTTAATGTGCTAGCTTCATTACCTGTGTCTTTAACATGATTCATCTTAGAGTTGTTGTTTGTCTCAACGGGTTTGGTTATGCGGATTGGAGTAAAGGTCGGTATAGGAGTTGAGACAAACTTTTCAAAGCACTTTTTATCTGGCAACATATCATTAAATTCAACGAAAGAAACATGATCATCATTAACAGCATTCAGAGCATACACATCATTGTCAAAGTTTAGTACAGACGATTTAAAGTTTAAACTACTTGAATCACTTAACACATCACTCAAACTACTACTATTGTCTAAAGTAGACTTCTTTGAATTTAAACTATAGCTTGAAACAGAGCATCCTAATCCTGTTGTAGCACCATATTCGTAATCCTCTCGAACCTCCTGACGATTAACTCCTTCTAAACCTGCAAATAGATTGTTAGTGTGTTCTGTAATTAAATCATTAGTGGGATGAGGTTTGGGTATAGGAGAATAACAATAAGTGCTAGGTGGAGGATAAACATGAGGAAACTCATCATATCCTAAACCTGTTTTGATTCGAGCTCCTCTTTGCCTACAATTTAGTTCATCCTTTTTCATACCAGAAATGGTCCATCTATCAAGTTTAGTTTGAAGTTTACTGCTTTCAAATTCAGCAAGTTTAACACGTTCATCAAGCAGGTTAACTTCAACATTCTTTTCAAGAAGTTTTCTATTTAAGTGATCTATTTCTTGTAAAGCTTCGTTAAGTTTTACATAATAGTTCGCGTCATTCTTTTTAAGATCTGAATTAATAGTGTTGAGTTCAGCTTGATTAGTTAATAACAAACGATTAGCCTTATATACACCAAAAAGTCTAACCCGACAAGCCGATGAACACATGTCTTGGATTACCTCATAAGGAAGGCCCATGATAATCTTCTCGGTGGCCAGAGCCTTTTCACAGTTACAAGCGGGTGTATTTTTCTTCCTTTCTTCCTCCTTTTCATCTTCAGTCTCCTTCCTTTCTTTCTCAACTTTCATAGTTTCTTCATTTTTGCTCTCTTCAGTTGCTTGATTGATAATTTTCTCAGATTCCCTTCCAGCATTCAGAATGGTCTCAGCAACAAGAGCATGGTTAATTTCTTCCTGAACTTCTGCAATCTCAGCACTCCAGTCAAAGTTTGTCAACAGGGCAGTCTCTCTTGTGTTACTCGTGTTTCCTCTTTCAACAATAACAACATTTCTTGTGTTAGGAGATGGTGGTTCAAACACAATTGGTGATGGGCAATCTCTCTTGAAATGTCCGAGTTGTTTACAATTGTAACATCGGAGTTTAGATTTGTCGAACCCAACCTTTGCATTCTGGTTACCGAAGTTTCTTTTCCCATTTCTCTCCATAAAACGTCTTGCCCTAACAGTCAACATAGCCATTTGCCATTTTATATCTGCTTCTTCAAGGTCGTCTGGGTCAACTTGCAACATATCCTCCATTGTGATGTCTTTTCCCTTGACACCTCCGGCGATTAAGGCTTCATAGCTGTTTACAAACATTCCAAACAAGGCTATCATGTCATTAGGGACTTGAGATGTAACTAGTTCCTTTCCAACACTCTTTTGTTCCGATGAACCACCTCCTGAGATATATGAAAAACCAGAATTGTTTATTGAGTGTTCAGATGTGGATGAGAGTAATGCAGCGTTCTGGGTTTGTACTGGAGGATAGACGGCCTGATTGTACTCTCTCCTTTTGATATCAAGCTCGAAAGATTTCAGTTTGTTAACAACGTCCATGAGCTTATATTCAGTAAACATCTTCTCTTGCTTCAACAATCTGACCTGCAAACTCCATTCAGGAGGGAGTGAGTCCAAAAGTTTTGTCACTTGTTCAACTGTAGTCAATTGCTCATATTTCTTCAAATTGCTAGTGACGGTTAGGAAATGGTTTATGAGATCATAGATCTTCTCATTTCTAAGACCCATAAAAGAATTAAAATCTTTTTGTGCATGAACCCCCTAATCTTTCTGAAGATCAATGTTCCCATCATAGAACTCACAAAGAGCATCGTACAAATCCTTGGCATTTTCTGATCTCCAAAACGATTGTATATCTCGGAACTCAAACACAGTGTTAACGCACCAAAAGCTTTGTGTCACGATCTATCAGTTTCTTATCTCTTTCATTGTAAGTTTCAGAGTTTGTATTTCTGACAGTTGCATCACCGACGGTTGTGACGGGAATGTGTGTCCCCTTTTCGATGGACTCCCATTGGGTATGATCAGTGTATAAGTAGAATGCCTTTAACCTTTTCTTCCAATCCTCAAAGTTATTTCCATTGATAAGTTTTGGTGGTCTATTCGGTGATCCACTTTCCAAGTCAGCAATGGTAAAAGACATTGACATTTTGTTCATACAATAGTGTCGCAGAAATCAATAGTGTCGCAGAAGGATCAGTGTCGCAAAACTTACTAGTGTCGCAGACTAGTGCCGCAGACACTATTGCCAAAACACTTTGAACTTTCGTTCAGGGTAATGTCGGATACAATGTCGGGTGTAATGTCAGAAGCAATGTCGGGCACAATGTCGTTGATAGTGTCAGGGACAGTGTCGAACACAATGTCAGTGACAATGTCGTGAACTTTCGTTCAATCAGGAAACAAGCCGGTCACATAATGATCAACAACAGGATTTCAGTAGTGTCGCAAGATGAATACCTAGTGTCGCAAGATGAATCTGAAAAACCTCTTCTCCACGCAAAACACACACAAATCACCACAGAAAACTCCAATCAGATCCAATTGATGATCTGATGATTCCGATTGATTCACAATACAAAATAAAGCAATTCCAATCCAAATTCAGTCCATAACAACAACAATAAAGATCCAAATTGATTGAAAAGTCTTTTGTCCAAAACCGATGAAAATGTACTAAAATCACTCCAAACACTTAGATCTATATGATGATGATAGATCTGAAGATGTAGATTGATTCCAAAACGAAAATCACACAATTCTCAATTCACTTCCATACTAATTCACAACAGATCAGATCCAGAATTGATGAAAAGTTAATATTATCTAAAAACCCTAAAAAACCACAAATCATGAGCACAATGGCTCTGATACCATATTGTTGGTCCATGAAATCAGTAATCTGTGCTATATATGATTTAGATCTGATCACAATCAATTGATACCACTAGATCTAGCAACAATTGATTGTGATTAATGACCAAAACTCACACAAACCACTATAACCCAATAACAAATAATAGATTAAGAAGGTAATTAGATGAAGTAGAATGGATTAGATGCAACAAAGATATAATTCAGTCAATTCCTTGCAATAAACAATTGGATTCGAACTCAAGATCAAAGTGTAATTGTATATCAATAAAGTTCCCAAGAGTTGTGTACAAAATGCCCTAAAACAACTATATATACAGAGGCTAGTGTCGCATAGGCGACACTACCTACTCGCTAAGCTAAGACAGGCTGCATGCGACACTATAGTGTCGCATGCAGTGTCGCATAAACAAACAAAGACACTAAATCATAAACTAAACTAACTATTACAACAAGAACAAAATACGACTAATCTATTACAAGTTAAACAAAATACAAATAACAACAAGGTGAAGTACCACCCTACATGTGGTCAACATTGACATTTACTACCACCAGGTAATCGCAGAACAAAACGGCTTGGAAGTGCTAAATGAGTCTGACGTTATTTTCTTGGCTCAAGAAAAATATCGTTCAGAATTCGGTATTCCTTTTAGTCATTTTGCTACTATGGAGTATTTTAAGGCATCATTTTAACCATTTTTAGTTTATGTTTTGTATTGATCATCTGTGTTTTGTAATAAATGAGACTTTTGTTTTGTAATAATCATGTGTTTCGAAACAAATGTAGACATTGCATTAACATTAATACTTTTACATATATTTTCTGAAACTGTTTATGATGTACGCATTGCGCATATTTCGTCAGCCATAAACCGCCTAAATCTCAAGCAAACTCCTTGTATAGTTCCTTGCCGCCACTCCAAAGACCTGTTTTGAACAAGTCTACGCATTAACATACAAATTATAATACCAGCATCAACACCAATATGACCGGCGTCACCGGGCCAAACATTTTGAGCAAACACTGGTAAGGATTCTACCACTTCTTGACGAGTGTGTTCGCAATAATTTATCCGACCAAGAAATCATATGAAATAATCTTCAAATTCCAAAGCAATTCGCGAAAATCTAGTATGAACGCACGATAAACCATGACACATATTTGGAAGACATTCATATGGAAACCATATACGAATTTCTAATGTCCCCATATTAATCTCGAAAAGATACCAGTTTATATCGTCAGTAGATATCGGTAGATAACCTTGCAATTACAAAGAATAAATTTATTTATTGTGTTTACATAAAAAAAGTAATAAATATTATATTATTATCGTATCAACATCCCAAAATGCAGGATAATCTGGGTGAGACCCATCACCATATTGTAGTGAGTCTAAATCTCCTTGGATTATTAAGTCAAAAAACTCACTAGGAAGACATGTCCAAAACAAATTTTCCTCGGTTCTTTTGATTTCTTGTTGACGCAAATGCATCATTTTGGCTACCCAAACAAAAATATGCTGAAAATAAAACATTTAAATTACATTTAAATAAAATAAAATACAATGACATAAATGATTCTTATAAAAAACATACATATGACCAAATTAAACCGCTGTTCTCAAACCCTAGTAGAGCACCCCACCAGTTCCGATTAAGTTCATCGGCGTAAGGGCACACACACACACAGGACTATCACCATTCTGGTAAAACTGCACAACATTTCTTGACCACCCAACATTACTACGCTAGTTATGGTTTTCAACAGGTGCAGGAAATCATCTCCGTTTGAAGATGTACGACTTCGTCTAGGCATTTTACTGAATTGAAGGATTGAAAGTGAATGAAAATCGTTATCATTCGAACGATATATATATATATATATATATATATATATATATATATATATATATATATATATATATATATATATATATATATATATATTTATATATATATATATATTTGAAAGTGAATCTTATGTCAAATCAAATAGTTTGGGGCATTGACTTTCTAACGAACATATTAACGGTCGCTAGACAACTAACGGTCGTTATGTTGTCAAATTTAACGGACGTTAGGAAGTTAACAGACATTAAATGTTTATTTAACACCTAACGCTCGTTAGAGCTCTAACGGGCGTTATTATAGTGTCTTGTTAGACAAATAAGGTATGTGAATAGACCATGCCTGTATTAATATAGAAAAAATCTTTTTTGTTTAGTTGTAATATATATTAGAGGTAGTTGTTACTTACTTGGCAATATAAAAGAGTTTGTCTCACAATAATATTTTATATTTGAAATATGTGTATATCTATAATAAAAATATTTTATAATAAATTTAATTACATTTTGATCATCTAATATTTAGAAGAGTCTTTAGAAATTTAAGACTATTTATATTTTAAACTCTCTCATACTAGGGGCGTGCACGAGTCACGTTATATTTGATAAGGTATAAATATGAAACTTATGGATAAAGTTAGTAATAACCTACAATTAAATAGCTCAATTTTTTTAAACATACAAACTTTTTATGTGACTTTAATGGGATTTTTTAACATGGGTTAGAGTAAAGGACTAACTTTGTAACAGTTTATAAACATACATGACATTTGTGAAAAGTTTAGCAAAAAAGGACCAATAATGAAAAAGGGTATAAACTAAAGGAAGAAAAATGTAATTTGTTCTTAAATCTATTTAAATTAAGTATAATATTGATATACTAAAAAACCATTTTTTAAATAAAATCTTGTGTCCCGTTTTACCACCATTTTGTCTTAAAGCTGATTGGATTCATTCATGTCCCATTAATATCCTTAAAATCATTATTTGTGTTTTATGTTCCCAAGCGTAGCGTGACACTAAACCAGTATATAAATAAAAAAGATAAGTTGGATTTTAATAATCCTAGTTGAGTTTATTAATTCCTACCAGCATTCCCTTTTTCAATTAGTTTTCTTTATGTGGTTCGTCATTTAAAAAATTTAACGAGGTTAAGTTTTATTCTAATTTCAGAATTATGTTTTAGGGTTTTTGATCGGAAAGATGATATGATTCGATTGATGTAAAACTTACCTTGAAATGGTGCTCCAAACGCCAAAACAATTTTATGAAACGATAAAACTAATGCTGACTGGAGCACCAATTAAATAAACGAGCCGAACTCGAGATTGAAAAAGTCTAACGAGCCAAGCTCAAGCTTAAATGTACTTGATCCCGGCTCAGCACATTGGTACCCTAATGTTAAGATTATAGAGTGAAATCCAAGTACAAAAATACGATGAATATAACTATCCAAGATCGCTTGTCACACCCCTACAAAACTGGAAACACAAGAATTCAATGAAATCAAATATCATGAACACATTGCTTTATAAAATAATAATCGGTTCTAAATCGATGGATCGGTTGTTATTCTACAAATAACGAATCAACAATAGTTCTAAAACGGGGCGGGTATAGGTAATCCCATACCCGTACCCGTTTAGAAATAGGTGTCCCATACCCGCCCCCATACCCGTCGGGTATATGTCGGGTATTTACCCGTCGGGTATCGGGCATACCCGCGGGTAATCGGATATACCCATTAGTAACATAAAACTTACCCGTCGGGTATATAAATTACATCATAATATCAAAATCAAATGACACTTCAAATTACCATTTTATCATATTTAATAATACCATAATTCATAAAGATATTAAAATTATAAAATGAGATACATATATATTTAACTAAAAACATAATATATAAATAAAAAATATTAAATTATTTTCGGGTATGTTAACGGGTAAACGGGTATGGCTGATTGGGTAATCGGGTCGGGTAAACGGGTATTCAGGCAATCCCATACCCGTCCCATACCCACGAATTTTTATTTTTTTAATCTCATACCCAACCCCATACCCGTTTACCCGTCCCCGTACCCGTCCCAAATGTCTCGGGTTTCGGGTTTCCCCGTCGGGTTCGGGTTTGATTGCCATCCCTAGGTCAGATACATACATTTGACTTCAAGCATGCATGTTCATGTGTTCTCTCATGATTATGTTTCTTTGTGTATCAGTGTATGTGAGAAAGTGATTTCTTACCTATGAGATTTAAGTCTGTTGAATCTAGATATTTTAATAAATGAGGGTTTTGAGACCACATGTTATTTATATATTGAGACATGTTTCAACCTCATTTTCCTACTCAAAACATTGGAGCAAAAGTTTTCAAACTGGTCCTTTTAAATAACCCGACAGTGCAAATAATCCGGTCTGAGCCCTTCATGTATTTACCAACATATAAATTCTTATAACCCGGTATTAATCTACTCTCTCAGTTTTGGATACCACCAAACCCTTAATTTCTTTCATCGCCACTTAATGTTTCTTCTTCATCCAACATTGTTCTTTAGAATTACTGATGCGAACCATATAGTATATGAAAATGTGTAGAGATCGAAAAATCAGGTTTTAAATTTATGAAACGGAAAAAACCTAACAAGTTCACACAATTGACAAGTGTATCGGCTGTATGTAACAAGTCTAGTAAGTCTGGATATCATACCAAGGTATTTAAGCTTGGCGTCCTCAAGTACTGGATCTCTATCGACTTCTAACTAATGTAAAAACCTGAATTTTTAATTATAAAGACTAAATAAAACAAGTAAAAGAAAATTTCCTAAAAAAAAGATTTGGACTAAAGAAAATTTATCAAAAATAAGCGAAAGGCGAAAACTTAACTAAAATGAC
This sequence comes from Tagetes erecta, assembly GCA_030867185.1. Taxonomy (NCBI): domain Eukaryota; kingdom Viridiplantae; phylum Streptophyta; class Magnoliopsida; order Asterales; family Asteraceae; genus Tagetes; species Tagetes erecta. The sequence continues at coordinate 82,608,434 of CM061487.1, forward strand.
ACTAAAGGCGTAATTAAACTAAAGGAGAATGAGTGAAATGATGACTACTTAGGCGAGAATCGTGATGATAATCTAACAACTCTTGGCTTTCTGGATACGTGGCACCGGATTTGATAATATATACCTACTACTGATATAGTGCAAATTATATGTTTATCCCGTGTAGAGTTTATACCCTTTTTCGAGTTTTTTTAATTAGTTTTCTTTAGCTTTTATCTACTATTGATTTATTTGTGTTTTGTAGGTCCCAAGTTTGTGAAGGGTTGAAAAGAGAGCGAAAAAAGAAGAATGTAGGAAAAAACGGGATGCGAAAGGGAGTTACGAGCTGAAAATGGGACAAGAAACAAACACGAAGTTTCTGTTAAATGTGGTAGGTGGCGGTACCGCCACCTACTGACCTCCACGCCGCGGTACCGCCACCTAGGAGAGTTACGGTTGTAGGCTGGTTTTGACCTAGTTCGACGAGTTTAAAAGGTAACGCACAAGACGGCTTTTGGGAAAAGATTTGGAGGCTACATGAGACGAATTGGAGCTGAAAAAGGTTGATTTCAAGCTAGGGTTTCAAGTTTGGAGCAAGGAATCAAGTATTGGAGGTCGTCATTGGGTAGATTTCATCCGACCCGTTTGTGATTTGCATGCTTTTTCTTAATTCTTTGTCGTTTACACTCATGAATACATTAAACTTGAATGATTTTGTGTTTTTAACTTTAACTATGAACTAAATTTTTTAGTTACCTAGGTTGATTGCTATTAGTAACGGTTTATTGATTGAAGTTTAGTTTGTGGTTGTTTGATAAAACGAGTTAGTAATTTTATAAAAGGTTTGATTTTTATATTCTATGGTGTGTTTTGAATGAATGAATGGATTGTGTTATTTGTTAAATCGCCTTACGTAGCTTTGCAAATGTCTTTTGTGTATGGTTGCATATCAATATCGTTAACTTTTGTTTTCATGTTTTGAACGGTTGTCTAGACGTAGGAACCATAGGAGGTTAATTAATAATTCAATAAATTCATTTGTCCTACTAAGTCTAATACCCGAGAAGTGAGGATTTGTCGGCGTGTCTTGTTTATCTAGTCGTCAGAAATAGGGTACGAGAGGAACTTTTCTAATAACGAAGTAAACTTGTACGTTTGAGTCATAGAATTAATTATTAAACCACCCCTTGTGTCTTAGGATATATTGGATCGGTGAAACTGAGAGGGGAGCCGATCATAGGGTATTTAATTACTGTTAAAGGAACCGAGAGGCGATTTAACTAACTAGTGGGCTTTCGCAACACTTCGGATAACCAAAAGGTCACACCCGGATAATGGTCTAGGATCCTTAGGAAATCCGTAGAGTTTGTATTTTATGATCCTAGTTTCGTTTTAACAACCAAGTCTAAAGTTTAATCAATAATCGTTCACCATTAGTAGCAACCTAGGTAACGTTTTTCTCAAATCTGAATCAAGTCTTTTACGCCTTCAATTCGTTAATTTTACTCAAGTCTTTAAATTTAATATTCATTTAATTTATTTGTTCTCAAACAAAGTTTAAATCTTTTCAAACAAATTATTTACTTAGTTAATTTCGTTATTCATTTGTGTCTCTAGGGTTCGATACTTGGTCTACCATTAACTGTATTATTTCACGTCAGGTATACTTGCCTAGTGTGGTCTAGTTAGGGTAAATTAGGATTAAACTAGAGTGTCTAGATTAGGTTTTATTTGTTAATTTTGTTGACCGTTTTTAGCACATCAAGTTTTTGACGCCGTTGCCGGGGACACTTGGCCATAGTGAAATTAACTTTGATTAGTTTACTTTGTTTGTTTAGATGTTTTATTTGTTTTTCTTGTCTCTTCTTTTGTCTTTACTTAGTTTTTAGAAACATAAGTTTTTGGTTTAATTGTAAGTCGTTACTAGCTTTGATTAGGTCTTTAGTTGGTCCTTGGTTTTGTTTGTTGAGTCCTACTTCCTTTTTAGCCAGTTGCAAATTTTCTTAGTTTTTTATAGTTTAGGTTTTGTTGGTCTTTAGGGTTTTAGTGGTTGTTAGGTTTAACTTTATTTATTAGTTTAATTAATTAGTTAATTTAGTTTAGCTTATCTATTTTTATTTTTTGTCTTTTTCACCTTCTACTTTAAGAGATGATGTACCCACAACATAGTAATCAGGTAATAGAATCTTTAATTAGGATACCCATTGGACCCCATTGGTCACGCTATCGCAGAAATCATATGTTACACCCTACAGTTCCAGTAAGGAATGCGGTGTTAATGTTTGACCAAATGGGGAACTTAACAGCTTACCGAAGTTCCACTAGTGTCTTGATCGAACATAAGGATTCAAATCGTATCGTTCATGATTTGGAAGGGATAATAGGGTATGAGAACGAATTCGGTGAGTATTTCGATCTAATCGAGGAGCAGGAGACAATAACGGATGATGCGGTTCCACAAGATCTCATACAAGTCCCACCTCCTGCTCAAGAAGATCGTGATTGTGATGGTTCTTGTGAGGATGTGCACCCAAGAGAGCATAGTTTCATAGGTGATCCTCAAGATTGTTTCTTAGGCAAGTGTGTTGAAGAGGAGAGAGAGATTGTAGAGACTGTTGTTGCTCTCGTTATTCCTATTGGAAAGAAAATTCCTAACAGCACAGTTTGTTACATTCCATCACCAGAAGAGGTTAGAGAGGTTGATTGGCATGCTTATTTTGATGCTATTGAAGCTTCGTGGGAAAAGGAGCCTGAGGTAATTGATGCACCTGAACTAGAGACTTTAATGGACATCGTAGTCCCACCTCTTATTCAGCAGGAGGCTAAACCCCATCCTAGCCCCATGACATCGATTTGTGCGATTGACTATGTTAAGGAGGTTTTCTTTAGTGGGGATGAGAGCGAGAGTGAGGTTGAATATTCCATACCTAAGGTTAGTGATGATAGTATATTAGAGGTGATAGAGGATCCCTATGATTGGATGACTGAGTTTGAGAGGGAAATGATGGAGTCCCCAAGTTTAGGAATGATGATGTCCATGATAATGGGAGATAATGAGGTTGGAGATTATCTTCAGGACATTTACGCTCCCTTAGAGGTAGAGACGGGTGAAACCCCAAGTGTGGGGATGTTAGAGGATGAGATAGTGTTATATGATATACCACCTGACATACCATTAGAGATCATACTCCCAGAGCCTATTTCTGTTAGTGGTTATCATTATGTAGAGGGCTATGCTGATTATGTTGATTCACCTCCTAAGATTAGGCCCCCACGTAAAAAGATACGGGGGATAGGAGATGAGTATGATTTGCGGATGATTGAAACCCCAAGTGTGAGGACGTATAGGGGAGATATATTGCTAGGATATTTGTTAGGAGTTGTTTTTAGGCCTAGTAAGTTTAAGTGTTGGTGGATCAAACCAAGAGAGGTCGATGATAGTTGTCTAAGCTTTAATGAATTTTATATATTTATGGTAGCTGGTGTACCGCTTAGGGTAGAAGTGGTACCAAGGAGGATTAAGGAGAAGCCTCCTTATTAGGTCAAAGTTTGAGAGTTTTCAGGTGATATCCCGAGTGTAGAGTTTGTATGCTTATTTGCAAGTTTTTCATTTTTATCTATTATTTTATTTTATTTTTATTTGAGAGTTTTTATTTTTGTGTCGAGTCAGTTTTATGCTCGGGTATTTGAGAGGAACTTTTCTAATAACGAAGTAAACTTGTACGTTTGAGTCATAGAATTAATTATTAAACCACCCCTTGTGTCTTAGGATATATTGGATCGGTGAAACTGAGAGGGGAGCCGATCATAGGGTATTTAATTACTGTTAAAGGAACCGAGAGGCGATTTAACTAACTAGTGGGCTTTAGCAACACTTCGGATAACCAAAAGGTCACACCCGGATAATGGTCTAGGATCCTTAGGAAATCCGTAGAGTTTGTATTTTATGATCCTAGTTTCGTTTTAACAACCAAGTCTAAAGTTTAATCAATAATCGTTAACCATTAGTAGCAACCTAGGTAACGTTTTTCTCAAATCTGAATCAAGTCTTTTACGCTTTCAATTCGTTAATTTTACTCAAGTCTTTAAATTTAATATTCATTTAATTTATTTGTTCTCAAACAAAGTTTAAATCTTTTCAAACAAATTATTTACTTAGTTAATTTCGTTATTCATTTGTGTCTCTAGGGTTCGATACCTGGTCTACCATTAACTGTACTATTTAACGTCAGGTATACTTGCCTAGTGTGGTCTAGTTAGGGTAAATTAGGATTAAACTAGAGTGTCTAAATTAGGTTTTATTTGTTAATTTTTGTTGACCGTTTTTAGCACATCAACTACTAAGGTCTCATGGATGCTAGAAAGTTCTAAAATAAATATGTGAAGTTCACTGTGTGAGGAATGTGTACAAATCATTCCCGGATGTCTAAGGGATCCTAAACTGGCTCACCTCTTAGTTTACTAGTCCATTTATCCTAGAAACTAACTCTATCAATTTACTAAAATAACATGATCCATCGGTTTGTTATAAATTAAGAATAGATAACACAAGTTGTTACTTTTTATTAAGTAAAACTCACTCTCGTAGTGTTTTAACCCAAACCAACTAACAAAATGAAGAAAAAACAACAAACTCCTATCCCCAGGAAACGAGTTCGGCTATCAAATCGGCTCGAATCCACAAATCAATCTTATCTTATGAATTTTTATTCCTAGATCTATCTAAATAATGTCTTCATCTAGCGCTTTTAACACTAAAAATAAAAATATGATATTTATCACAAAGCTATCAAATCAATGCAACAATAACCATAATCAAGATAAGCTATTATCAAAGATCATAAAACCAATACACATATTGCATACATAATCATGAACAAACCAATTTTTCACTTAGAGCATCCGTCCAACATAACACAAAGAACCAAAAATCATCATAATATCATCATTTATCCATAAAGCCTAAGTAGCCATGCAAGATCTAGACTAATATCATAATGAAAATGTAATCCATCACAAATAAACCTAGATCTAGCATCATCTCAACTAAAAACATTAAAACAACTTAAAATGCTCAATGTAAGAAGAGATCACACCAAATTTGGCCACCAATCTTTAATCAAATTGTGGATCTTCAATATCTTCAACTCTAATCTTTAAATCAACAAACGCTAAGCTCTAAGCAACTCCAAAACTCTAGATCCAAGTCTCTATTCTTCAATTCAAGCCTTGATCTTCACATTAAAGCTTTGAATCATCAACTTGAACCTTCAAATCTTCAAATCTTGACACCAAATTGATCTCAATTGCTCCCTTCCTCTCTTCCAGCCGTTTGTGTGTGTGTAAATATGAGAGGAGATGTCTTAAAACCCGTCATAAGATGCTTAAATAGGGAAACTTAGGGCATTTTTCACAACTGGGAGACCTAGCGGACCGCTTGGGTGCAAATAAACAAATCCCAACGGGGCTATTAGGCGGTATCAATTTTGGTAATCGATGCAGGCCACCCAGGGGAGCGCTCGAATGTAACTCTTTTAATTCACAGCAGACCATTGGGGGTCAAAATAGTAAAAAGTCAACCTTTTCTGGATTTTTCTCGTTTTCGCTCCTATCCTGCTCTTTTCATTCAAATTACCTAAAACAAATAACTAAAACCAAACATATTTACATAAAAAGAGATTAAAATGTGACAAAATGTATCTAGTTAAACCATGTGTTTTACAACATATCAAATACCCTCACACTTAACATTTTGCTTGTCACTAAGCAAAATATTTACATTCACATCCAACATAATTCTCAAACAAAAACGTCTTCGTTAGGTAAAATCATATTCAAACCATGGGATCCGTAACTTGTTATTTTATATTTGTTATAACGTTTAAAGATTTACAACCCAACTAGCAATGTGAAGCAATTTAAACCAAAGACATACCAAATCAAGCTTTGTTCACCTTTAAGTATCAAACCCTACATACTTGCACCCCTCACAATAAAACAATCACTCGGGTTAAATATGAAATTTTGGAGTGATACTCTCAAGACCAATTAAAGTAGTGCAATTCAACATAAACTTGAATGCCAATCAAATCTCCACATATTGACAAGTATCAAGAGATTTTTATTCGGGTTGTAACGTGACTAGGGCTAAGAGTATGTAAACAAAAGGGAACCAAACGAAAGTGCTTGAAACCCGAATTTGTTAACATCTAAACAATAAAAATATTAAGGGGTAAATGCATATTTCCCCCTCCAAAACACTTTAAATGTATATTTACCCAAACAAAAAAATCAATTGCATATTTCCCCTTATAAACAACTTTAATTTGCAAATATACCCATTTTTAATAAGGACATTTAGTTAACATTGGGTATATATGCAATTGATTTTTTTAGTTGGAGAAATATGCATTTAGGGTGTGTTTATAGGGGTAAATATGCAATTGAATCAAATATTAAACTTGTAATCAAAAGTCAAAACCTGGATAAACTTAGATCCCCAAATCTAATAAACTATGAACTTCAGATCAATTTTGTTGCTATTTTTATTCTTTTCTCATTTTTATATATTTGTTTCTTTTTTTTTTCTTTTTCTCTCTTTTTTTCATATAAACATTTATTTATGCCTTCTAACCATATATAAACTTTTAAAAATCTCCCAAAATGTCAAACTACTAAAATTAATAAAAAGCTTTGCTTAGACATTAACTTAGCCGGATTTTCAAACACTTGGGTCAAAACAAACAATGTTTAATATAAACGAAATGGAAAATGCTAAATGAGTCAAAACAAATAAAAATGCTAAGGCTCAGACATGGTAACTTGGGAAATATATAAAAGGGTAAGGTATATACATGTTGGATAAGGTGAAATCTAAGTGCCTCAATCATATTCTTGTTTTTATTTCAATTCTAAGGTTTTAAATTGCATCAAAACATACAAGTTCTATAATTGCGACAATAATAATGGCCAAAGTATCAACAAATGAATAATGAGCATATACATGTAATGTAAAGCTCAAATAAGGCTTAAAACTCACAAATAAAGGGGTATGGGATATTGATACAAGCATTGCATAAGTTTTCAACCATCCGGCTCACTTCACTATCCTGCGCAGAAACCTCATGGTGGATGAAAGTTAATGATTGTTTAATAGCACATGGAGAAATAAATGAATACGTATAATTTTAATCTATTCCATATTTTCACACAATACTATACATTGTTTAAAACCATACAACAACATAAATACAACTCTTTTAATTTAGTATGATAGGTTCATTTTCCCTAGATGTGAAGCAGTGAAGTAAACACTTAAGCTGCATAATCAGAAAACCTTGGGAAGAATATTTGTTTAACTAATTGATTTAGGTAGTGAGTAATCATAAGATTTCATATTATTCAAATAATGATTTAAAGTGAATAAATTGATCCAATTAACATGTAAGGTTACGAGTTTATATTGCACACATAATTCATAAATGACAAACATTGCATAATCAAAGCTATGATAACTGTAACCACTTAATCACATAGGTTAAGCCATAATGAATAAAAATGAGTAGAAAAATATAAAGAAAATAGTTATCAATCACCACTCCAGAGTGTATGAGATGGGTTTGTTAGGCCGATAAATCGATCATTGATTACCGCGGTTTGAATAAATTATTGATTATGCTAGTGTATGTTGTCTATCAAACAACGAGCACATAATGCAAATGGTAACATAAACATGTATTGAATTGAAATGAGTAATGAATAAATGAATAAAATGAACTAAGTGAGTTTGATATAAAGTCACATTAGTTTCCCCTAAAAGTATAAAAGATAAAAAATGGGTATGAATACTCACTTTGATCAACAACAAGTGACAAAGAAAAATTAATTAACTTGAATCAAGGCACCAGAAGGTCCACTTAAAAGTCAACCAAAGATCGTTGTCTTAAAATAGAAGAACATACTTGGTTTCTAAGGATGATTTGGGACTAGGATTTATAACCGGAATTTGTTTTTTTTATAACAATGATTTGAATAGAATAAATTGGTAATTTATCCGAATATATAATAGTTGAATAACAAAATAATTGAGTTACTAATACTAATTAAGGGGCTGTTTGACAATTTCTGAATAGTTAAGTGCTAAATGGTTAAGAGGTCTGAATGGTTAAGTGCTGAATGATTAAAAGGGCCTGTTTAGTTGGATCTCTGAATGAGATTCTAAAAATAACAAACAAATCCCAAAATTTTTCTTTCATTTATCTTGTCCCACATTGATGTGGGAACAAAAACATTATTAGTTTATATATGTTACTTTTCATAACATGTTAAATTCTTATGTTATGTTTTACTCTACTATCTAGCCACGCGCAGGGGGAGCAAATTTGGTAAAAATGCGACGTCTACGCGACCTGCGGACCCTAATGCAGGTCCAAAAAACCGGGCCCATACGAAGACGGTTTTTTACAAATCAAAATGTTCTTATCTTGATTTTTTTCTCTTCTTTTTAAAACAAAACCTAAATGAAAATCTTTTTATCTTATTTTTTTCTCTTCTTTTGATCACTCTTCTTTTTAAAATAAAACCTAAAAACCTGCTTCGTCGTTCTCCCTCTAATCGCCTCCCATCATCTGGTCATCATCTCCATCGTTCTCCCTCTGCTCGCTGCCCATCAGATCTTGTCTCCGTCTCCACCTCTCTGCTCGCCGCCCATCAGATCTTATCTCCATCTCCACCTCTGAACAATTCAGCATCACCTCGTGTCTGAATGGGTCAGAGGCTTCACCTCTAATTCGCTCAGAGCTTACGTTACAATCAAACACCTCCGAACCTCTGACCGATTCAAAGGCTCATTCCATTCAGAGCCATTCAAAGATAAACAAACACCCCCTAAGTAATTAACAAAACAAATGATAATAACTAAAATGTATAATGATAGTTAAATTAATAGGAAACTGATTAATTAACTAATAATGTTGATAATAATCAAATAATTAGTTAAATTTGATATAAATTATTTATTTGATAACTTTAGTGCATTTATAGAGGATTAGTCAAACAATTTAAAATTCTTGCACTTTTATAGTCTATTTTTGTAACTTATGTATATTATTTAGTAACTTTTTGAAATTAAAACTAACCTGAATCTAGTTTAGGGAGGAGGAAGTGGCTCACGAGGAAGGAGGGAGATAGACGAGCTTGTCATGAGAATCATACCTTGCCAAACAAGCTTGTCAAACGAGATTGAAAACAAGGTTGTAACCTCGTGAACGAGGTTTATTATTTGAATGGTCCTTGTTGGGAACCTTGAGAGGATCATTCCCACCTTAAAAAAATGTAAAGATGTGAGAATAGATGTGCTAGCATGATATATTCTAATTGGTTAAAAAAATTCCTTGTGAGGACCACTCACTGATCCTTTAATAAAATGAAAGATAGGAGGTGGGATCAAAGTCATCAAACCCATGTCCCTATTTTCAACACCATATAGTTTATCCGGTTGGTCTTTGCATGTTTGTTGTAAGAAACCAGAACAAAATTGTTTTAATGTTTTATTTTAAGAAAACTCATAATTCATATAAATCCTAATTACCTAATCATCCTAATCAAGTAAGAAAACGATAGTCTTGATGCAGTTTAAATTAGGGCTTCTAATCTACGAGTGAAAACAAGTTAATTGGAGGTAACAAATACCTTGAACAACGACGAGTTGATAATGATTGAAAGAAAAGAAGAAGTCGACTATTTTGAGAATGCAATTTACTGTAATGTTATAATGAAATTAGACGTCTGGAAAGCTTCATGGACTGATTTTGAATAATAACCCCTATATAATTATAGAAGGAAATATGAGTAGATGATGAACTTATTCAGGAGGGATCCAAGAATAAGATTTGTTGATTGATGAGAGTGTATTTTAGGTGCAATTGGATATCCAGAGAGATTCACTCATTTCGTATGTGTTTTTCACAAACTATTTAGTGTAAATTTGTTCTAACTTCTAAATGTATCCAAATGCGGCTTGAGTCGTATTTGGTAATCTTGGAGATTGATTGTCACACCTGTAAATTTTCACAAACGAGGTTCTGTAGGCGTGTGACATACCAAGACCTCAATCCATTAGTTATAACTAACACTGACTTAACGTTTTAATAAAACATTTAACTTTTGATATAAACCAAACTTTAGGATTTAAAACGTAAGCTAGAGTTTAGCGGACACTTAAATGAAATCCCGTACGCAAAACCCGCGCACAAAACCAAAACATTTATTTACAAACCAATGCATAAATACTGTATTTAAAACAATCCAAAATGATAACCTATGCATGTCCTACGTGCACCGCTCCATAATTACATGAGAAAAACATACTTAAAGTGTCAATAAAAAAGTTGGTGAGTTTAATGAGTAAAGTACAATATGTTCGTTTGGTTTGCAAGACCGTTACGTATTACTTACATGTTTTAGACTATTGCTGAACAATTTAAATTGTGCCTTGTTACTATCTTAACCAAAATGGCCATTAGACTTAAGGGCAATTTACACCACTTGTCTCCAAGCTAATGGTGGGGTCTGTCAAACTCGTACTACAACTCAAATTTCTCCGCTATACCAAACATACTCACAGCTTGAATAAAGTAAGGTCTTGTGGTTAAAAAGTTTGTGCCATTAATATAAGTACGCGACAATAAAGTAAAATGAAATCTAAAAGAGTTGCCCGAAGGTGTTATAAAATGAGTTGCTCAATGGCACGGTAAAAGACTTGCCCGAAGGCATTGTGAAATAGTTTTCCCGAAGGCCTTGCCTGAAGGTACTGTAAAAATCTTTGTGTGCTTTCTCCCCGGAAACACTACTAGAAAATCCTGAAATAACGATGGCCATTTCGGTCGCAAAACGGTCTCAAAAGGCTCTCTACAACCGCTTTGCAACCGGAAAGTTAGTTGGAAAAACGCTCGTCTCTAATGCCCTGCAGCAACCATTTTGCGGCCGCTTTCATACTTGCGATCGCATTTTCCGTTGCAAACCTTGCGATTGTTGTTGCTGTCGCTTATTTTTTGCGACCGCTAATGTTTGCGACGATTTTGCGACCGAATATATTTTGTGACGATTTTGCAACCGAATATATTTTGTGACGATTTTACGACCAGCTACTAGTTTTTTGTAACTCTTTTAGCGACCAAAAGGTTCCTACTGGTTGCACAGCTGCAACAAGCTTTTGCAACACTTTATTAAGCATTAAAATGCACTAATAATGCTCATACTTCAAAATTTAACATTTATCAAATATTTAAAAGTACATTAAACAATCCAAAAAACAATCCAAAAGTAAAATGACCAAACATACTTTTAGCATACTTTCAAAGTTTTCCATAGCAACCCATAAACAAGTTTTTAGCCATAACTTGATGATTGTCCTCCTTGAGTCATAACTTCTAGCATAATATCAATGGTTTCCATCCTGTTGCGCATAGTTTCGTTTTCCGCCGCCAACCCCTCAATAAATCCATTCATCCTTTCTTTCTCTTCATCTTTTTCTTTAACGAACTCGTATATAACTTTGCTCAACCTTTCTATTTACATAACACCCCATAAACAAAATTTGGATGAATATAGATGATTTCCCTAACAAACACTAGTTTAATTATCCGCTTTAACTAAATACAAGCTCGGCTACATATCAGTTGTCACAGTACACATTTCAAGATGAATTTATTGAACAATTTGAAGCTATTTTCAACCCAAAACAAAACATAACTAGCACAAAAAGTAATACTTATTAAATAATAAACATATTATGAACTAAATTAAGTTATGGTTATAGCCTTCCCTAATTAAACTTAAATTATGTTAATGGGTCGAAAGCAATCTGAAATCTGAATGTTTTTTTATCCTAGCAGCAAACCATCTTGCTTTCATTTGTATAACTAATAACACAAACTATTGAATAACATCTGCAAATTATATGTTTGTAGGTTGGTTATACCTCGGGGTTTTGTCTACCATGTGTATAGGAGTCGCTAACATTGCTTAGCCTGTACACTTTACCATTTAAATGGTTTAAAAACAGGCAAAGAATTCACCTTTGAGTGCGTTGCAACAAATAACTATGCAACGATAAATCCTAGATCGTCCTATGACTTGCACGTGTATATATAGGGGAGAGTTATCTTACAAAGGGTTGGGAATCTAAGAAGGCTATAAAGAATATTTTAGACACAATGCAAGTAAAAAAAACCACAATGACAGGTTAAAAAATATATTAAAAAAATATAAATCGAATTTATAAAAAGTAGCTCGGAGACCTTGTTCCCATTGTTGTCCTCTAAAAAAAATTAAACGAAAAATAAACGACAATAAAAAAATTAACGTTTTCATTGTGTCTAATTTTTTTTTTCATTGTGTCTTTTATAACTTTATGACACAATGAAGATAAATTAGACACAATGAAGATGGTAATTTTTTTTATTTTTTTAATTTTTTGGTTTAATTTTTTTTAAAGAGGACGAAGAGGGGAACAATGTCTTCGAACTACTTTTTTAAATTCGATTTAGATTTTATTTTATATGACATTGGGTCTAAATGATCATTCTTAGCCTTCTTGGAGCATTCACATTTGAGAAATCAAATGTATGTGAGTGAGGTATTTAAAGGGTGGGTGTGAGTGGTTGTGAGTGAAGGAAAGAGAAAATTTGATGGTCGATGAGAGAGAAACTTTATATTTGAAAAACTACTGTTCACCCTCTATAATTTTTAATATTTTTAAAAGTGGTTGTAAGTGGAGAAGAGAGAAACTTTAATGATAAATGTAAAAAAATATTATTATTTAAATAGAAGTAAAGAGAAAATAGTGATTTTTAGTGTAAATTTGAAGATAGAGCAAGTTCCTCTACTGTGAATGCTCTTAGATTCCCAATATTTTGTAGATGAACATAGTACACATGTGAAATTACGAACCTGGTTACATTGTATGCATATCAATACATATAGACATATACATACATATCTAGAATCTTACATACATTTATATACTTCACATACTTTCTTACACTTCACATATGATTGTACATCTGTACACACTACCTTCATACATTTCGCTATACATACTTTTTTAACATAAACATGCTACACTTCCATATCTCTAATATACTAAAGGAAAACCAAAAAAGCTTAGGTGTCATCTTTTTAAAGCTTCTAGCTTATGTGACATGATTTGAGAATTTTTTTCACAATAATGATTTTTTATTTAAAATATGTATATAAAATGTATTATAATAACACTAATTACATTTTGGTCCCCTAATATCTAGGAGAATTTTAAAAAGTTTAAAAGTAATTATATTTTAAACCCTCTACTACTAGGGATATATATACATGAGTCTGTTTTTATTTGATAGGGTATAAAAATTTTCATAATAATGATTTTCTATTTATTATACGTATATAAAATTCATTATAATAACACTAATTACATTTTGGTCCCCTAATATATAGGAGAACTTAAAAAAATTTAAAAGTAATTATATTTTCAATCCTCTGCAACTAGGGATATACATGAGTTTTTTTATTTGATAGGGTATAAAAATGAAAGTTAGAAATAAAGTTGGTAATAATATACAATTAATGACTTAAGTGTTTTATAAACATACATAAACTTTATATTTAATTTTTAAAAAAAATAAATTACACCATAAAACTAAACATTTAATTCTCTTTAATTTGAGTATAATATTGCTATACTAATTAATAATTTTTAAAAAATAAATCTTTTGTTCTGGTTTACCACAGTTTTGGCTCAAAACTGATTGGAATCGTAATAAATATCCTTAAAATTACAACTTAAGTTTGTGTTCCCGAGCGTAGCGCGGACACTAAACTACTATATATATATATATATATATAGGGGAGAGATCAAGAGAGAACTCCATATTAAGTTGAGAACTAGAGAACTAAAAAAAGGTATGGATGGAATTTTTAAAGGAGGGGTAAAATTGGAACTTTAAATATGTAAATTTTTAAACATTTCTATCTTTTGCATACGTTAAGTTTTTTAAATTTTTTTTGCACCATTAGATCAAGATTTTCATTATCTTTCATTTGAGTATAAATAACATTATAAAAAAATAATTTTTTCTCGTTTTTTTAACTTTCAATACTGCATATATGTATATACGATACCGTATGTTTTTAAATTGGGGAAATGAATACGGTGTTGTTATGAACCTAAATTACCCAAGAAACCATCAAAACTGCATACTTTGATAAAATATCAAAAGTTCAATGACATTGATTTCGATGACGTTATCACAAAAAACAACATCATCATGCCTCAATTCCAAATTTGGATTTTCTCATATGATCGTATTGACATTGCTAGCAATAACTTGGTCCACGTTATGTGATGTGGTATGAATATATGCAGCATGCGCATATCATAATACCAATTATATGAGTCATGTTATATTAATCTGTTAGTTGGAATTGAGAAGCCAAATTGAGTTACGATCGATTTTTAAAGGGCGGATAATATTTTACTAAAATGAATGACGATTATTGAGTAAATGAGAAAGAGAAAAATTATGATCTAAGAGGAGAAGACTGAGTCGTCCATTAACATTGAATAAAGATCAATGAGTTAAGTTTTCTAATAAAAAAATTTAAGTTAATTTATCAAAGCTACATAATTTTAATGGTTTTACGGGTAACTTAGGTGCATAACATCACCATATTCACTATCCCCTTTTAAATTTTATAGTATTGCATATATGCAGTACGTATACTACATATATGTAGTGTCCAAGTACTACATATATGGAGTATATGCAATATTGATGCATTGTTATCTTATAGTTTGAATTTCAAGTTTTTTTTACTTTTTTATGATATTTATCATTGGTTTATTAGTTTATTATTATCTTTATGTTTAGACATAGTATAAGTATTGGTTTTCTTTTCATTTGCCATAAGTTTTTTAATATATATATATATATATATATATATATATATATATATATAGATTGGGGATTTTCTAAAAAGACTCAAAACTCTAAGAAGTGTAGGAAGCAATCAACAACAAGCACGTGGCCATGATATAAAAAAAACACAGAGGGGCATCTTCGTCATTTATACGCGCGATGCTGACTTCGAAATCCTGGTATCACTCGCGATGTTCAGTTATGGTGTTTTTTTGACGTTTATTAATTACGAACATCTGTTCAGGTATGGCGTGTTTTTGACGTTTTTCGTTTTAATTTTGAATCCATAATCATTCATCTATGACGAATACTGAAAGCGATGATGTTTTTGTTTGTTTTTGACGTTTTCGTTTACTAATTACGAACGTCCGATCAATGTTCAGTTCTTCTGAATCATTGTGTTTTTAACATTCTGAATCATGGTGTTTTTAGTGATCAGTTCGAATGTTAAAAACACCATGATTCAGAAGACATAGATCCATTTGATAGTGCTAAGAAACACCATGAGAAAAGTTAGAATGTGTGAGAAATAAAACACCAAAAAAGTCAATTGTTTTTACTGTGATCAGTTCAAACATAAAAAACACCATGATTCAGACGACATAGATCTAAGAAACACCATGGGAAAAGTTAGAATGTGTGAGAAATAAAACACTAAAAACGTCAACTATGTAAAAAACACCATGATTCAGAATACACAGATCTAAGAAACACCATGGCGTTTGAATTTTGTGTTAAAAACGCACGGATCTAAGAAACACCATGGCGTTTGAATTGTGGTGTTAAATACGCACAATGACAAACCTACCCTCAAATCCATCTCGCGCATGACCAAAACATCAAAATAATTACAAAAATGCCACCGCGTCCATCTGGGCCGTAAAACACCATAATCCGACGTCTCAGATTACTTCTTAGGCTTTTTAGAGTTTTTTGCCTTTTTAAAAAATCCCTCCCCTATATATATATATATATATATATATATATATATATATATATATATATATATATATATATATATATATATATATAGGCACTCTCAAATAAGAACACTTATTAAGTTGAGTACAAAAAGTACACTTTCTAACCAATCATATAATTTTTAATGTTTTTATGTAGATGTTTAATTATAATTTTGAATAAGGGCAGATTTGTAATTATGATTTCATAATTTCTGGATAGTGGGCTGTAACCGTTCTCCATTTGTATTCAAATTGATTAAATTAGACAATCTAAAAAATATATTAATTGACAATTTCATACTTACTCTTTTCTAAATTCCATCCTTATCGTCATTCTCAACCCTACACCTCTAAACAACATCCACCTCTTCACCGGTGCACCCAAAAATCACACCTGAAATGCCATTCCGATCTCTAAATAGTAACCAACAACGAGGGATCTGTAGGAACCGTTCGTACAAAAAACTAAAAATTCTTTGATCAATTCAATTACAGTGCAAAGAAATAAAAAATACAAGTAAATTACATTATGATTACAACCGAAATAAAATAAGATACAAGAAATGAGTAGAAGCAGAAGCAAAATCATGGCTGAGGATTCGTGTTCAACACGGGTCCCTTAAAACAAATTCCGAGTCTCCCAAGAGAACTCGTTTGTTTCCCAGGGTACAACAGCCGAAGCAGTATGTACTGCCGGGATTGACACACAACCCGAATTGTACCAAGAAACATGCACATAATCAAAATATGTTGAAAGTTCTTTAGAGAGAGAATGAGAGAGATTTAGAGAGTGAAGTTATTTGGTGTAAATTAGTGTATCTTTTAACCAAGACTCACCTTGGTATTTATAGGTGAAATGAGTCAAATAACCCATTCATTACCCATAACCAATGAGTTGAAACACCCCATTAAACATGAATAATGAGATGAAACATCTCATGTAATAAAACTATCACATTAACTAAAAAGTTAAAACACCAATTAACATATTACTTTGTATTTTTCACAAATTAATTATTATTTTTGTTTTACAAAGTATTCCAACAATCCCCCACATGGGAAAAAGACAAAATCTCATTTTCTCAAATGAAAAACCTATTTTCTCATGTGAAAAACTCATTTTCACATATTACTCCAACAATCCAAATTGATCGTTACATACAAATTTCTTAGATATAATTCAGCGGTTGAGTATTGCCGGATAGGTAGGTGTTACCTTTGAACCTTCCGTTGTGATGCATACTTAGTCTCCTAGTGGTTCGGTAGACGTGATGTCCTTGAACCAACCACCATTTATGGAGACGACAATACACTTCACACAACACTCTCCCTGGTTCGGTCAAACCCTCATTGTCGTGTCCGTTATGGTCATGGAACACTAGCCTGGTTCTGCAAAAGCTCTAGGAATTGCGCACCCCACAATTTCATTCGAAGCGACCTCACTTCTCTTTCACATAGGTGATTTATCTAAAAAATCATTAGAAGCATTAAGGTTACTATGATCACGCAAATCATTAACCATACGGTATGCTTAGCCTCACAGCGTGTCACTGTTGTTATAGGAATGGACTAGGAAGTATTTAAGCTCCCTTTATAATTTAGGAGGACATGTATAAACATTTATACATATTAGCTTATATATCAACTGATATATTAACTATGCCCCCACAGTGACCACCCTTTGATATATGAGTAGGTTGTCCTATTGAACTTAGATCTTGGGATCTCCAGTCAACTAAGTTAGGTTTTCCTTCATATACCATTTTTCATGGGCTTTAGTCTCATTCCACAACTCCGTCTCTCATCAACCCACGGTTGTTGGATCCAAAACCATTATCTATGACTTCGTCAAGTCAATACATATAATTGCAGTTGATGAGTTGTTATGATGTGTTATTAACTCACAAGTTAATCTTGCCTTTTTACATTTTTAAGACAATAACCCTAGGTATCAACCCGAATAGGTATATTTTTGTCTTTAAAAATACATTTCAAGGCTAACATATCCATGCCATTAGTAATTGGATGTCAAATATAACTAATTGACCTTCGAGTCTAACTAGTAGATTCGGTCACATATTTGCATTATATTTGTCTCAACAAAAGGTTCCATTTTGATACGGGTTTGAGAACACATCTCAAATACAATATCTCAAATGGCTTCCCCCACATTTCGTGCACTTACATAGAATATGTTTAAATATAGTATTAGACACCCATGATTTGAACAAGATCAACGTCTTTGTATCAATGATGTCATCAATACTTGTTTACCAACTAAAGCAACGCATGCCTTGTCATAGGTTGTTATCAATCATCTCAAACTTAAAATACTTTTAAGTTATCATCTAGATTAGATCTAGAAAATTGAATTCTCTATAAGCTATATGACTTTCCTTAGATTGAATGACAACCGTCACTCATATTGTCTTATACACAACTTTACTTTTATGTTGTATATAAGTTGAATGTTTCACATTAGTAGTCTCCTCGGAGTACCATAATTAACAAGTACTAGTCTAGCATGCTTTAGACTACAATACTCAAGCATGTGAACAGAAGATGCATCATTCTGATTCTTCACAGCTTTTAAAAAAATATCCTAATATTCGTTCACAACATTCATTTCATAGTTTAAACAAACAATGAGAGTTGTTCAACATCCCAAAATCTCAATATTTAGAAAGTCTAATATGTAAGTTACACAAACATACATAGATCATCATTCAATCTAGGATCATAAATTTTTTTTTTCTCAAAAGATTCATTATTGACCCATATGGACTTTGAACAATCACAAAATTGATCTACCATAGTGGTGCTTCCACTTTGAACAATCACAAAAGTGATATAAACATCATGTTGTTTATATAGTAAATTGTTCTCAAATATTAGTATTTGAACAATTATATATGTTCATAGCAACAAAGATTTATCTTCCCATCAAATAGTCAACTTGAATCTATTATTGCTTTATGACGTGTTACTTTTCACAAAAGTAACAAACTATATTAACAATTTATGTGAACCTTTTGGTTTATTTCCTTCTAAACCAAATCTTAGTTTTGCCAAAACATGCACTTAGCAGTTTCGAAATAAACTATTTTAATTTTTATGTTTTGATTACGAAAATCAATACCAAAAATTGTAAATAGTTTTATTGAATAAATAACTTCTAATGCACACGATAGAGATAAGATGTTTACATAAAACACTCCTATTTAAGTTCATCATTAACACACATGTTAAGAATAAAAGCCTACATAAAACTCTTTTAGACCATAAAATTTAGGTCACATCTAACACACATGCTAGATAAGTAAATGGGTTCTAACACGCACACTAGTCAACAAAAAGTCTACATCAAACGTTCTAAGCATATGGTTTCATGTAATGAAAGGTTCCAACGAAACGTTTACAAAATGTTTTGAAGCGAAAAAGTTTTATAAAATGATCATTTGTAAAGCACGTAAAATTAATGATCATGATTGTCAACGTTTTCGAGTGAATAATGATTTCTTCATTTAAAAAAAAAACTGTTTTAAATTAAAAGATTAATACTAAATCAATACAAAATTGATTATATTATAAAGAATCTCTTCTAATACTTAATTAGAATAACATTAGGTTTTAATACACATGTTAAAACACAAGTTTCACATAAGAAAGATTTCTTACTCGCAAATAAGAAATACCGGTTTTCATAAGATGCGTACACAAACATAACCATTCTTAAGACGCATATGAAAACTAATCTTGAAACCGACAAACGGTTAATTCAAAGTTTTAATCTTGAAACCACATAAGGTTTCGAAAACTTTGATATAAAACAAAATTGGTTTTCAACCTTTTTGTTAAATTTAACACCTTGAAACATTCAACAAAAATATTTTAATGAAAATAAAATCACTTTTGAATACTAAGAAAACTCATGAGAGTTTGAAACTCTCAAAGTAATTGAGTCAAGTTTTATTAAAAACTACAAAAGCTTTTATATATTAACAAAAGTTACACTCAATCAAAACCAACACATGGTAAAAAATGAACCACTTTCTTTGTAAATAAAATTCGGCTTTAGAAAAAAGTCAAGTGTAAGTTCTCTAAGTCCAACTTTGAGAGACGAACAATGACTATATACTTTTTTTTAAATACGAACGGTGATTTAAAAAAAATTGTTTTAAGATTGTAGGAACCGTTCGTACAAAAAACTAAAAATTCTTTGATCAATTCAATTACAGTGCAAAGAAATAAAAAATACAAGTAAATTACATTATGATTACAACCGAAATAAAATAAGATACAAGAAATGAGTAGAAGCAGAAGCAAAATCATGGCTGAGGATTCGTGTTCAACACGGGTCCCTTAAAACAAATTCCGAGTCTCCCAAGAGAACTCGTTTGTTTCCCAGGGTACAACAGCCGAAGCAGTATGTACTGCCGGGATTGACACACAACCCGAATTGTACCAAGAAACATGCACATAATCAAAATATGTTGAAAGTTCTTTAGAGAGAGAATGAGAGAGAGTTAGAGAGTGAAGTTATTTGGTGTAAATTAGTGTATCTTTTAACCAAGACTCACCTTGGTATTTATAGGTGAAATGAGTCAAATAACCCATTCATTACCCATAACCAATGAGTTGAAACACCCCATTAAACATGAATAATGAGATGAAACATCTCATGTAATAAAACTATCACATTAACTAAAAAGTTAAAACACCAATTAACATATTACTTTGTATTTTTCACAAATTAATTATTATTTTTGTTTTACAAAGTATTCCAACAGGATCATCATTAAATACCTATTTGAAATGCCCGAGGATCGAAAAAATGACGGCGAGAAAAAGGAGAAGAAGCTTGAAACTAGGCCTTTCGCTGGTTTGTGATGAAGGAAAACTTAGGGTTAGATTTAGATGTTTATTGTTTCAATACCTTAAAGAAATATTTATCTATCTCCCTCCCCTGTATTCATTGTATTGCTTAACAAAATGTTTTTCTGGTTTAGCTTTGATGATATTTGAAAGTGTAGTTGGAATTGGTTTTTTTTTTGGTATATGACACCCGATTATATGTGATTATAAAGTTTAATTAATACTTCAAGCTAATTTGCATATATTCAAATATGCACTGATGCACATATGCATATATGCACAAATGCATCTATGCAAATTACGGTTTTCTATTATGAAATTATATTATATACAATAACTGCTATAAATAACGATCGGGTGATTCATGATCATCATGTAACAAAATGTAACAAGAATAAGAAGAAACATGATCTATTAAGTAAGAAGATGATTACACATTCAAATTTGTTTAATTTGTTTTTTTTACTAAAATACCCTTTTAATTGTCAATAACAATAACCGTATACTTAATTTTATTTTTTTGTTTTTGAATTATTTAATTAACTAGAAATAATCTGATTGGATGATACTTTGTACTTTTTGTTCTCAAGTTGTTTGTGTTCTCAATTGAATGCCTCCATATATATATATATATATATATATATATATATATATATATATAGAGTGAGGTTCACCTACATAGTGTTATAAATCTAAGAAGGCTAAGAAGTAATAAGAGATTGACATGTGGCATCTAGGAAAATTAGGAAATGGGGTATTTTAGTCATGCCCACTTTTTTAAATATTCTCTCTCCACATGCAAGTCACATGTCAATTCCCCCACTTTTTTAAAACGTTTATAACTTTTACATACGACATTAATTTTTTAAACAAATTACACCATAAAAACGAGAATTTTTTTCTCTTTAAAACGCGTATAATATTGATATATAAAAAACGAACTTTTTTTTCACAATTTTTCAGCTCATTGTGTCTAACATCAGGTCATTGTGTCTTCCGTCAGGTCATTGTGTCTTTTGTCAGGTCATTGTGTGATTGTGTCATCCGTAAGGTTGTTGTGTCATTCATCGGGTCATTGTGTAATCTTATTTGACAAGTATTACACAATGATCTAATAATAATTACACAATAACACAAAAAGTATTTCAAAGATCTAGCTCTCACATCATCCTCCTTAAAAAATAAATAAACAAAACTTAAAAAAACTACTATTTTCTCATTGTGTCTTTTTTCATTGTGTCTAATTTAAAAAATAAAAAAAACGGTAATTTTTTTAATTTTTTTTAATTTTTCGTTTATTTATTTTCTGAAAGAGGAATACATGGGGAACAAGGTCTCCGAACCACTTTTTTCAAATTTGATTTATATTGTGAGTTATAATTTTTTTAAAAGTGTCATTGTGTCTTTGTTTACCATTGTGTCATTCTCACACTTTGTAAAAAAAAATGACGTTGTCTTCGAACATTTCTCAAACAAATATTAACAATTTGTGACACGATGATAATTTCTAAACACATAATATGACACAACAAATATTTATAATAAGATGATATTATATAATGACTTAAGAATGAACCGATAAAAGTGATATTTCACTAGTTATAATAAAACACAATCACATGATATTACACAAGGACTAGACAAGTGCCGAAAATTTTTTATATTTTTTATATATCAATATTATACGCGTTTTAAAGATAACAAAACGCTTGTTTTTTTGGTGTAATTTTTTTTAAAAAATAATATCGTATCCAAAAGTTATGAAAGTTTTAAAAAAAGTGGGGGAATTGGCATGTGCCTTGCATGTGGAGAGAGAAAGTCAACAAAAGTGGCTATGACTAATGTACCCTTCCACCTATTTCTTTTCCTACAAATTGATCTCAACCATTAAAAAAGAGATCTAAAGGTCATAAGTCCTTCTTAGCCTTCTTAGATTTCCAACACTATGTAGGATAACTCTCCTCTATATATATATATATATATATATATATATATATATATAGAGGAGAGTTATCCTACATAGTGTTGGAAATCTAAGAAGGCTAAGAAGGATTTATGACCTTTAGATCTCTTTTTTAATGGTTGAGATCAATTTGTAGGAAAAGAAATTGGTGGAAGGGTACATTAGTCATAGCCACTTTTGTTGACTTTCTCTCTCCACATGCAAGGCACATGCCAATTCCCCCACTTTTTTTAAAACTTTCATAACTTTTGGATACGATATTATTTTTTAAAAAAAATTACACCATAAAAACAAGCGTTTTGTTATCTTTAAAACGCGTATAATATTGATATATAAAAAATAAAAAAAAATTTCGGCACTTGTCTAGTCCTTGTGTAATATCATGTGATTGTGTTATATTATAATTAGTGAAATATCACTTTTATCGATTCATTCTTAAGTCATTATATAATATCATCTTATTATAAATATTTGTTGTGTCATATTATGTGTTTAGAAATTATCACCGTGTCACAAATTGTTAATATGTGTTTGAGAAATGTTCAAAGACAACGTCATTTTTTGTTACAAAGTGTGAGAATGACACAATGGTAAACAAAGAGACAATGGTAAACAAAGACACAATGACACTTTTAAAAAAATTATAACTCACAATATAAATCAAATTTGAAAAAAGTGGTTCGGAGACCTTGTTCCCCATGTATTCCTCTTTTAGAAAATAAATAAACGAAAAATAAAAAAAATTAAAAAAATTACCGTTTTTTTTATTTTTTAAATTAGACACAATGAAAAAAGACACAATGAGAAAATAGTAGTTTTTTTAAGTTTTGTTTATTTATTTTTTAAGGAGGATGATGTGAGAGCAAGATCTTTGAAATACTTTTTGTGTTATTGTGTAATTATTATTAGATCATTGTGTAATACTTGTCAAATAAGATTACACAATGACCCGATGAATGACACAACAATCTTACGGATGACACAATCACACAATGACCTGATGAAAGACACAATGACCTGACGGAAGACACAATGACCTGACGTTAGACACAATGAGCTGAAAAATTATGAAAAAAAAGTTCGTTTTTTATATATCAATATTATACGCGTTTTAAAGAGAAAAAAATTATCGTTTTTATGGTGTAATTTTTTTAAAAAAATAATGTCGTATGTAAAAGTTATAAACGTTTTAAAAAAGTGGGGGAATTGACATGTGACTTGCATGTGGAGAGAGAATATTTAAAAAAGTGGGCATGACAAAAATACCCCCTCTCTTAATTTTCCTAGATGCCACATGTCAATCTCTTATTGCTTCTTAGCCTTCTTAGATTTATAACACTATGTAGGTGAACCTCACTCTATATATATATATATATATATATATATATATAGGAGAGAGTTATCCTACATAGGGTTGAAAATCTAAGAAGGCTAAAAATGATTTATGACCTTTAAATCACTCTTTTAATAGTTGAGATCAATTTATAGGAAAAGAATTTGGTGGAAGGGTACATTAGTCATAGTCACTTTTGTTGACTTTCTCTCTCTACATGTAAGGCACATATCAATTCCCCCACTTTTTTTAAAACGTTCATAACTTTTGGATACGATATTATTTTTTTAAAAAAATTACACAAAAAAACAAGCGTTTTGTTATCTTTAAAACGCGCATAATATTGATATATAAAAAATAATAGAAGGTGACCAAATATATAAATATATGTATATATATATATATATATACATACATATATATATATATAGGAGATGTATATAATAGAAACCTTGTCTTTTTGTCTTGAAGGACATTTAGGTCATTTACTCATTTGTACTTTCTAAACATTATTTTTCACTTCTGAAATATAAACCCATAAACCATTTTCCCACCATTTTTATTTTTAACATTTTAAAATCTAGATCTCTCTCTCTCTAAATATTTATCTTCAAGATCTAATAAAAAAAACCCCAAATCTGTAATGGATTGTATGAATAAAACATGAAGATGTGATGAACAACAACAAGAAGATCGTGGCACTGATGCAATATCAACATCTTGTAGATCCAACAACAAAGATCTCGTCGATCCATGTTCTATATTTAGGTTCGAAAATCTTATTCAAATATCTAGAGTTGTTCATGTTGGATCTATATAGCCGAAAACGTTTATGTGCTTGATTGTCGTGTTGCGTCTTTATCTATTATATTACTATATTTTTTAATTTTAGTGTTTAATTATAATATCGATTGTATTTGAAAAATTTTACCAGTTTATTTTTTGTATTATAATTTCGATTTACGTGCAAAAAACAAATAATATATCTTCTAAATGTATAGGCTAATTTTTTCTTTTGATTTTTTTTATTTTGTAGAAAAGAATAGTAGGAAAATAAATGTTTCTTTGGAATATTAAGTTTTCTTTTAAGAGGAGTAGGTGCCGGTTTCAGATTTGGTTTGCGGTTGGTGTTTTACAATTTATTTGATAGGGTGGTTTAGTAAGTTTTAGATATTGCTTTACTATTTGCTTTAGGGTTTGTACTTGGTTGGATAAAAAATATGTAGGATTTTAAATAAGGAATGTAATTGTCGTAATGTTATTTGAGTTTTTGATTGTTTTTGAGTTTTTGATTGTTTAAGTTATATTTTACGTATTGTTAGGTAACGTATTCTATAAATAGAAGTCTTTCGCAAGTTATATTTTACGTATTGTTAGGTAAAAAATATATTTTACGTATTCTATAAATAGAAGTCTTTCGCAATTGATTTTGACTTTAGATCTGACTAATAATTGAATGGTTTTTAATAATGTTACATAATGTTACACAAGTATCAGTCAGTCTCCATTAAATTTAAGTTTTTTAATAATGCTACACAATGTGAGCTGACATGTAATTTTTTTTAGTTTTTTAATAAAAAAACCTATGTAACTTTGCTTTTAATTAACATATGTAATGTTTCTAGTTTCTAATAAATTATGTAACACGATGTAACATATCTGACTGAAGCTTAACCATCTAGTTTTGTTTTTAATAAAATATGTAACACGATGTAACAAATGTACTAGTTCTTTTTTCAAATTTTTTTTAACCATCTAGTTTTGTCTTTACTGTTCGAGGCTTGACATACGTATCGGTTAGTTTTCAACAGGTTGTTCAAATTTCAGTTAAATATGTAACAATATGTAACTTATGTAATTTTACTTTATTGCTTTTTTAATTTTAAGTTAAATATGTAACAATATGTAACTTTGATTTTTTTTATTCAAATGTGTATACGATGTAACATATATAACATTGATTTTTTTTAGATCCAAATATGTAACACGATTTAACATATGTAACTTGTCGGATTGACACTTAATCCATCTAGTTTTCTTTTTTGAAGGTAAAAGAACTTTTGTATCAAAGATGAAGAGATTATCAAGAAACAAAGCATGTATGAATCATGATTGAAACTATGTAACACTATGTATGAACTGACATGCATTTTTTTAATCAATTTTAACAAAATATGTAACACGATGTAACACTTGTAACATGTCTGGAGTGACACGTAATCCATTCAGTTTTGTTTTTAAAAAAATATGTAACACAATGTAACAAACGTAATCTATACAGTTCTGTTTTAAAAACGTATATAAATCGATGTAACAAATGTAATCCATGGAGTTTTGTTTTAATATAATATATGTAACATGATGTAACGAACATAATCCATTCGAGTGCTTGAGTAACATGATGTAATAACAAACGTAATGCATTGAGCTTTCTGTTTATAATATATGTAACACGATGTAACAAACATAATTTATTCAGTTTTGTTTTTCAAACAATACATAACATTATGTAACAAGCGTACCAACTAGAGTCAAACATGGGAGAGAAGTTATATTAAATAAAAAATATATATAATACGATATAACAAACGTAATCCATCCAGTTATGTTATAAAAAATATGTAACACGATGTAACAACGTAATCCATGGAGTTTTGTTTTTATATAATATGTAACACGGTGTAACAAACGTAATCCATTCAGTTTTTAATAAAATATGTATCAGGATGTAATATATGTAAAATGATGTAACAAACGTAACATGTCTAGAGTGACATGTAATCCACTCAGTTTTGTTTTTTTAATATGTAACATGATGTAACAAACGTACCAGCTAGTCTAATATATGTAGCACTACGTATGAACTGTAACAAACGTACCAACTAATATAATGTAACACAATGTAACAAACATATTCATTGAGTTTTGTTTTTAAAAAGAACATGCAACACGATATAACAAACGTAAGTAATTGAGTTTTGTTTTTAAAAAGTATGTAACATTCGTTTTTTTAATATGTAACAAATGTAATAAATTTGTTTTGTTTTTTTAAAATATGTAACATGATGTAACAAACGTACCAGCTAGTGTAACATATGTAACACTAAGTCTGAACTGACATGTAACACAATGTAACAAGCACATTAGTTAGTTTTCAACATGTTTGTTTAAAAAAACGTAATGCATTATTTTGTGTTTAATAAATATGTAACACCGTGTAACAAACACAATTCATTCAGTTTTGTTTTTTTCAAACAAGACGTAACATGATGTAACAAACGTACCAGCTAGTGTCAATTATATGAGTGAAATTATATAAAATAATAAAAGATTATCAAGAAACTATGTAACACTATGTATGAACTGACATGTATTTGTTTTATCAATTTTAACAAAATATGTAACCCGATGTAACAAATGTAATCCATACAGTTTTGTTTTTTAAAATATATGTAACACGATGTAACAAACGTAATACATTTAGTTGTTTAAAAAATATGTAACACGATGATCGAACCAAAAAAAACAAAAGAAAATTGATGTAAGTAGTCCAATGACCAAGAATGAGTTTGTTACATCGTGTTACATGCCAGTTTAGACCTAGTGTTACATATGTTACACTAGTTGATATATTTGTTACATCATGTTTCATTTTTTTAAAAACAAAACAGAATAAATCACGTTTGTTACATCATGTTACATATTTGTTTAAAAACAAAAGTGAATGGATTACGTTTGTTACATCGTGTTATATATTTTTTGAAAAACAAAATTAAATGGATTATGTGTCACTCCATACATGTTACATTATGTTACATGTTTTATTAAAAATTAATAAAAAAAATACATGTCAGGTCTCACATATCGTGTTACATATGTTACATAGTTTCAATCATGCTTCGGTTCTTGATAATCTTTTCGTCTTTGACACAAAAGTTCTTTTACCTACAAAGAAAACAACATGTTACATAAGTTACATACAATAGAGTAAGAATAAAAAAATTAAACATGCTGAAAGCTAACTAAGACGTATGTTACATCTTGTTACATATTTTATTAAAATCAAAACTAGATGGATTAAGTGTTAGTCTAGACATGTTACATATGTTACATCGTGTTACATATTTTATTACATCGTGTTACATAATTAGATCTATAAAAAATCAAAATTACATATGTTAAATTGTGTTACGTATTTTATTATATGTCAGTTTACACATAGTGTTACATATGTTACATGTCAGTTAAAACGTAGTGTTACATATGTTACATCGTGTTACATATTTTCACACGGTTATTGTGTTGAAAACACCTAATTCTGTAACAAAGACACTCTTTGTAGATGATTAACTCCTTATCTACTAGAGTGCTACTTTCAATCCATATAGAAACTAATAATAGAGCTAGATATCATGTTTACATGTCCACAGTTGTACATTCTCACATAAATATTAATATTCAATATCAAACTCTTTGATTTTTTGTAAGGTACAACTCCCTAATGCATCAAGGTACAACATTTATCAACAGTAACCATCTTGATAGCCATGCCTAACTAATAATTAATTGTTCATAATAAGCAATAATATAAATAAAAACCATATAATGAGTAAAAATTTAAATAAACAAAAAGTTATTCACCTAAATAAGAAAGAAGAACTAACCGTAGAAACAGTTACGTTTATTAGATCTCATGTTTAGATGTTGATCGAAGAAACGAAACAGATCTATAAGTGTGTATACGTTGTCGGAGAGCATCGCCAAAAGGCTAAAAAACGTTGATCTGTATTTTGAACATCGCCAAATTGAAACAAATATATAAGTGATGATGAAGAACGGCGCTATTTCGGTGATGACGAAGAACAAAGACGAAGATCCCATCAACTTCTTCAACATCGATTTATTGTTTTCATTGGAAAAAATTTGGTTTTTAGGTTTGAGAGAGAGAATATAAAACTTCAAATTGAAAATGGAGAAGATGAAGATGAATAAAGAAACCAAGCAATCTGGTGATTTGAACAATTAATTATTTGTCAGCTTTGAATTAAAAAGTGAAAAATGAATATGAAAAATATGCCAGCATTGATTTGTGCCATAAAAGTAAGGAAGATAAAGTGACAATATTACCCATATGTCCTTTTTTCTTATTATTTTATTAACCAGAAAGCTACATTAAATCACAACCATAGATGATGCATGATCAACGATCCAGAATGAGTTTTCAGGGTTTTTCTAATATAGTTGGGTTTTTATTCTATCTACCCCCTATATATATATACCATTCATATACACACATATATTGTTACATTACCATTACACACATACGGACACACTATTTATACCCATACGATCGTATTGCTGATTCATGCTATCTAGATACATGTACGGTTATGTTGCTGCTTCATGTTAGATACATACTTACCCATTATCGTTAATACATACTGTCGAAACAACGAACTTCATTTCCAGGAGAAAGCGATTAGGCTTGTATTAATCAGCTTGAGACTGCTCCTCTAAGTAACCTGCTAAGATGAACAACCGTGAGTCTCATCACAAGGGAGGGTCCCCTGCGATCCACCTCCATCGTGAGAATCAATAACGGTTTTGAGAATACTTCATACTGAGATGAGGGAGTAGTAAGACATAAGAGTAACGAGTATAAACATATAAAGCATGATAAGTTAACTATAAAGTGTCAATTGGGCATTACTAAACTAAGCAAGATTACATGGTCTGTAGAGGACCAGACTTTGTAGAAATAATATGCTGGGAGAACAAAGCTTGAAATATAATGCTGGTAGAACCAGACTTGAGCAAATTTTGACTCATTCAGCAAAGATTGCTTAACGAGGAGACGCATCTATCTCCCATGGAAAAGAAAAATTGAGATGCATTACAATGTTACAAGAGTTATACTAATTGGCTGAGAGACCATATTCCATAGTTGGTATGTTGTGAACTGATGTTCAACAATGTTATAATAGTAAGTGGTATTGAGATAGAGATGTCATGATGTTTTCTAGTGGGGTGAAGTCCTCATTTTATAAGGGAGGATGACTTCATTGGGGATCCTTAAACTTCAATGGAGCATTCTTCTTTTAGAGGACTGACTTTGCTTAGTCCGTACGTAATGTTTTGGTTGTAGAAAACATCAACAAATTGGTGTTATAAGTTGATATTTCTTTGCATTGTATCTCTGTTATGTTGCTGTCAAACCCTAGGGTAGGCTTTAAAACTTTCTTTATTGTGATAAAAGATGTTGGAGGGTTTGTCGAGGCGCCAGCTGTTTGACTGACACTTCCTCTTTTGGCTACGCCTTTATCGGTTTGGGATTAAGATTGGAGGCTTAAAGGTGTTATAATCCAATTAATCTTCCAGAATTCATCATGGTGATATCCCGAGTAAAACCAAATGGTCTGTTTCAAAAAGCTGAGACAAATTGGTGTTGAACAATGAATCAATGAGCCTGAGAACACTCTCATATTGATCGATGAGTGCAAGGGAATATAAAATAAAATTGATATGACAGAGAGATTCAACAGAGATATGTGAGTATATTGGTCAATGTAATTTTAGTCAATTACCTCTGTTTCATCAAGAACACGTCGTATGATATAGTTTGGTTGTATTATGATTTCTCGATGATAATCCCGTGTAATGCGCTCAAATCAACAGTTTTTTTAAGGTCTGAATTAATTATTTACAGCTTTTTGGTGATTTGATTTGGTTACATTGTGTGATTTACGCAATTTGATCCTTATGTCTAATCTTGGAAACGAATTTTAATTGACCGGGCTATTGTAGCGAGATATAATTAAATGGAAAATCACCCTAGGTTCGAATCTTGTATTATTATTATGAGTTATATTAGTTTAATGGATTAAAAATGGACAATATTTTCTATTTAGGGTCTTCGGAAAAGTGGCCGGCGTTCTGCCGGAACTTGCAGCTGTGGGAAGTACAGGTAAGGGTGGGGAAAGGTTTGATTTAATTAGAAATTTTCATTTAGGTCCCTCTAGTTTGTAATGCTTTCATTTTAAGTCATAAGGGTTTAATTCATGTTTGATTAATAACATAAACAACCCCTTAAAGTTATTTACGTTATTAGCTAGTTAACTTACTAACCAAACTATCTTAATTAAGTTTATAAATTTTAGAAATTTACTTTTCATGTAACTGGTCTAATTTGCTTTATAAAGTCACTTATTTTAGATAGTAACTTTCATAAAACTTTTATTAATTATATTAAATTAGTTTTTTTTTCATAATTACTTTAGTTTCTTTTATGAAATCTCCTAT
The DNA here is from genome assembly GCA_030867185.1 of Tagetes erecta. Classification (NCBI taxonomy): domain Eukaryota; kingdom Viridiplantae; phylum Streptophyta; class Magnoliopsida; order Asterales; family Asteraceae; genus Tagetes; species Tagetes erecta. The sequence goes on from CM061487.1 coordinate 82,639,814, forward strand.
TATTTTATAAGCTCATTAATTAATGATTAGATGAAATAATCTTAAATAGGACAAAATCAAGTAGCAACCTGTTACGTTGGACGTGTCTACCTTCTGAGTTTTATGATATGTTAATCAATCAGGACGAAGACACTTTGCAATACGGTGACGGGACACAACCACTATATCCTCCGTTTTGGGAGGTTGATATGGTAATAACTAATACCAAATACAATTTTTTTTTCTTATTAAATTGTCATGGCTTTTGTCTGCTTATGAGACGTATTACATAAAATAATATAATTAAAATTTTTGTAGGTGTATTTACCGATAAACCATGATGATATAAGATGATATCCTTTTGAAATTAACTTAAGGACAATGGAAATTCGTTGTTTTTTTTCCATACGACTGTCTTCCAACTAGCTGTAGTGGTTTATCATGTATTCACGTTGGACTTCACCAAATCTTGGTTTTAAGAAAAATAAATTACTGGCAACACACAAGTCAATATCTAGGTGAAGTTACTGAAATACACGTGACCAGCTGTGTTGTTTGACCACCTAATGCTGATCATATAGGTTCAGATGGTGGGATAGTAATCTGCATGTTATTGCGTAGGCTTGTACAAGATCGGGGGCTGGACTGGCGAGCAGTGAATTTACAAGATGCCTGCCTCAGATTCAGACGGTTCATGGCGGATGTAATATTCGTCGCCAGAACAGCCTAACAAACCTTTACAAACAAACATAACTTTTATATTTATTACTTCGCATGGTATACCGCAATATCATAGCTCCGGTGTCATCCGTCTCCTGATACATGGATGACTGATGAACCCGGGGTTATGATTCGGATTGCGGTATCCCATGTGAGGTAATAAATATAAAAGTTATGTTAGTTTCTAAAGGTTTTGCATTATTTTTATAATTATATCACCGGTGTTACAAATAATAGACGTCTTTTCTTTTTCAATATATATAAACCATAAATAGTGAAAAATAATATAATTTTGGAGTATGTTACAAATTATATGACCTAGTGAAATGTCTCCGGTTTCCCTACTTGTTTACGATAAAACTAAGTTATGAAACCGGAGACATATTAGTAGGTCATATAATTTGTAATCAACTGCAAAATTATATATTTATTCACGTTTTATGGTTTATTATATAAAAACAGAAGACGTCTGTTACTTGTAACACCGGTGTTAAAGTTTAAAAATATTCATGCATTTGTTTAGAAACCGGAGACATTTCATCAGGTCAAATGATGAGCTTCTTTAATATAGTTAACCCTACCACAGCAGCAAGTACACTGCTAACGGAAGTAAAGTTAACAAAACGATGGCCACCATACGCCCAGCTAATGGGCAGCGATTTCACTAGGTCAATCTTCAAGATTCAAGTCTGAAGATGAAGTGAAAGTTTCAGACTTGGAGATCATTCAACATAGTTAACCTTAGCCTAAACATTTCACTAGGTCAAAATAACTTGTAATCATATTAAAAATTATGTATTTATCGATAGTTTATATAGTGTGGTTGTGATTGTGATATTTACGAATTTTTTTTAAGAAACTTGTTGGTGGTGTGTTTATATAGGTAAAATGGTGTCTTTTGAAGTGATTTTCTTGGATTTTTTCAAAACTTTTTTTTTTTTATGAAACTTGTTGGTGGTGTGTTTATATAGGTAAAATGGTGTGTTTTGAAGTGGTTTTCTTGGATTTTTTCAAAACTTTTTTTTTTGATGAAACTTGTTGGTGGTGTGTTTATATAAATGGTGTGTTTTGAAGTGATTTTCTTGGATTTTTTCAAAACTTTTTTTTTTGATGAAACTTGTTGGTGGTGTGTTTATATAGGTAAAATGGTGTGTTTTGAAGTGATTTTCTTGGATTTTTTCAAAACTTTTTTTTATGAAACTTGTTGGTGGTGTGTTTATATAGGTAATGGTGTGTTTTGAAGTGATTTTCTTAGATTTTTTCAAAACTTTTTTTTGATGAAACTTGTTGGTAATGTGTTTATATAGGTAAAATGGTGTGTTTTGAAGTGATTTTCTTGGATTTTTTCAAAACTTTTTTTTATGAAACTTGTTGGTGGTGTGTTTATATAGGTAAAATGGTGTGTTTTGAAGTGATTTTCTTGGATTTCAAAACTTTTTTTTTTATGAAACTTGTTGGTGGTGTGTTTATATAGGTAAAATGGTGTGTTTTGAAGTGATTTTCTTGGATTTTTTCAAAACTTTTTTTTTATGAAACTTGTTGGTGGTGTGTTTATATAGGTAAAATGGTGTGTTTTGAAGTGATTTTCTTGGATTTTTTCAAAACTTTTTTTTTTTTTATGAAACTTGTTAGTGGTGTGTTTATATAGATAAAATGGTGTGTTTTGAAGTGATTTTCTTGGATTTTTTCAAAACTTTTTTTTTGATGAAACTTGTTAGTGGTGTGTTTATATAGATAAAATGGTGTGTTTTGAAGTGATTTTCTTGGAAGTCATTCGAAACATTAAAAATATTATATATAAAACCAAAAGACATACAATATTGTTTAATACATATACAAAATAATAATAAAACTAAAAATATAAGTTTACGGAGGAGGAGGAGGAGGAGGAGGAATAGGTTGCTGCTCGGACTGGAGAGATGGTAAAGTAGGCGGGTCGGGAAGTTGGACCCGAAGCTCACTCGCAATCGCCTGCACCGACGGAACCAACCACCGGATAACAAGAACCATCTCCTCTAACAACTATAGTATCCTGGACCCTATATAGACATATATTATAAGTATGCAATCCCATATAATATTAAAATAATATAATTATTAATAAAAATTAGTAATACCTGTGTAGATGATGCACCATCATGTGGTGGTGGTAGTGGTGGCCGATGGTGAAGGGGTGGACCTGGTGGGGACCGTCAATTAGAAGGGTGCGTATCATCTTCAGTGGGTGGGGTGTACACCCATTGCGTCCGGCCATCGGTCGTCCACCACAGCTCCTTGTCGGATATCTTCAGAACGATACCCATGCCCCTGCAGGTGTTGGCATCCAAACGGACAAACTTCGTCATGTCCGTCTGGGTGCCCAATAAATCGTCCGTCAAAAGGTCCATACGACGGGCAATGGCAGTGACATACCCGCCATATGTGATCGCTCCCTCAGCCTGAAACAGCATGATAATATTTAAGTTGTTTACCAACATATTACTAAATAAATAACTTATTCCTTTTTTCCCCTACGCCCATCAAGATACTCAGCCAGACAGTAAGCAATATTGCAGGGACTGCCATCGATAATAGACCTCAGATAATAAAGGTCCTGGTGCGTGACTAGCTCCTGACTGTCCCCACGTCCAGCGATCGTCTGTGCGATGACCTGATGAATATAACCGTGAAATGGGTCACGGATGTTGCTGACGTGTAACACTGATGACCCCCAAGGATAATCGCTAATCCTCGCCCAAACCTCGTTGGGGGCTCAATCTTCCGGCACACCACGATGCAGCAAAAAATCCGGCGAGTTAATGACCGCTGGGTTATATATACCCAGTGTCACAGCCCAATCCCTAAAGTTCAGCTCCATGGGAACCCCGCCTAAAGAGAACCGAACATGCACGGGAGGAGGTCGGTCCGTATCCTCAACTTCTGACTCCTGCAACAACGTTATAATTTATATAGAATAAAAAAAGGAGGAAAAATAGACTTTCTTTTATGGTACTATACCTCTAACGAGGGTGGACTAAACCGAAAGGTGGAGAGAAACTCCAAAGTGAGCTCCCTATACGAGTCATCGGCCCCCTATTAAAAAAAGAGCCCACGGACCCTGTCTAGGCAATAAGACATCCACCCGCGTCTCACCAATAATCTCCAGCATTTTCCAATCAATGGTGCGGGTGGACAGAAACTTCCGGCCAAGCAGTCTATAAAGTTTCCTCCGAGTCTCAGTCCCGCGAGGAAACTGCGGATCCGGGTGAGGATCTAGAAACTGTGGCCCCTCTAGTGGTTCTTCTATGGGCCTCTTGCACTTAGAAGAAGTAGCCTCATCATCTGCCTTTCGCTTTCTCGGAGCCATAATCTAAAAAAATATTTAACGGTTCAGAAGGTAATACGACTCATATCAATGTATAATATGAGTCGTTACGAATGAATACGACTCATATCAACAATTGATATGAGTCGTATTAAACAGTGATACGACTAATATTCAAGTGTAATATGAGTCGTTTTAAATAAAGCATATTGTAACTGACACATGAATACGACTCATATCAACGTTTAATATGAGTCGTTTTTAATGAATACGACTCATATCAAACACCGATATGAGTCGTTTTAAACAATGATTCGACTCGTTTTCAAGGTTAATATGAGTCGTATTCTAATAAAACATATAAAATGTAACTGACACATGGATACGACATATCAATCTTTAATATGAGTCGTTTTGGTTGAATACGACTCATATTAAACACTGATATGAGTCGTATTTAAAAGTGATACGACTAATATTCATATTTAATATGAGTCGTATTCAAGAAAACAAAAATAAAATTCTATAAACATTAATACGACTAATATCAGGTGATAATATTAGTCGTATTTGGTATTAATACGACTCATATTAACCAACGATATGAGTCGTATTTAACAGGAAACAAATGCGTACCTGGTTTGCTTGAGAGGATACGAGTAGAATGTGCGGTGAAAATTGAAAAAGAGTCGTTTTACGTTTATATATTTTCAGTTGATACGACTCGTATTAGTTGTTTATACGAGTCGTATCTTGGAAGTTATTTTTTTTTTATTAAATGTGACATAAACAAAACAACAAAATGTTACAAAGCAAGTAAATTTTCTTCAGTATAAATTAAAAAATGTTTCAATATAAGTTACAAAATGTTACAAAGCAAGAAAATTAACTCCAGTATAAATTACAAAAATCTTCAATCAAGCTCCACATGATCTATAGTTTTTTTGTTATTTGTTTTATTCAGATAGTCTTGTATACGGTGTATGTATAATGCCTCCCAACGTCTTCCATCCTCATTACTTCTTTTGAAGTAACCGCCAGTAGGAGGAATGAGATATTCTCCTGACATTTCGACATGTATATAATGGTTGTTATAAACGTAACCCAAAATAACAAACCTATGAGGTTCATGTTCCGGGGGGGGGGGGCTACCCAAAATGGAAAATATGTAATCGACCCTTCATTTGTTAGCATAATGACTGGAACTTGAAACCTGTTGGCAATCAACACTTCGGTTTCAGGAATAATCAACCATTTTGGTTGTGGAGCAAAAGAAAGTTCGTAAAAAGGTAAACTTTCTGCTAAATTGAAATAAAAACAGCCGAAAATTGCTTCATATATCGTCTGACGTCCGGTTAACTCTTGGTACAATTCGCTTCTAATGAACTGCCACTCGTGTTCAGGAAGCCCTAAACCAACAGCAACCGAGCGGAAACCACAATTACCATCTCCTCTAACATCAACCGTTCTTGAAATGTACGGATGGAATACTTTGGGAATATAAGGAGCAAATCTGATAAAATTGAATCTCTCCTCATCACCTGGCTCGTACGTACTCTGTCTCACAGGTTTCGGCGGTTCCACAAATGAATTATGGGTAACATCTTGCGACATACCAAAAAAATCGTATTGTGGAGGAATTGAATTGAGGTTAATAAATGAATCACGCCTTCCATGATCCATGGAACCATGTACACTATGTCTCCCAGAATAGCACACTAGGAGTATGTAGTGGTTCGTTCATGTCCACAACCGAACTATGTCTCCCAGGGATCACTGTAGACACACGATCTGTGTTTTCAAATGAGCTATATCTCGGAGGATCCATCGCCTTTTGTTTATCTTTTCTAGGGCGACCGCGATTATTTGTTTTTACAACAGGCTCCTTTTTCTTTGTTTTCCACGACAGTATCGAACCCCAAATATCGTCAAAAATATTTTTTGTACGTGCTCTGGTTCAACAATTATCTGCTGCTTCATTCGTTCTAGCTCTTGGTTTACGTCAATTGTTGTGGTTTCCTCATTATACGTAGGTGATATATCTAGCTCTTTCCAAAACGGATCAATGGACTCAAGTGGGATGACAATTCCTACATATAACAATTAAAAAAAGTTTATAAACATAAAAATGACATCACTATCTAAATAACTAATTTAAAATTTTAGATATAAATACCTGCTTGTTTACATTTATTTAACCGACACGCGCACGACAATCCACAACCGGTGTAAAGGCGACAACTACATGTCGCACTGTCTTCTTTCATACTTTGAATTTTTCCGATTTCATCAACCAACAAATCAAGAGCTTTATGAGATACCTTACCTCTTAAGTCATCAAACAAACTTAAATTATGGTTGCTCATTCTCTTGATCAAGCTTTTTTCAAAGCTTTCTTTTATCTCAATGTACTATTGGTCAACAATTTTGTCAACATGCTTCACGAGTCTGTCCAAGGTACTATTTGTACCATGAAGATACTTTTCAAAAAAACATGTTGCCCTTCAACCCGGTTGTTTGTGTGTTGATTGAAGTGTATTTGCCGGTTGGTCCACGCGGAGACAAATTTGTGTCTATACTCATTTAGCCAAGTATCGTTCAAATAATTAAGAGTTCCTGTAATTATTATTACCGCTAAAAGTTAAATATTTATAATAATATATTAAATAAAAATACATAAATAAATAAATTGTAGTTGAAACCTTACTTGCTGATCAAACATAAGAGTTGCAGACAACTTGTTGTATGCATTACTATACAAGTCAAATGTTGAGGAGTTAATTAATTTATACCAAAGACGCTCAAATTCTGTCCAACTTTTTGATCAAAACTTTGTTTGCAGTATTTGGCAATATTTTCTTGTATGTGCCACCTGTGTATTAGTTTTGTAGCGTCTGGAAATACCGTATCACATGCATTCATTAAAGCCTTATCACAGTCAGTAACTATCACTCGTGGCTTCATGCATGTTATTAGCGTACTGTCTAATTTTGTTAAAACCCAAAAAAATTATCTTCTTTTTCTTCAATAATAAAGGCAAATGCTATACAAAAAGTTTTGTTAGTGGATGTCAAACCTACTGTCTGAACAAAAGGTAGTTTGTAAATATAGTTTTGTATGTGGCGTCAATAAATATAACATGTGGAAATGCACACCAAATTTCCATTGAAGTTTTATGAATAAAAAAATTTTCTTCAACTCTGTTAGTATGTGCGTTGGAACGACTAAAATTCACATACTGTTTTAACCGAAGCAAGGAGAAAAGAATCTGCATTGGAGTTTCACCAACATTAGATTCCTCCTTAATCTTTTGAGTGACATTATTTATAGTATTAGATGTTGCCACACACTTCGGGTTCATCTGCCGAATGGCTTGTAATATGTCACGTGTCTCCATATTTTGACTGTACAATTCTCCCACCATTTTATATTCTGCGGGGGTCAGTCGTTTAGCATACGTATGACCCTCTAAATGTTGAGCAGGATCATGGTTGTGCGAATCATCAACGACAACTAAAACCCAGCCACCAACACTTCTTTCATTTTTACCTATTAACTGGAATTGACAGTTTGTTTTTTTGGAGCCACTTTTTCTTTTGTTTACCCCTCTGGTTTATAGTTACCCCCACGATCACATTTAAGGTGAACTTTTACCGTCTCACCCCATGCATTTTTTTAGAACATTGGGTGACTATAACGAAACCATTGTCTCTCCCGATATCTTGAGCCCATTTCACCAGTTCTTCACGTGATGTGAAAACCTTAAAAAATAAATTTTATTTTAAATATTAACTTTATGTTGTGCTACAAAACGTTGATCATTAGTAAATATTTACCTGATTAGTTTCAAACAAACTAACGCCGACATTGTCACCTGCGCCACCATTGTCACCTACGCCAACATTGTCATCGCCATAAAATACGCCACTGTTGAAATCACCAACATAATAATTACCGCCGAGTTGCTCGTTGTTATTATTTGGGTATTCAAAATAATTATCACCCTCGAATTGACCATCGAAAATATAGTTACTATCCCAGAAAGACATTTTAAGAATAAGACTTAGAAAAAATCAGTGTAATATAACGATTGATATTCAATTGAATGAATCGATCGATCGTTTATGCGTTTATATTGAAATTTTAACGGAATATTACATCGTGTCAAATAATTATATTGAATCGTACATTTGACAGTCTATAATTGGAAAATTTTAATACGACTCATATTGAATTGATACGAGTCGTATAAAAGGGAAGATAGGACTCGTATTACGAGTAATACGAGTCGTTCCTATTGACCTTAATATCAGTCGTATTACTGTGCCTTCTGACACCATAAACATGCAGAATTTTTCGTCTTACACCTCCAGTAATACGACTCGTATTGAGTAATACGAGTCGTATTTAGGGTGTCTGGCTAGGGGGTCAGGTGTCCGGATAGGAGCACCCAATTTAAAATGGGTGCCGCAACAGGTCGAGTTTGGAACGAAAACACGTTTGGTTCGAGGCAAATGTTACAACAGTCACTCCTCCTTTAGGAAATTTCATCCCGAAATTTGATTAACATTAATTTTGATAAGGCTTCTGATGGATCAAATGGAATATTTCGTTCGCAAGCATGCATGGGTGTATCACAATCGTATCTGAAAATAGGATCACAACCCATGTGATGATGCCTCAGGAATTAGTGAGGTAACTTTTCTAGAGATTAATTTTTCAATTAGTTTTAAAATTATTGAGTGCCGTTCATTTAATATAGTTCGAGTTAAAATGAAGTCGAGTGAACTAATTGAACAAAGGTTCGAATAGCGATTGATTGATACTCAAGATCATAATGGAACATGATTTGGAATCAAATGAATAAAGTGATTAAACATAATAAACAAAGTGCATGAGAGCGGTTGGATAAAATGAATAAATAAGGTGAATAAAAGCGATTAATAAACAAATAGATGAAGGTGAATTAACGAGATTAATAAAATGAATAAATGAGTAACCATGATTAATAATATGAGTTAATGATCAAAATGAATAAGATGAATAAAATGTGCCACAACTCTAAAAGTTGTCCATTATAATGCGCTTTCACTCATAGATGTACTAACGTTATCTAGCTCCCTTGATTTGAACAAGAATACATCAACCCCGAGAAGTTGAATCACCAACGTGAGCGCTAGATGTTGACAGGTTCAATTGGATCGATACTGCTACTAACACGATTATAACTCACGTATCACTGTAAAACAACAATCAAATCAACAAAGATCATACTGAATAATATTTTTTGTATTGATGATATCAAGTTGTAGTACAAAAATGATGCAGAGAGAAAGGTTTCTTACAAGAGTACTTTCACACACACACTCTCCTACCATCTACAACTTTTCTATTTATATCACCATACACTTTAGGAAAATAACGAAATTTACCCTAAACAATACATACTATAAAATACGAAAGACAAAGTAAATCTTCTAACGAACGAGTCCTAACATTACTCACCTAAGATTTAACTTTCGTCTTCAGTCAAAAACTTCTTTATCTTTAACTCTAGCATCGAACACCGGCTTTAGCAATCTTCTGGTTCATCTTTCACTTCAAGCAGAGGCTTTGAGGCATGATCTTCTTGATCTTTTATGGCTTCAGCGATGCATTCTCTGAATTTTTCTGCAATCTTGGCCTGCTTTGGCTTTGATTCATTTGTCAGGATATCGCATGCTGCCATTCTTTTCAGAGTATCCAAGGACACACCTGCAAGGTCAACATTAGCATAATTTGAAATGGCTTCTTGACACCTTTTGCACGCACTTCCAGTGTTCCTTTGGATGTGATACGCATGAATTCTATGTTTTTGATCTCAATCTTCACAAGGTTGGCATATAACAATGCTTTCCTTAATCTGATCTTCTCTGTAGCAGCACCTATCACTTCAAACATAATTTCAAACATAATTTCAAACAACCTATCTGATCTTCTCTGCACCAGCTACCTCATCCTTCAGTTTTTCCAGCTTTTGACTTCTCAGATAGTCAATGTAGCTTGGATGCAACAATTTTAGTTCGAACGTTCCGAAGATTGTGATCACATCATTTTTCCAAACTTCCATATCTCGAACAAGCTTTAACTTAAAGGTTTCCTCATGAAAGAATGCTTTAAGAATAGGCTTCGATTTCTGAGATCCATCAAAAACTTTCATGCCAGGATCAGTCACTTTGTCAAAGTACGAATCACAAAACTCTTCCAAGTACATATCATGCATAACAATCTTTTTCTTTTTCTTCTTTTTCTGATTAAGATATGCAATATCTTCCTGTTGACCTCTGGTTTGTAAAAACTGTGGCATTCTACTAATATCAGCATCAAGCAGCATCACCAGTTTATTTCCTCTTTCAACTTTGGTGTGATTGATCAGTCGAAGTTTGTGCAGTTCCTTCAAGTCCTTAACCGGCAATTTGAAGATGCTTGTGTAGTAATGGTACACGTCACAAATTCCGTTCACTCTTTTGATAAAAAAAATGCATCGAAAGTTTCATCATACTTCCATGCAATGATCTTAACATCTTTTGTCTTGTCAGGAACTATCATTGAATTCAGTAAATCGGCCACAGACTGTCCTTTATTCAGCAAAGATCTGACAATATCACCAGCAGTTGAAGCATTGTTCCACACTTCTCTTGTCTCTAATGGAACGCTCTATGCTTTGACTTCACTGGGAAACATATCGATTAGGTCTTGCCTTTTTTTGTGAGCATCAAGTGGCTTTGATATGAGTGATATATCTTTTGGCTCCAACACCCTGAACTTCTTTGTAATCTCTAAGTATTGAGGGTTGTTGTAATCAAGAAAGAACATCCTGTTATGCATCTTTTCTGAAGCTTGGAAACTTTTCACCAGCTTTCTTAATGGTTCTGACTTCAATCTCTTTAAACTTCTATACGGATAGTTTCTTGATTGCAGCCATGACCTCATATCAGCAATTGTCATTTCTTCAGGATTTTGATGATATAATTCTTCGGGAGGAAGATCATCAATGTTTAAGCTCTCTTGAAGTGGAGTCCATTCACCAGGTTCAATAATAATCTCTTTTTCATCTCCAACTACACACTCTTGAGCTGTGAGACATTTCTCATACTCCTCATTTAACTGAGAGACGGTTAAACCATTCAGATAAACTTGGTTGTACTTCATTCTCTCAAGATAGTCAAACTTGGCTTCTAGATCGAGTGGAATAACATCAACAATCATCGAAGAACCAGCTTCTGTAACAAGATAAACTGTTTTATCCACACTTTCTTCTATGATCTGAACTGGCTCATTCAGAGCTATTTCCTCAGTTCGTGCCTTTTTCTTTTGCATATCAGCTTCTGTTATCTCTGGCACAACATCTAATTTATGTTTTCCCTCAGCTTTTTTAGATACTAGTTCAGCAACAGCTTCATCAAGAACAGGGACAGATACAACATCTGGTTCAGTCACAGTTCTAGATCGTCTCAATCTGGTATAGTGTACTGTGATTTCCCCGGGAGCATCAGTCACTCTAACATCTTCTTCTTCGCTGAAATCCTTATCAGATTCAGATGCTTCAGACTCCTTTTCTTCCAACTTCTTTTCCAATACCTCCTTCTCAGATCTCAACGTATTACATTCGGCCTCTAACTCCTCATAATCTTCTTTGAGCTTTTCATACTCAGCATCTAATTCATTTAAAACTTTGGTATTCTTCTGATGAGTCTCCCAAAATTCTTTCAACCTCTTACTCTTTCTTTCGTTCGATGCTTTCAGTTTCTCATTCTCATCTAGCAGTTTCGCAATCATTCTATTTAGATGAAACATCTCATTTTCTTCTTCATTAAAATCTATGTCAATAAGTTCAACTTCTAGACCAACCTTAGGTGAAGACTCATTCGGCTGTTTAGACAATTGAGTTGCAATAGGGATGAGATGATGGGGATTTCAACTGATACAGGATCCGATATAACAACATCTGCATCCTTATCCACTTGTGCCTTAGATTCAGCTTCGACTGTCATAACAACTTCTTGAGCAATCTGAAGAACATCTACATGTTCAACAGTTTCAACCAACTCAGGCACACTAACATTCTCAATAACCTCATCTTCTTTATGACTCTCACCCTCAACAGCAACAAACTCAGGTATATCTATATCTTCAACAATATTTTCTTCTTCATGAGAATCAAAATCACTACCAATATGATCTCCTTCATTTCCATCATCAACATCAGACTCATTTCCAGAATCTTCATCTTCAGAATCATTATCATTATTTTCATCTTCATTCGAACCATCATCATTGTTACTATCATCAGAATTCAGAGCATCTGGAAGATCATCCACTATATCTAAAGGATCGAAAGGATCGTCCTGAGATATATGGTAATATTCAGCACTAATATCTTCATTAATAAATAGTTGTAGAAACCTCGGATACATGTGAAATTTAAATCATCTACCCTTTTTAAGATTAAAGATAAACCCTTTCATGATCCACTTCGCCATATTAAATCTCCGGTTCATGGCAATAGCAACGATTGGAGAAGCAATGTCTTATGGAAATGTGTCGAATCCAGCACTTCTTCTCGAAAGACAGTGTTGGATGACATAGCAAAGTAATTTCCACTGCTTACTCAATCAATCTCTCACAAACTGCTGCTTAGGAAATACAGGTGGATGACCCATATTGATGAAACATTCTTGGCATTTAGCAGTTGTGAATTCATCCAATTCCCCAGCTTCATTTTCATCCAGAAACAGTGCATTTCTAATTGATTCTTCAGAAACTGTGACTTGCAATTGTTTTGTAATGAAACCTCGAACAAAAAAATAACCTTCATCATTGGTGATCACCTCAGCAGTCTTCCAGAATATTTTTATCAACTTGCACACAGGCATATACATACTTGGTTTCGAGAAGAAATCGTATCATCTGTTGGTATCCTGCTGCTTCAGGAATAGATTCATCAAGCATAGCCACTATGTTGTGCTTTGGCTCATACTTAAGAATATTCATCTGAAATCAGTTACAAATGTGTCAGTGATCAACAATATGAATAAATGTTCAATAATCATGAATAAAGTGATTAAAGTGTTGCACATTATAATGTAACAGTTAATAGTTGTGAGATTTGATACATTAATTTAAAACAATTTGAGATTATCATCTTGTTTAAACTTTGTGATTTAAATAACACACAAACCAACTGTTATATCAAAATTTGATCAGCCGAACACTTCACACTTGTTTTAAGATCGATTTTACACTTTGATGAAAAATGACTTGATTGAAAACATGATTTTTTAGCATAAGTTTAACACACCAAAAACATTTTCATGAAGTTTTGTTGTTCATACAAGGTTCTTGATTCAAGGTTCATCAATGGCGGTTTCATACATTCAAATTTTTATCATTGATTAAGTTCAAATTGAATGATTTGAGACGGTTAAAATGATGTTTGTGAGTGATTAATAGTCCGATTAAGGTTCATAACAACTTGATTTCAGCTTTAGATTACTAAATCAAAGTGTCAATTCGTTTTACAAGATACTGTTCATCACAATATCGGTCGATTTTTAGGGTTTATGATGATGAAATATGATGAAGAAGATGATCGAACATGGTGTAAATACCTCCATCAATCCAAAAAACTTGATATAGATCACAAGATTGAACAGGGGTATCGAAGGTTTTAGAGAAAAATGATGTGTGATCGGGTGATGATATGAAAAATTGATGTTAAGTGTTTTTGAAAAAGGGTATATATAGGATTAAGTTGAGACGGCTGAATTAGGTTTAACAAATGAGACGGGTCAAACATTTTTAGACGGGTCAACATAAACCTAAATACCTTGGACGGGTCAGTCCCTGTTTGGACGGGTGTGGCCTTGTTTGGACTGGTGAGTCATTGTTTGGACGGGTGACAAAGGGTAGGCATGTCAAATGATGAATAAAGACATTTTAACCCAAACACACTTAGTTATGTCACACACTGTTGAGACGGGTCAGAGTGTTAGACTGGTAAAAATTTAACACATGAAAGCTTGGTCGTGTCAACAACTGTTGGGACGTGTCAACCATTGTTGGGACGTGGCAACCACTGTTGAGACGTTTTAACCTTTGTTCACATATTCATCACATGAAACAATAAGACGTATCAAGACTTGGCCGTGGGATGCACTGTTGAGACGGGTCATGAACTTGGTCATGTCAACATTTGAATCACAGCAGAATTCATCACAAGTCTTAGACGAGTCATACACTGTTGAGACGTGTTAACTGTTGAGTCGTGTCAACATTTGAGACGTTTCAAACATTGAATCAAATAGGCACATTTAATATGGAACGACTACACCTTGACTTGGTTATTTTCCTTAACCCGACTACACAGTAACATGGGACGGTTCAACACTTAGCAAAATTTTTCATTTTCTGCGACTGTTGACTTTTTCTCCTGCATTTATTGCACCTGCACACTTTTGACAAATTAATGAGACAAGACTTCCTTAATTAGGGTTTTGCAATTAATTTTCAATCATTACAAGGGCAACAAATTTATTATAACCAATACACAAAACATTCATTTTTTTCAATTTTCATTCATCATCATTTTTTTATATTTTCCGGTTTTACACAAAAATTTTGCACCACCAAATATTTCAATAACCCCAAGCATTTTTAATGAAAATAAATCACAAGACCTTATGTTATTTTTATCATGAACAAAACTTTTGCATTCATTAATCACCTGATCCTTTCATTCAACACTGATTTTGATGTTTGTCTAATTTTTTGTTTTACTTTTGAAACTAACACTTCCAAACTTATTTCTCCCACTAAACTTGAAATTTCTTGAAATTTTTAAGTTTACAAAGGATGTCGTTGTTGTCATTAAAGAATCCACATGCTTGCACACACAAAACACATATAAAATAAATAAAAATGCAATGCAATGAATCTATAGACTGCAATGAGATCATACCAAACATTATCTGAACATGTTTTAGAGTTTTGGAATAGACATTTGACTTGTGTTTGGTTGAGTGATGATATGAAAACATACCAATTAGCTCGAGTTGGCACACTTACTTTTTCAGTAGCATGATGAGATTAAGGTTCGATTAAAATGACTTATGCGACCCACATGTATACATATATCAATCTATTTCCTTATCAACAGCAAACCAGAATGCACTTGTAACAAAAACTTGGTTACTTACAACATAATCTGTGTGGAATGGGTTTTTCTATCTTATTGGAATTTGGTCCACTTTGGGACTTCTTTTGGAATTCCTTTTTGGAATTATCTTTTGCTTATGTTCCCTTTGGGAATCTTCTGAATTCCATTTTGGAATTTTGGTGACGGTCCACATTTGGGACTCTTTTCTGTTCCATTTTTGAATCTTTTGCTGCACCTTGAAGCTCGAAAGAGACTTCATGTAAGACTTCAGGTCTGTGGATACCACAATAAAGAAGCTCACAGATGCGGTTCATCACACTGAATTATATTGCATCATTACCCGATTATGTTTAAAGAACATCACTAGAAGTTCATCAAAAGAGATATATTTAAAAATGCATGACAATGGAACTTAACACAAAGATCATTAAGATTTAGATTTATCAATAATGAACCTACTTTTTTAGTTTAATTGCCTCAGCCGTCTCGCACATCAATTAACACTTATCAGTCTTTATTATTGAAAATGATGTATCAGATAAAACTTGGTGTATCTGTCATTTCTCACTTTTGCAAATCATATTCTTATGACATGATATTTCTTTTCTATTTTTCTTTTTCTTTTTCATGCAAACATATACAATGCATAAACAAAAAGACATGGGAAACAATAAATGACAACGACTTATTATATTTTTGGATTTTATCTTTTCTGATTTTATATTTTGTTTTTCTTTAAAAAGAATTAATCATGGTAGATTAATCCTATAGATTGAATTAAAAATTCAAACCAGCCTGACAAAAAGGATTTTGTAAAAAGATTTGCCAGTTGTTTGTCGGTATGAACTTTAATGAAAATTATTAAGTCTTTTTCAGAGTTGTCTCTGAGAAAATGATATCGAATTTCGAAATGCTTTGTTTTTTTATTGTTGAACAGGATTAGCAACAATGAACATTGCAGCAGTATTGTCAATGTAAATAGGAGTTTTGAGAAAATTAAACCCGTAGTCAAGCAATTGATTTTGAAGCCACAAAACTTGAGAACATCCTACTGATGCAGAAATGTACTCTGCTTCTGCAATGGATATTAAAACATTGGTCTGCTTTTTGTATTGCCATTAGACAAGTCGAGGAGCCAAAAACTAACATCCACCTGTGGTTGATTTCCTCTCAAGAGCACAACCACCATAATCACTATCAGAATAACTATATAATTCAAAATTGCCTTAATAAGGATACCATAAACCAAGATTAGGTTTCCTTTGAGATATCTGAATATACGTTTGACAACAATCAGGTGCGACTCTTTAGGATCTGACTGATATCTTGCACAAACACACACAGAATACATGATGTCTAGTCTTGATGCAGTAAGATACATCAACAAACCGATCATTGACCTGTATAATGTTTGATCAACAGATTTGCCAATTGGATCAGGTTGGATCTTGTAGTTGACATCAGAAGGAGTTCTAATAGTCTGACAATCTTGCAACTTGAATTTCTTTAATAGCTTTTCAACAAACTTTGACTGATTAATGAAAATTCCATCTGCAAACTGTTTAACCTGTAATCCAAGAAAGAAATTAATCTCCCCCATAGAACTCATCTGAAATTAGTAATTGGTCCATACAAAAATGCACCTTTAACATCCATTTGATACACTTTAAGCTTCATGAATGAGGCATATGCAAGAAAAATGCGAATTGCTTCAAGTCGAGCGACTGGAGCAAACACTTCTTCATAATCAATACCTTCTTCCTGAGTGTATCCTTGTGCAATTAGTCTTGCTTTGTTTCTAACAACAATGCCACGTTCATCTGGCTTGTTCTTATACAACCATATTGTGCCAATAGCATTTTCTCCTTCAGGTAAGTACACTAATTTCCATACTTCTTTCTTTCTGAACTGAAGTAACTCCTCTTGCATTGCTTCTATCCAGCTGTTATCTTGCAACGCTTCTGAAATGTTCTTCGGTACCACTTGAGAAAGAACATGATTAAAGACATATATTAGTTTGTTCGGTCTGACTTCTCATCGTTCTTTGGTTCAACAGACCTATAATATGAGAGATAGGATGATTTCTGTGAACACGGGAAGTTGGAATGTCTTCACCTTGTATTTGTGTCTCCAGATTAGATTCATTCAGATTCGGTAGATCTTGCAGGACTGTAGAAGTATGCGAAGTAAAAATAGGAACTTGTTCTGGTGAATTGATGAAGTAATCGAGAGATTCCGGAGTAACTTTACCATTCGGATCTGATGATGGTTGATTATGAACAGATCCACCATCATTAGGAGAATTTTGCTGATTTGAAAGATCTGCTTCATTGTTTGATTCCCGAGCTTCTTTAGACACGGATGGATTTTGTGAATGATTGGAGGATTCAACATGTGGATCATGAAAAGACATGAACGGATACTCAGAATTGAGATCAGCATCGTCATCATTGTTTGAATCGTCGCTGAAAGATCCTAAATCTCTTGGCTCCTTCTTTGATTTTCCTGAAAAATCAAACAGGTTAGAGTTGAAAGATTTGGATAACGAATCTAAATCTAATAACCAGTCGGGACCATGAGCCACTAATGGAAATGAATTTTCTAAAAATTGTACGTTTATAGATTCAAGGACAACATTAGTACGTCTATTAAACACACGATATGCTTTAGACATTGATGAATATCCAAGAAAGAAACCATCATCAGATTTTGACTCAAATTTACCGAGATGGTCACTTAAATTCAGAATCGTAACAGGACAACCAAAAGCTTTCAAATAAGAAATATTTGGTTTCCTCCCAAATAATAACCCGTAAGGAGTTTATGTTTATCCTGAACCAATAGTGTCTTGTTTTGTACAAAGTAGGCAGTAGCAATTGCTTCGTCCCAGAATGTGATAGGAAGTTTAGCATCTGCTAGCATGAATCTTGCTACTTCAATTAGTGTCCGGTTTTTCCGTTCAACAACTCCATTTTGCTGAGGAGTTCGTGGAGCACTAAACTTCATTATTCACATTTTCCTATTTTTGAATTTTAGCAGTCGTAAGTTCTTTCTCTTCTTTCTTCCATTTCACGTAGTTAGGATCACTGTATCCTAAAAATTTTTTAGCATCCTTCACAGTTTTTGCTGGTTCAGTAATCAATTTCTCATATTCAATCACTTGCTCAAGCACAGGACTTGAGCCATCATCATCTTCAATAAGCACAACTTCTTCACTCATGTTCTCAGTCAAAACCTTTTCATCATCTTTTTCTTATGAGCTTCCTGATTCAGATTTAATTCTTTGTATTTCTTTGAATTTCTCTTCATTTTCAGGTGAGTGATCAAATTGATTAAAGTTCCAAGGTAAAGTGTTTGTTATTAATTTAGGCATTGGTTTATGAGTAAAACCCAACCCAACTTTGTTATCTTTTCTGTCACTTACTAGTTTTGCCAAGGCTTTTGAACTTTTCATCTTTGATAAATCCACCTGAGTTGCTGCATGAGCAATCTTTTCCAATTCAAGTACTTCGGTTATTTCTTCAAGTTGTTTGGTTACAATTTCAAGTTCTTTAAGTGTTTTGTTCCAAGAATTCTGAAGTGAGATTATCTTATCATCTGAAATTTTGTGATCAAGTTTAAGTTGTTCATGAAGTTTTTCATGTTTACTTAATTTTTCACCAATTTTAAATGAATGGTTTCGATGATGCTCCACCTTTTTAATGCATTCTTCAGAATACAACCTGTTTTCACATAATCTGGAATCGGTACATAATTCGGGGGTAATTCAGAACTAATCTTTGGTTGTTCAGATTCAGCAGATGAGAAAGAATCTTCAGATGTAGCCATAAGTGCAATTTCAGCTTCAGATTCTTTAAGTTTAGCTTTCAGAAATTTCAAATCACCTTCCTCAGAACAGTCGTCTTCTTCAACTTCACATTCCAAAGCCAAGTTACCAATAAAATCATTATTGGATTGTTCAGCATATGCACTCCAGTCATAACCATCTTTAACACTAACTACGAGCGCCTGATTATGAGCTTATGGCGTTTTACCCTCATCCTTCAATTCAGGCATGGGAAAACTTTGATATGGTTCCTGCTGAAAACGTTGATTCCGGTTCTGATAGCTTAAGGATTGTTGACTAGAACCCTGAAACTGATTCTGATTGCTTGAACTTGACTGACCATTAAAGTTCTGATTCTTAGGAGCTTTGCATTCTCTAGAAAAATGACCATAAATGCAACTGAAACATCTAGCCTTCGTCTTATCAAAACCAACAATTTTATGAATATTTACTCTGAAATTACGATTGACATAAGCATGTCTCTGTGTTCGATATGCAATCATAACCATCTGCCAGTTTAGATCCATTTCTTCTACATCATCAGGATCCATTTGATGAAACTCAGACTCGGTTAACTCCTAAACACACAACCGGCAGTGTAGGGATCGAGTGTAATACAGATTAAGTAAGTCCGAGTATCGAACCCACATAAGCTATATATTACACTACTTAACTAATTAAAGACTCAACTTAAGATACACATAAATGAATATTGTGTTGAAAGGGGGGTTTACTAATAAACTAATTAAAATAAATAAAACTAAATAGATGACGGATTGAGAATTCAGTTGACGAAATGTAAACTACCTAGGCTGGAATCCTTGTTGACTAAGTTATCACTCGAATGGTAATGCTAGTTATGGAACTGGGATATCAGTTTGTTCGCCTAAAATAACCACAAAATAGGACCTTCGACCCTTCTCAAGGAGAAACATACATGTTACTAATAAGTTGATATAAAAACCAGTTTTAATGATTAAGACTTCCTCACAATTGTTTAACCTGATTATGACAAAGTATCTTTAAACGAAATCCTACCTCACGACATGGAAACCAAAGACAGTTCAAAACATTTATTTGACTCGATAAAAAAGTTTGACAGATAGCACTTAGACGGACTTCCCACAAAGAAATAAATCTAGCAAACCAACCAAACAAGAGTTATCAATAACTTATCACCTCACGGATATCTAGATTAGCTGCACGTTTTCATGTGTTTAACTAATATTAATGTTCCTATGGTTTTATTGAAAATTAACAATAAAACTCAAGAACACACGGTAATCGACCTAACAAAATCCTATTCTAGGAAGGGCATTCAACAAAGATAACGTGAAACAATAATGGCAACCAAACCAATTCCAACATACAATATGCATCAAACGAATAACATTGAACATTTACTGAATCATAAATCCATAAGCAAAACATATAAAATCAAGTACAAACATAATCAACAATTCATCATAAAGCCTAGACAATTCATCATAAAGACTCCTAGAGAATGTGTATTGATTTCAAGGACCTCAACAAGGCCTCTCCAAAAGATCGATAGGAATGTTAGTGCCTTGGCAAGCTTCCCGTTCAGATGCTTCTTGCATACCTACAAAGGTTACCATCAAATCTAGATGAAAAGGGAAGACGAAGAGAAGGCTGCCTTTTATACAGACAATAGGATCTTCTACTATAGAAAAATGCCATTCGGCTTAAAGAATGCATGGGCCACTTATCAAAGACTTGTAGACAGAGCCTTCCCAAGACAGATTGGCAGAAACATGAAAGATTACGTAGACGATATGGTGGTAAAAATCCAAAGTTAAGACGGCATTACCAAAGACGTTCAAGAAACTTTCCAAAACCTGAGGTCAATTAACATGAAGCTGAATCCGGAAAAATGCTCATTCGGCTTCGAGGAAGGTAAGTTCCTTGGTTTCATCGTGGATAAGCAAGGTGTAAAGGTGAACCCAAGTCAAGTGCGAGAAAAACTTAACTTGAAGTCTCCAAAAATGAAAAAAGATGTCCAAAAACTAACAGAAAAGATTGCAGTGCTAAAACTATTTTTGCCAAAATCAGCTGAAAATATTTACACTTCTTTAAAAGTGTAAATAACTTCACCGATAAAAATGATTTTAAATGGTCTAAGGAGGCAGAAGCTGCATTCCAGTCCCTTAAGTAGTGTATAGCTTCCTGATATAATGATAAATATACATAAATCCCGTGATAGTTTGTTAACATTTTGTGTCGTTTCGGTAACGTTTATCTATCAATTTTGGCACAACTGATGTTTTTATGTTTCGTAGGTCCCATGTTGATAAAGAATTGAAAAGCTCGCGGAAAATCGATTCCGTAGGCGAAAACGGGACGCGAAACGGAGTTACGAGCGGACCGGAACGCGTAAACGAAGAAACCGAACGAAAAACGAAACGACGCGGCACGGGATGGGTCTCACCACGCCACGCGACCAGGGAGCCAAGGCTGGCCGCGTGACGCGGCGTGTGGTGCTGGTGGTTCCCTCCTGGTCGCGGTACGCGGCCACAATTCCGTTTCGTCACCGCGCGACGCGGTGACGACGTTTCGGCAGTTTGTTTTGACGATTTTTGGCCCGGTTCGCTATATAAACACATATAATGAAACCCTAGCCTCTCATGCAACTTTGGAGACGAATTTGAGGCGATTTCAGCAGATCGGAGCGGGTTTTTGAAGTGAAGAAGACGGAACGAAGGCGACGAATGCTTGCGGGTTCAAGGATCACTTCCTAGGCTTCTCGGGTTTAATCGTTCTTCCGTTTTTCTTGCTTTTCATCATGTTTATTACTTTTAAACTTGTGTTTTTCATTATGAACATGCTTGGCTAGACTCGTTAAAACTACCTAGGCGTTATGTTGATTCGTTAACTTTGTTTTGAACTTGCGTTGGAATGATTTGGTTATGGTTTATGTTTAATTAAAGTTTGAACTCTTATAATTGTTTAATGCGTTTTATATGTTTGAATTGGTTGATTTGATATTATTAATCCTTGTTTTCTTGGTGATCGTCTATGTCACATAATAGGATTCATTTAGTCATTAACGTAAGTTGTGATTATTATGGTTTAACTGCAGTACAACCATAGGATTAATAGTGTTAATTAAACCGGTAATAACGTGTAGCCAACCTAGATATCCGTGAGGTGATAGGTTGTTAACAAGTCTTGATTAGTGAATTTGCTAGGTTTAGGTTTTTGTGAAAATTCCGGCTTAGTGTTAATTATTAATCTTGTTTGTTAAATTAAATAATTGGGTTTAAATGGCTTTAAGGGTCATATCGTGAGATAGATCTTTAGCGTGGGTCAATTAGGCATAATTTGATTAGATAACCGTGAGGAAATTTAATCCCGTAACCGGTGTGATAATAATTTAATTGTGATACTCTAGGTTTCTTCTCGAGAAGGGTCGAGGGTCTTAGTTAGCATCACCTTTAAATGAATATTTTTAGATCCCGGTTCCATAACCATTAGTCCAACGTGAGCGATAATTAAAGTTAACGATGATTCTAGCCTAGGTGGTTTGTTTTCTCTAATCTGTTTTAAATCCGTTTTTAAATCGTAACTTTCTATTTTTAGTAACTTTCTATTTTTAGCAAAAACCCCCCTTTTTAAATAAATCTTTTATTTTAGTCGTGTTTAGTTTAGTTGAGTCTTTTCTAGTTATTTAACGTAATATATAGAGTCTGTGGGTCGACACCCGGACTTACTTTAGCTATATTACATTCGACCGGTCCACTGCCGGTTGTGTGTGATTTAGTCAGTTCGTCTTGGTTTTATAAATATTAAAGCTTAGGTGTTTTTTAGTGTTTATTTTTATATATATATATTGCACGCATCAAGTTTTTGGCGCCGTTGCCGGGGACTCTTGGTAATTGCGTTAATTAACTTTGTTGAGTCTTAACTGCTACATACGTGCTTTGTCTTATTTGTTTTATTTGAGTCGTAGGATTAGTTTTATTTTGCTCTGTTTTTCCTCCCCCTCGAGTCTTTCTTGTTATTTAAATATGTGTGAAATTTGCGGAGGACCTCACTTTACTTGTCTATGTCCACAATATACGAGGTCCTCGGCACCACCTCATTTTGCTAACTCTTTTGGGCATGTGCAGTCATATTCATCACAGGTGGATCCAATTGACCCATTTTTTCCAAAGTCTGATCATAGTGGTCAATTTTTTGATAACAACTCTACTAGGGGTAGTGATGGTGCTTTAAGTAGGATAGAAGAGTTGGTGACCCAGTTAGTTGCTAATAAAGTAACTACTCAAAGAACGTTAGCAGGGTATGATAGCTTCTTGCAGAGCCAGTTGATGATGGAAGATACTAATAAGGCTCTAAAGGAGATCATGAGGAGGTCAAATGCAGAAGAGGAGTTTCAACATGAGCAGCTGCAGCAAAAATCAGGTAATGATAACTCATTTTCTGCATTCTCTTTTGAATCTTGTAATATTATTTCTGAACCACAAGATATTTTACACTTGTCTTGTGAGGATGAGGTTTTGCAGGAATTCCAAGTACATCCGGAGACGAAAATGGACGCTTTAGTCCCACCTCCAGTCTGTCAGGAAGAGAAAGTGGAAATGAACAAGTGCTTGAGCCTGAAAGAAGAACAAATGAAGGTGCAGGAGGTCATGAACACTCGATGGCACTCACTAAGTTCGGCGGAGAAACTTCATTATTTATCAGAAAATGGGAGGCTTACGGATGAACTCGCTAATCTAAGGATGACAACATGCGAAGCCGATCAAGAACCGGATATCTCCACTGATGACGAGAAACAAAAAGTGGAGTATGCCGATACAAAATTGGATGATGAAGATGATCTTTCCGAAAAAGGTAAGTGTTCTGACCAAATTTCAATTTCATCTGATATTCCTGAACTATTTGACTCATCATGTGATATATTTGAATCTTTGGATTCTTTTGATATTTCACAATTGTTTTGTGAGTTTGATGAGATGCAAGAGCTACATGAGGGAGATGTGAAGGAGGTACCAGTTCCATCCTGGGAGGATGAGTTCGCTGATAAACTGGTGGACCTGCCTTTTTGTAAGGAGGTAGAATTTGACCCACTTGGCGATTTCAAGATTTTCGAAGACTTAGTATACAATCAAACGCCAAGTGTGGGGATGAGTCAACTACCGAGTGAGCTTGAGGAAGAGGTACATGATGACGATTCCTCAATACCTCGGTTTAAATCAAGGAAAGAACCGAGGGGGCGCAAATTGTTGCAAATCGGGAGATGGTTTACGAGGATGAAGAAACCCTTAAAGTGCAAGCATGACCAGTCTTCACGATACTTGCCATGCATCCGGTTCTTTCCAGGTAAGTATAAATGTTGGTGGTCTGACCCGTTTAAAGCTTTTAAATTTATTTTCAAAATTATTTTCAATTCTACTTTTGATTTTCAAAATGTGTTTGTGGACCGTGTGGAATTGAACGGGTTAGATAGGGTCCAGATCAAAGAGAAACCTCCTGATTAAGTTCAAATCATGGGAGGTTTCTCATTGGTTTACTAGTTTGTAGAGTTTGTTTAATTTTCTATCGAGTCAGTTTTTATTTTATTTTATTTTATTTTTATTTTATTTTTGTCGAGTCGGTTTTACGCTCGGGTATTCTTTTGTTTGTTTTTGCAGGTTTAAAATCATTCTCACCCGTACTCAATCTCCATTCGGGTGAGTTTGTATTTGTGAAGACGAAGATGAATCTCGAGAGTGTCGGTGAAGCTCGATCGCGACCGAAATGCTATACGATCGGAGCCGAAGTTGGAATGAAGACTTGGAGCATACGCGTTCGGCATATTACCAGCTAAGTCTTTTCCAATTCACCTTTTTAATTTGTTTATTTTTGCATTTTATTTTTATTTTTAGCTGTTTTCCATTTCTACATTAGGGACAATGTAGAACTTAAGTGTGGGGATGGGAAATAGTCATTTCTGAGTCTTGTTTGTTTGTTTGTTTTGAGTCATAAAAAAAAATCCAAAAAAAAAATTGAAAAAAATTGAAAAATGTCTTTGTTTAAGTTGTGCACTTTAATAGAAAATGATAGTAAACTAATTCTGGTTTTCAAATGAGTTGTGGTTTTTAAAACAAAGATGAATTTGGATAAACTTATGGTAACCCAATTAGCTGAGATGGTTTCCCTAAGTGTACTAATAGAAAGTTAATTTTTCGTGAATCTCGTGGGTCATCATCTTAGGAGGAATTAGGAAGGCCTTAACTAAATTAAATTAGGCACCATTTTAGGCTTTAGAACTTAAATAGGTTAAGGGGTAGTGCCATTTTAGGATTTATAACACACTTCTTGTGAAAGAAGTGGCGCATCCGCAAATAAAAAAGTCCACCGGGTATAGTACTGAAAAGCGCTCAAAGTAGCTGCTAAATAAAAGAGCTCAAAGAGCCAATTCAAAAAAAAAAAGTGAAAAATATAAGGCAAGTGATCCAAGACCTCATGTGCTCTACCTCCGGGATAGCGACTTGGATACGACACCCCTGGGTGAGGTGATCTTGTTTTATGAAAAAGAAAAAAAAAGAATAAACAGTCTATACCCACAAAATTCATCCATCAAAATCCACCCTAATATGGCACTAGTTCTTAGCTTAGTTAAGTTCCTTAGGTTACTTTGGTAGGAAAACCTTTGTGGTTTATCCGGTGCCTCGTCAAGCAACAATAATCGGGCTGACTTATTTTTCCTCTGTGTGAGACCTTGTAGATAAATGGTTTAATTAAATTTAGATTAAACATAAGGGGAAACTTAATTAGCTAGTGTTAGGGTGTTTATGTAAACGCACCACTGTTTATCAGAATTCGGTTCTTGTTTGAAAACTGTGATGAATTTGAAGCTTTGATTAGTTGTGATTCTATGTGCATGCTTTTTCAGGGACGAAAAAGGTTAAGTGTGGGGATATTTGATATAATGATAAATATACATAAATCCCGTGATAGTTTGTTAACATTTTGTGTCGTTTCGGTAACGTTTATCTATCAATTTTGGCACAACTGATGTTTTTATGTTTCGTAGGTCCCATGTTGATAAAGAATTGAAAAGCTCGCGGAAAATCGATTCCGTAGGCGAAAACGGGACGCGAAACGGAGTTACGAGCGGACCGGAACGCGTAAACGAAGAAACCGAACGAAAAACGAAACGACGCGGCACGGGATGGGTCTCACCACGCCACGCGACCAGGGAGCCAAGGCTGGCCGCGTGACGCGGCGTGTGGTGCTGGTGGTTCCCTCCTGGTCGCGGTACGCGGCCACAATTCCGTTTCGTCACCGCGCGACGCGGTGACGACGTTTCGGCAGTTTGTTTTGACGATTTTTGGCCCGGTTCGCTATATAAACACATATAATGAAACCCTAGCCTCTCATGCAACTTTGGAGACGAATTTGAGGCGATTTCAGCAGATCGGAGCGGGTTTTTGAAGTGAAGAAGACGGAACGAAGGCGACGAATGCTTGCGGGTTCAAGGATCACTTCCTAGGCTTCTCGGGTTTAATCGTTCTTCCGTTTTTCTTGCTTTTCATCATGTTTATTACTTTTAAACTTGTGTTTTTCATTATGAACATGCTTGGCTAGACTCGTTAAAACTACCTAGGCGTTATGTTGATTCGTTAACTTTGTTTTGAACTTGCGTTGGAATGATTTGGTTATGGTTTATGTTTAATTAAAGTTTGAACTCTTATAATTGTTTAATGCGTTTTATATGTTTGAATTGGTTGATTTGATATTATTAATCCTTGTTTTCTTGGTGATCGTCTATGTCACATAATAGGATTCATTTAGTCATTAACGTGAGTTGTGATTATTATGGTTTAACTGCAGTACAACCATAGGATTAATAGTGTTAATTAAACCGGTAATAACGTGTAGCCAACCTAGATATCCGTGAGGTGATAGGTTGTTAACAAGTCTTGATTAGTGAATTTGCTAGGTTTAGGTTTTTGTGAAAATTCCGGCTTAGTGTTAATTATTAATCTTGTTTGTTAAATTAAATAATTGGGTTTAAATGGCTTTAAGGGTCATATCGTGAGATAGATCTTTAGCGTGGGTCAATTAGGCATAATTTGATTAGATAACCGTGAGGAAATTTAATCCCGTAACCGGTGTGATAATAATTTAATTGTGATACTCTAGGTTTCTTCTCGAGAAGGGTCGAGGGTCTTAGTTAGCATCACCTTTAAATGAATATTTTTAGATCCCGGTTCCATAACCATTAGTCCAACGTGAGCGATAATTAAAGTTAACGATGATTCTAGCCTAGGTGGTTTGTTTTCTCTAATCTGTTTTAAATCCGTTTTTAAATCGTAACTTTCTATTTTTAGTAACTTTCTATTTTTAGCAAAAACCCCCCTTTTTAAATAAATCTTTTATTTTAGTCGTGTTTAGTTTAGTTGAGTCTTTTCTAGTTATTTAACGTAATATATAGAGTCTGTGGGTCGACACCCGGACTTACTTTAGCTATATTACATTCGACCGGTCCACTGCCGGTTGTGTGTGATTTAGTCAGTTCGTCTTGGTTTTATAAATATTAAAGCTTAGGTGTTTTTTAGTGTTTATTTTTATATATATATATTGCACGCATCACTTCCTTGCCAACCATTACTGCCCCACAAGCATGTGAGCTTGTCACAGTACCTCTTGGCATGTAACATACTAAAACATTAATAGTTCCTGATAAGCACAAACAGGACTTGAACATGCTTCCTCTAAAAATGCATTGATGGAAGCTGTTAGCGCAGTCCTATTGTGGAACGAGAGAAAATCCAAGTCTCTATTTACTTTGTCAGGAAGGCATTACGAGATTCTGAGATGAATTACTCTCCTATGGAGAAGCTGGTAAACTCTGAAGCTTAGAACATTTAACCCTCCTTCACAGGATGCATAGGGAAGCTTATTCTTAATTACATGAAACATGTAATATCCTTGGTGCATGCCTCAAAGAAACTAAGGTGGTATTTTCAAGCTCACCCTATCAAAGTCCTGACTGACCAACCAATCAAAAAAGTGCTAGAGAAGCCCAAAAATTTTGACAGGTTGGCAAGGTGGGCTATTGGTCTCCTAGAACACAAAATTGAATACGCACCAAGAAGAGTTATTAAAGTACAGATCCTAGTAGACTCCCTTACTGAAGTCCTAGATACACCCAAAGGCCAAGAGGTTCATGAAATATAAGCTCAAGAAGCCCAATAGACTGTGAGGGGCTGGACACTTTACACCGGTGGAGCTTCAAGTGTAGAAGGTTCTGGAGGCGGGATTCACAATCACGGATCCCTTCGGAACTGAGTACACTTATGCGATCCGGCTAGAGAGTTTCCTTGCACTAACAACGAGGCATAATACGAACCACTGTTCGCACGCCTCAAAATAGTGAGAAAGATGAAGATGGATGAACTCAAAGTCTATAGGGACTCAAGGTTGGTGGTAAACCAGGTCAACAACGAATACATCACAAAAGAGCCAACAATGATCAAGTATGAAGCATGATAAAATCCCTCATGAAAGAATTCAGACATTGCACCTTTGAGCAAGTATCATGAACAAAGAACAAGCAAGCCGATGCACACAGCAAGCTTACTTCCTTAATGTTTGCTCACCTTACCAAGAAAGTGATGGCCAAAGTTCAAAAGAAACCATCCATTGATGACCAAGAGGTTCAAGACCTCATTGGAGAAGAGGGGGATACTTGGATTACGCTAATTGTCGATTACATAAAAACAAGGAAGCTCCCAGATAGCAAAGCCAAAGCTTCCTAATTAAGATCTAAAGAATCATGTTAGACAATAGAAGATGATACCCTATACAAATTCACACATGTCCTCGTAATTGCTATGTGTAGGTCACGAGCAAAGCAATTACTTGATAAGAGAGGCGCAAGAAGGCGTTTGTGGCACACATGCTGGACCAAGGTCAATTGTGACCAAACTCATGAACTTAGGCTACTATTGGCCTACTATGCATGGTGATACATAAGAGGAAGTCAGCAAGTGTGAAGCATGTCAACTCCACTTCCCAATCAGGATTAATCTTAATTAAACATGGCATAGTCCTAGTAATCTCATTCCGAACCTTCTTCAAATGGGGAATGGACATTCTTGGGCCATTTCCAGAAGCTGCGGGGAGAGTCAAATTCCTACTAGTAGTTGTAAATTATTTCACCAAATGGCCAGAAGTTAAGCCTCTCGCTTCTATCACTGGGAAGCATGTGATTAACTTCATTTGGGAAAATATCATACATATGGGTTATCTGGGGAGATAGTAACGGATAATGGAAGACTGTTTGCTAAGAAGCCATTCAGTACGTGGTGTGTAGAGTTTAAAATCAAGCAAATCTTCAGCTTAATTTGCTACCCTCAGTCCAATGGAGAAGTAGAAAGAATGAATGGAAGCCTAGTAGAGGCTGGAAAGGTATGGAAAAGCATGGTTGGAAGATATTCATAGTGTATTGTGGGCAATACGGACTACAGAAAAGACCAACCATCATAGGACCCTGTTCAGCTTAGTCTATGGGTCTGAAGTTGTTATATCGGTGGAGATAGGAGTCAACTCGAGGAGAAGCAAGAAAAGGGACAACAAAGACAACGACCAAAAAATCCTGCTCAACTTCGACCTTCTTGAAGAAATTAGGGACCATGCCCTGATACAGGAAGCCAAGTAGAAGCATAAGATAAAATCTTACTACAACTCTCAAGTCAAGAAAGAATGCTTCCTCCCTGGTGACCTTGTCCTAAGGAACAACGAAGCAAGTCGCCAAATGGAAATCGAGAAAATAGATCCCAAATGGGAAGGGCCTTAAAACATCCATGAAGCTCTTAAGGGCAGAACATCAAGCTCACAAACATGGATGGGAAGGTTATCCCAAACTAGGGGTGAGCATGAAACAGAAAAAACCGATCCGAAATCGAAAATACCGAAAAACGAACCCAAACAGAAACTGTGGGTTTTGGGTTTAATTTATAAAAAACCAAACTTTCGGGTTGGGTTTGGGTTTTGTAAAAAAACCGACCCATAAAACCGAACCGACCCAATATGATTTTTAATATAAATTAAAAGGAAGGTTGAGTGATGTCGTTGCAATCTGTCTCTTATCTTCTCCAGTACACATAAATGATGAAACCATCAGAGAAGTACAAATTGATATGAAGTTATAGAGTGGTCAACCAAAACATCAATTTTTTGGGTTTGGTGGGTTGCTGGTGGTGAACCATGGAGGAAGTATGGGCAAATGAGAGTATACAAATTGTAACTTATAAATGAATTCAAAGGGATAGAAATTTGATTAGTCATCTACATATGGGACACGTGTCGTTGGGAACATACACCCTATTCTATAGCAACACACATGCTTCACCACATTTCAAACAACAACTAAAAGCATCCGAGATTGGGTTACACGTTTCACTGGTTCCAAGGGCGCAGCTTAGCTTTAAGCGGGGGAGGCCCCGGCCCCTGCTGTTTTTTTCGCGAGAAGTGATTTTAGCAGTAAAATTTTTTATATATATTGAATTAGGCCCCATCTAAAAAAATCAAGAAGCCCACATATATGCAAATGTCTTAAGTTTTTGGAGCTGCATTCGTGTCCGGAGGTTGCGCGGGCGTCGCAAAGTTTCAAAGAATTTCCAACATCCAACCCATTTTTTTTGCACCCCCCCTGCGCGCGGGTAGATGTCAGAGTAAAACACAACACATGAAGTTAATATGGCTTGAAGAATTAAACATATAAGCTAGAGTAAATTTTGTTTCCACACCTATGTGGGACATGATTCAATTCCATCCTTACCAATCAACTATTTTGAGAGTTGTCCTCTAATTGACACACATTATCTAACATATTTTATGCATATGTTTGTTAAATTATTGTTCATTTTTTATGTACAAGAAAACTTTGTTAGAATGAATGAACAAAAATTAGATATTTAGAGTTTTTATTGTTTGACCCGACCCGTACCGAATACCCAACCCGTACATATAACCCAAAACATAGCGATAGGAGAAAATTTTCGAGCCTCGTGACTTCGGACCCCCCTACGTAAGCATTCAAGCTTCGCCACTGACTTGTTCCGTAAACACTTTCCACGTGTAATCTGCCACACAACTGGCTCTTTGGCTGGCTTATTTTACTGTTCAATTTACTGTTCAATCCATTGTATTATCAATATAAGGATAATATATAATAATATATGTAAGCCCAAGACTTATGTAGGTCAAAGCCCATATAATACATTTGTTATATGACCCATGCATGTAGTCAAATCGACAATTCTACTTCTCTATCCATCTTTCACGTCTTCTAGATTAGGGTTCTTAGTTCCATCTTCCATTCAATCCATTGATCCTTCAAGACTAGAACTCTTCAAGGTTAGTGGATAACTGAATATTTTTATGGTTGTGGGTAATATAAAGGCATTCAGTGATTGTAAAAAATGGCACACCGATTTCTTGATCGTAAAAGCATTAATATACTATAAAAGGCTAGTTATATGTTTTTTATTTATTGTGAAACATATATTTTATATCCAAGTTATTGTTAGTTTTATACCAAGTAGTATAACTAGTACCGAATTATTAATTAGATGAAACACAATACTCGTTATATTCTTATTGTTAGCTTATTGACAAATGTTCTTCATACATTAATAAGCATATTTTTTGGACGTTTTAGTAAGCATATTATTAGTTTTATTATTTGAATCTTGCTATTTATAACTTATTGAAACTGACTTGTGTCACACCTCGACCGATGGCGGAATCATCGAGGCGGACGGAAGTGAATGATTGCTCATAGCTCATGGTACTAAAAACTGTTTCAATATTATAAATTCCAATTTAATATATCCAAACAAAAGAAAACAAATAGTTCAAACAAGAAGATCTAAATAGCCTACTACATTTTATTAACTAGGTCCAAGTTCCTAGTCATGTGGCATCCCGAAGTTCCTAACTTGCTTTTCCTGAAATCATGTGAAAAATAACTGGTCAGCTAACGAATTAGCTGGTGAGTAAACATAGGTTTGAAATACATATAAATACACTGATAAAGAAAACTCAATTCATGTCGTTATGTCTAAACTTATAAATGCAAAACATGTACATACAAGATAACAACGCATAATCAAACCTTGAACAATGATAAAGGGGGATCCACATGATAATGATACTCAGTTAATAATCACCCAAGAATCAGGGGGATGGGTCCTTTCGACCAATAGATCTACCATTAGTAACTGTCGGTTTCTACAAATTAATGAATAAAGGGGATCAATAAAATGAATTGATGATTAAAGTGGAATAAAATGAAACAAAGCTAATGAATAAACGTGATTAATAAAACGAATGAAAGAATCGAGTGAATAGATACGTTTAATAAAACGAGTGCATAAATGATAAAACGGGATTAATAAAATGAATAAATATGGAACAACTCCAGAAGTTGTCCATGATGATACGTTTTCCATTTTAAATGTACTAATGTTATCTAGCTCTCTCGAGTTGAACAAGAATACGTCATCTCCGAGAAGTTGATTAGGAATACATCAACTTGAGCACTAGATGATGATGATGATGAAGAAAATGATAACATGCAAAAACAATTGTTAAGTTTTGAATAACATATGATACGAAACGGTTCTTGATTTCAGAGCATTGGTCGAGATAATGATTAACTGTTATTTGAGGTTAACTTTGAATGGTGTACAATCGGTCTCACTTTATGGGAAAGAATATCACAACTATCTCGGGTCACATGCAAAGCTTCATTTGATAGTATGTTAAGTACACTTATATATATGATGTACCAGCGGCGTATCCACCATGCCCTTATCATACCGCATTTGTCGCATTGCCCTCAAACACATGATAAAATTTACTATGGTTCCCATGCACCAGCCTTCATAATTCCGTGTGCACCCGTAATTACTTTAGCTTTTGCATGAACCACATAGTTCACTCGATCACGTGCGGGTCAAGGATACCTAAATTTCTAAACTAATATGATGATACGCATAGAATGTGACTTAATGTTCAACTGTTTCATGAAATCTTGTTCAAGATGATATAAAATTTGATAATCATGAAGAGTTAAGTTCGTTAGATAGCCTTTTTGTTCATGTAAATAGACTTTCTTGTTCATATGTACGGGAAATCAAGTTCGTAGATATTTAGGTTCATGATCATATTTACAGAAAACCCAAGTTCGTGGATCAAATTTTATAACAAAATATGCGTGCGAAAACCATGTTTGTGATAAGTCATGTTTATTAGCATTATAGTATGATGGCGTGTATTTAAAATTTTAGTTTCTTAAGATGATGGAAAAATCAACTTCATGAATGTTTAGGGATATAGAAAATCAAATTAACATATCCAATGCATAGACTTATCAAGTTCTTGTTTATATGGAATAACTTTAAATAGATCGGTTCTGAAGACAATAAAAGTAGTCATGGATATAAGGTGCAAGGTAGTTTGTATGATAATATTTTGAAATGATAGTAAGTTTAAAATTTTTAACTTTGTCATAGGTTGGAGGGTTGTTTTCTTGAAAATAGATAACGTGGTTTACTTTTGATCTTTGATACTATAAAGTACTCAAGCATGGCTTGTGTTGTAAATCCTCATATATTGTTTGTGAAAAATATATATATGAAGTATGTATATTTGATAAACATTTATGAATAATCAACTTTTATTTATATTTCTAAGAATCATTTGTTAGTAAAACTTTAGTAAAATTTTGCTAATTATTGAAACTTAAAGGTAAGGTTTGAAAAGTTAAAGAGAATATTCTCAATGGAATCAATCATTGCTTAGAAATAAATTCCTTTTTTTCTTTTTTTTTATTTAAGAAAAAAAACTATTTATTTATTTATTATTTTTTTCCCCTTAAAACTCATTGGTTATAAAACATTATGTGAGCAGGAGGTTCATAAACAACCATAATGGGTTTGGATGCGTTTATGAAAACGTGTGTATTTAATTCGATCAGTGAATGTGAGTATGGGTAGAACATTGTATGACGAGCTTCTGTAATGAGAACACATTGTAATTTATTTATCAAGTTTATGTATAAATCAATTTTAGATTTTTAGGTGTTAAACACACCGAAGTTGATTAATGAGTTCATGATTTGATGGTAAACTTTTGGTACGATTATGAATCTGTAATTCGTTATCAAGTTAGGATGACGACTTCCTTGATTTGATACCAAGTTGATGATTTGATAACAAGTTTATGATTTCATTAGGAGTTTATGGTTTGCTGATATGATTTGATAATGAAATCACATTCTGATGAAAAGTTTGAAAACATTTGAGGTAATGAGATCGTGTAGAGATACTTTGAGCGTAAACGTTCGATTAGCAAATCAAACGGTTACATTGACTTATCAAAGTAGTAAGTCCGTTAACTTGTATGAAGACATGACTACCTATAAGTCGATACTCACTTTTGAGAGTTCCCAGGTAAGTAACTGATCCAGCGGTAGGTTTGGATTTATACGAATACTTGCCTTAGACAGAACATCTCAAAAGTACAGGTATCCACCCTTCTAGTATTGCACGTGTTCAGTTTTGGGACTTAGACTTTGACGAGAGTTTGAAAACCATGAATAAGATATTTGATTTCCACTTTGATTATTATTCAATTAAGGTTAGGCAATATGCCTTAGAAATTGAATTTAGATATTTGAATTTTTTTTTTCATTGAAGTATATGAGTATAAAAAAAATCAAGAAGAGAAAGTTAACACTTAAGTAATCATGTAACATTTTATGAAGTGCTAAAAGGTATTGAATAATAACATGAGAGGACTCATGTTTATATTATGAAGTGCTTAAAATATGAAGTGCTAAAAGGTATTGAATAATAACATGAGAGGACTCATGTTTATATTATGACGTGCTTAAAATATTAATGATAACATGAGAGGACTCATGTTTTTTTTTATTCTAATGTGCTAACAGTTGATGAATACTAACATGAGAGGACACATGTTTATATTATGAAATGCTAAACGAGAATGAATAGAAACATGAGATGACTCATGTTTAGGGTGCTTAGTTATAGACTAGGTCATCCATTTCTAATAACCTAATTCCCTATAACCATGGCTCTGATACCAATCTGTCACACCCCGACCGATGGCGGAATCATCGAGGCGGACGAAAGTGAATGATTGCTCATAGCTCATGGTATTAAAAACTGTTTCAATATTATAAATTCCAATTTAATATATCCAAACAAAAAAAACAAATAGTTCAAACAAGAAGATCTAAATAGCCTACTACATTTTATTAACTAGGTCCAAGTTCCTAGTCATGTGGCATCCCGAAGTTCCTAACTTGCTTTTCCTGAAATCATGTGAAAAATAACTGGTCAGCTAACGAATTAGCTGGTGAGTAAACATAGGTTTGAAATACATATAAATACACTGATAAAGAAAACTCAATTCATGTCGTTATGTCTAAACTTATAAATGCAAAACATGTACGTACAAGATAACAACGCATAATCAAACCTTGAACAATGATAAAGGGGGGTCCACATGATAATGATACTCAGTTAATAATCACCCAAGAATCAGGGGATGGGTCCTTTCGACCAATAGATCTACCATTAGTAACTGTCGGTTTCTACAAATTAATGATTACGCTTGCACAAAAATTGCTATCAGGCTATGAACACATAATTTGCAAGTAAAGACATAACATGAATTGTTTTAATGATAACATGAAATCTGATAACTGAAATAACTGATAAACTGAAATCTGAAATCTGATTAAATAGGTCACATGATATCACCCCAAATTGAAAACCAGAAAAGGGGCTATGAATACTCACCTGACAAAAGCTAGACGAAATGTAATAAAAGTAACTTGAAACAGCACAAGGAAACTCCTTAAGGATCACCTAAAGGATATCATCCTATGTTAAAATGATAACTGAAAACAATGTAGGAATCTAGGGTTCTAATTGAGAATCTGGGTTTAAGTGAACAGTTATTACAACCGGAAATATAAACAGTATAATATTGATAGATTTATTTTAACATTGATTTAATATGTAATATGTTGATTAAATTGTGTATGAATCTTATCATTTTACGAAAATAATTAAAATTAATATTTCGTTTAAATGACACGACTGATATGATAACTAAACATTTATTTATAGAAACTTAATTTATCAGATAATACCATGATTTGTAGTCGTAAATAAGTAATGATTCAAACATGTTTAATTCAAAATCTCAAGTATACAATAATCCTTAAGTAGACTTTTATAAAAATCTAGACATATTGTACGCTCTAATTCCCGTAAAAGATTTTTAAATCTTTTAATCTAACAAATGTTATATATATTATTATTTATATACTATTGTACAAAACATAAAACTTTTATAAATAACTTTATAATTAATGTCATAGTAATATCAAAATGATTATATGAAGTTAATAAAAGAAATTAAATTGTAAAACCTTGAAATTTAAAATAAAAACAACCAAAACAATCCAGGCGGGAATCGAACCCTGGACCTTAAGCTTGTTTTTAAGTCGGCCAAACCATCCGACCAAATATGTTCTTTTGTTAAAATCCTGAAAGAAACTATTATAACCTATTAGTTACTTAAACCCAAAATTCACTATAAACCCTAAATCCAAATCACAAAAATTGAACACTGAATCGACTCAGTAAATGAAATCTGACATCACCACAATAATCAGCGTTTCATCACGAGTAGAATGATGGATTTGATTACCTGAATTCGTGATTGGTCGTTGAAGATTAATAAGAACCAAAGTGTACTGTTGCGTGATTAAATTTATGATCCAGGAGATTGATGCGATGAAAAGGATGATGCAGATACACTTGATTTTTGATGACGAATAAAATCCCTAAGGAATTTATGACTGAAATGGCTCCGATGTGGTGTTTGACTGATGAACAGAGGCACTAACAACAACGAATCAAATCGATAGTTTGTGTGTGTTAAAACTGAAATTGATGTTTCGGATAGATTAAGTGAGGTCTCGTGAATGTTTTAGGCAATATATATAGAACTAAAATGGGCTTTAATTTATCGAATTTAAGTCGAGTTGGTTTCGGTGAAGTTGAGTTAAATTTGAAAGATTTATCGCGTTATTTGCTAATTAAACTTATCCAATTCATCATAATCTGTTACATGAGTGTTCTAGCTTAATTTAATTTGGTTTTATGATTGATTTCGTTGATTTGCAGTTGAATTTTGGCCGGATTTGGTGGGTTTTGATTTAGATTGATGATAAAAACGTTTTAACTGGATTTTAGGATGTTTTGGGGTTCGAATCTAGTGGATAGAGATGAAATAACGGTTTAATTGGGTTGGGACGAGTGATTTGATTGTGTTTGACTTCGCCGGAAGGTCGCCGGAGTGGCCGGACGTTACTGCCTGAAAAACGGGGCTGCAGTAGGGTG
Source organism: Tagetes erecta (assembly GCA_030867185.1). Lineage (NCBI taxonomy): Eukaryota > Viridiplantae > Streptophyta > Magnoliopsida > Asterales > Asteraceae > Tagetes > Tagetes erecta. Next base: position 82,677,307 of record CM061487.1, read on the forward strand.
GGGGTTGGGTTTAAACACAGTTACAGTTCACACCCCTATAGTTTGGTTAAGTCTTAAATATGTTACTAAAGGTTTAATTCAAAGTTTCATTAATTACAAAATCACCCCTCAAAGTTAATATTTGTTATTATATAGTTAACTAACCTAATCTTGTAACACTTTAACATTTTTATCAACTTTTATAAATTATACAACTATATTATTAGACTTTATAAATTTTGTAAAAATCATTCATAGCATATAATTTACAAGTAAATGATTAGATTGATTGACAATATAACCATTTATTTCATGATCATTCAAACGATTATAATTTTATTCGATAGCTCGGGTTTACGTAGAAACGAATCGGGTCAAGTGTCACAGTCTCCCCTCCTTTAGGAAATTTCGTCCCGAAATTTGATTATTGTTAGGTTTGATAGTATCCTAGAAAGTAGACTTTATAACAATATAAGATTTATATATTTTAATAAACCATAGGTTTATTATTTGTTGATTAACTATGTTGGTTAAATAACGAGCGCGTCGAGACGCAACCGTACCCAAAAAGACAACCCCAACTCGCATAGACTGTCTTAGGTTTAAGCGAGGTAATCCCCTAAGGATTTATTTCTTAAATTTTTCTTATGTAATTGCGAGTATTTAATATAGTTTGAATTATGAATGATTCGGGTAACTAATAAAACAAATATTCAAGTAGGAATCGCCTGCTTCTCAAGAGAGCAGGGAACAAGATTTAGTATTATCAAAGTTTATCATTAGAGTTCATCTTGTTAAATAACCCGACTTAAATAAAAAATTAAGTAAAGTTCATGAATGCGATGAATAATAATGAAAATGAATAAAGGGGATCAATAAAATGAATTGATGATTAAAGTGGAATAAAATGAAACAAAGCTAATGAATAAACATGATTAATAAAACGAATGAAAGAATCGAGTGAATAAATACGTTTAATAAAACGAGTGCATAAATGATAAAACGGGATTAATAAAATGAATAAATATGGAACAACTCCAGAAGTTGTCCATGATGATACGTTTTCCATTTTAAATGTACTAACGTTATCTAGCTCTCTCGAGTTGAACAAGAATACGTCATCTCCGAGAAGTTGATTAGGAATACATCAACTTGAGCACTAGATGATGATGATGATGATGAAGAAAATGATAACATGCAAAAACAATTGTTAAGTTTTGAATAACATATGATACGAAACGGTTCTTGATTTCAGAGCATTGGTCGAGATAATGATTAACTGTTATTTGAGGTTAACTTTGAATGGTGTACAATCGTAGGAGTGAGTAAAGTGCAAAACCCGACCCGACCCGTGTATAACCCGGCCCGGCCCGTTACCCGATATTTACTTAATTTACAGCCCGATTAACCGGCCCAATAATTAAAAACGGGCTTCGGGCTTATACATTTACGGGTTCCGGGCATGGCTAAAAAACCCGGGACCGAATCCATCCTTCTATGAATCTAACAAATGAACAGATTGATGGAAGAACTAGACATCTAAAAGAACTGAAGAAGGAAGGATTATTCCCTTGACCTCCTGTCTGGAACACAATCTAATTATAGGGGTGTTTTGGTTACAGATGTGTGGGTGTGTGGTCCAAATTGCTTGTAAAGCTAGGAAACAATTCCCTGATGAGCAGGTGTTGGTCGACTGTTGTGGTGGTTGTTTGTAACTTTCGGCAACCGAATTGCAGTTTCAGACGAAGCGATAGTGTAGGGTGTGTGTGTTGTTTGTTGATTTTGAACAAGAAGGATTTATTTATGTGAGTTTGAGATTTCAACAAAACAAAGACAAGAAACAGAAGTATTGTAGAGCTAAAATGAGAACAAAGAGTAGAAAGTAACGGCTGCTGCTAATTCAATACATTTGTTTAGAAATTAGGGTTGTAGTGTTGTTTTGGATCAAATAAGCAGACAAAAAAAAAACACTTAACGGGCTTTTTTTTTTTTATATGTTTTACGGTCTTGGGCCCGGGCCCGGCCCGAACCCGGATTTATAGTGATGTTAAGGACCGAAGCCCAAACATATATTAACATACCGGTCCGGGTTTCTGTCAATTTTCGGGTCGGGTTTCGGGTTTTTCCGGGCTCAAACAATATATGGCCACTCCTATACAATCAGTCTCACTTTATGGGAAAGAATATCACAACTATCTCAAGTCACAGGCAAAGCTTCATTTGATAGTATGTTAAGTACACTTATATATATGATGTACCAGCGGCGTATCCACCATGCCCTTATCATACCGCATTGGTCGCATTGCCCTCAAACACATGATAAAATTTACTATGGTTCCCATGCACCAGCCTTCATAATTCCGTGTGCACCCGTAATTACTTTAGCTTTTGCATGAACCACATAGTTCACTCGATCACGTGCGGGTCAAGGATACCTAAATTTCTAAACTAATATGATGATACGCATAGAATGTGACTTAATGTTCAACTGTTTCATGAAATCTTGTTCAAGATGATATAAAATTTGATAATCATGAAGAGTTAAGTTCATTAGATAGCCTTTTTGTTCATGTAAATTAGGGATGAGCGTTTGGTACCGAAATACCGAACCGATACCCGTACCGTACCGGTACCGTACCGAACCGGTACCGTACCGATAGATTCGGTACCGGTATCGGTACCCACTTTTACATGTTTTCGGTATCGGTATTTTCGGTATCGGTACCGGTTCGGTACTGATGCGTGTAATATATATATATATAAATTAACTACCTAAAAACACCTAGTTTTAATATTTATAAAACCTAGACAAACTACTAAATCACACACAACCGGCAGTGGACCGGTCCAATGTAATATAGTGTACGTAAGTCCGGGTGTCGACCCACAGACTCTATATACTACGTTGAATTAACTAGACAAGACTTAACTAAACTAGACACGAACTTAAATTAAAAGATTATTTAAGAAGGGGGGTTTTTGCTAAAAATAGAAAGTTACTAAAAATAGAAAGTTACGATTTAAAAACGGATTTAAAACAGATTAGAGAAAACAAACCACCTAGGCTAGAATCATCGTTAACTTCAATTATCACTCACGTTGGACTAATGGTTATGGAACCGGGATCTAAATTTATTCACTTAAAAACTTTCCTAATTAAGACCCTCGACCCTTCTCGAGAAGAAACCTAAAGGATAACTATTAAGTTATTAGCACACCGATTACGGGATTAAACTTCCTCACGGTTATCTAATTAAATTATGCCTAATTGACCCACGCTAAAGATCTATCTCACGATACGACCCTTAAAGCCATTTAAACCCAATCATTTAATTTAACAAGCAAGATTAATAATTAACACTAAGCCGGAATTTTCACAAAAACCTAAACCTAGCAAATTGACTAATCAAGACTTGTTAACAACCTATCACCTCACGGATATCTAGGTTGGCTACACGTTATTACCGATTTCATTAATACTATTAATCCTATGGTTGTACTGCAGTTAAACCATAATAATCACAACTCACGTTAATGACTAAACGAGTCCTATTATGTGACATAGACGATCACCAAGAACACATGGATTAATAATATCAAATCTACCAATTCAAACACATACAATGCATTAAACAATCATAAAGGTTCAAACTTTTAATTAAACATAAACCATAACCAATAATCCAATCATGAGTTCAAACAAAGTTAACGAATCAACATAACGCCTAGATAGTTTTAACGAGTTTAGCCAATAACCATGTTCAAAGCAGGAACAAAAATCGAAACAAAAATAAAGTTACCGTTCATCGAAAAGTAATAAATATAATTCAGCAGCCTGCCTGCTAGCTTAAATTAATTCAGCAGCCTGCTAGCCTGCTTAATTAATTCGATCGATCACGTTTGACTTTTGATGACGTGCCTAGTAGCTTGCTTTTTTTCTTCTTTTCTGTTTCGAATTCACGGCCGACTTTTTTTCTTTTTTTATTTTGATGACAACCCTATTAATTCTTTAAGTGGGCCTCCAAGTCAATATTAAATTGTAACTCCAAGTCCATCAACACATAACCTGCGTTTTTTATTTCAAGCAAACAATGAATTAATATATTGATTTAATAAATTAAATAAGAATTATGTCGCAAACTACAAACATTCACATTAAAGTGCTATGAAGCGATTAAGAGTATATAATTCACCTAAAAGTACCCAAAAAGGGTAGAGATTATTTATATAAAATATATATAATTTAGACCACATCAAATATCCTCACACTTAACCTTTTTCGTCCCTGAAAAAGCATGCACATAGAATCATAACTAATTAAAGCATTCAACATTTCGTTACAATTTCACAAACAAGAACCGAATTCTGATAAACAGTGGTGCGTTTACATAAACACCCTAACACTAGCCAATTAAGTTTCCCATCATGTTTAATCTAAATTTAATTAAACCATTTATCTATACAAGGTCTCACACAGAGGAAAAATAAGTTAGCCCGATTATTGTTGCTTGACGAGGCACAGGATAAACCACAAAGGTTTTTCTACCAAAATAACCTAAAGAACTTAACTAAGCTAAGAACTAGTGCCATATTAGGGTGGATTTTGATGGATGAATTTTGTGGGTATAGACTGTTATTTTTTTTTTCATAAAACAAGATCACCTCACCCAGGGGTGTCGTATCCAAGTCGCTATCCCGGAGGTAGAGCACATGAGGTCTTGGATCACTTGCCTTATATTTTTCTTTTTTTTTTTTTCATTTGATTTGGCTTCTTTGAGCTCTTTTATTTAGCAGCTACTTTGAGCGCTTTTCAGTACTATACCCGGTGGACATTTTATTTGCGGATGCGCCACTTCTTTCACAAGAAGTGTGTTATAAATCCTAAAATGGCACTACCCCTTAACCTATTTAAGTTCTAAAGCCTACAATGATGCCTAATTTAATTTAGTTAAGGCCTTCCTATTCCTCCTAAGATGAACACCCACAAGATTCACGACAAATTAACTTTCTATTAGTACACTTAGGGAAACTATCTCAGCTAATTGGGTTACCAAATGTTTATCCAAATTCATTCTTGTTTTAAAAACCACAACTCATTTGAAAACCAAAATCAGTTTACTATCACTTTCTATTAAAGTGCACAACTTAAACAAAGACATTTTTCGATTTTTTCAATTTTTTTTTATATTTTTTATGACTCTATAAGACTCAAAACAAACAAACAAGACTCAGAAATGACTATTTCCCATCCCCACACTTAAGTTCTACATTGTCCTCAATGTAGAGATAGAAAACATCTAAAAAAAAACAAATAAAAAAAAATGCAAAAATAAAAGATAGAAGGGTGAATTGGAAAAGACTTAGCTGGTTTTGTGAAACGCGTAAGCTCCAAGTCTTCGTTCCAATCTTCAGCTTCGATCGTATAGCATTTCGGTCGCGATCGAGCCTCCACCGACACTCCCAAGATTCATCTTCGTCTTCACAAATACAAACTCACCCGAATGGAGATTGAGTACGGGTGAGAATGATTTAAACCTGCAAAAACAAAAACAAGAATACCCGAGCATAACACTGACTCGACAAAAATAAAATAAAAATAAAAATAAAAACAAAATAAAAACTGACTCGATAAATGAAACTTATACAAACTCTACAAACTAGTAAACCAATGAGAAACCTCCCCACACTTAAACTTAATCAGGAGGTTTCTCCTTGATCTGAACCCTATCCAATCCGTTCAATTCCACTCGGTCCACAAAAACGTTTAGAAAGTTAGAAGCGGAATTGAAAATAATTTTGAAAATAAAGTTAAAAGCTTCAAATGGGTCAGACCACCAAAATTTGTACTTACCTGGCATGAACCGAATGCGCTGCATGTATCGTGAAGACTGGTCGTTCTTAAACTTCAGCGGCTTCTTCCTCCCTATGGACCATCTTCTAACCTCATTCTCAGGCTCATTCAGCTCTTGACTCATCCCCACACTTGGCGTTTGATTGTATGCTAAACCTTCGAGAATCTTCAAATCGCCAAGTGGGCCGAATTCTCCATCTTCATAAAAGGGCAGGTCCACGAGTTCAGCAACAAACTCATCCTCCCAAGATGGAACTGGTACCTCCTTCACGTCTTCCTCCTGTACCTCCTGCATATTATTAAACTCACAAAACAATTGCAAAATATCAAAAGAATCCGAAGATTCAAATGTATCACATGGAGAGTCAAATAGTTCAGGAATATCATAACAAGTCGAAATTTGGTCAGAGCACTTACCTGTTTCGGAAAGATCATCTTCATCATCCAATTTTGTATCGGCATACTCCACTGTCTGTTTCTCATCATCAGTGAAGCTATCCGGTTCTTGATCGGCCTCGCATGTTGTCATCCTTAGATTAGCGAGTTCATCCGTAAGCCTCCCATTTTCTGATAAATAATGAAGTTTCTCCCCTGAACTTAGTAAGTGCCATCTCATGTTCATGACCTCCTGCACCTTCATTAGTTCTTCTTTCATGCTCGCGCACTTGTTCGTTTCCACTTTCTCTTCCTGACAGACTGGAGGTGGGACTGACGTGTCCATTTTCGTCTCCGGCTGTACTTGGAATTCCTGCAAAACCTCATCCTCACAAGACAAGTGTAAAATATCTTGTGGTTCAGAAATAATATTACAAGATTCAAAAGAGAATGCAGAAAATGAGTTATCATTACCTGATTTTTGCTGCAGCTGCTCATGTTGAAACTCATCTTCTTCATTTGACCTCCTCATGATCTCCTTTAGAGCCTTATTAGTATCTTCCATCATCAACTGGCTCTGCAAGAAGCTATCATACCCTGCTAACGTTCTTTGAGTAGTTACTTTATTAGCAACTAACTGGGTCACCAACTCTTCTATCCTACTTAAAGCACCATCACTACCCCTAGTAGAGTTGTTATCAAAAAATTGACCACTATGATCAGACTTTGGAAAAAATGGGTCAATTGGATCCACCTGTGATGAATATGACTGCACATGCCCAAAAGAGTTAGCAAAATGAGGTGGTGCAGAGGACCTCGTATATTGTGGACATAGACAAGTAAAGTGAGGTCCTCCACAAATTTCACACATATTAAAGTAACAAGAAAGACTCGATGGAGAGAAAAACAGAGAAAAATAAAACTAATCCTACGACTCAAACAAAACAAATAAAGCACGTGTATATCAGTTAAGACTCAACAAAGTTAATTAACGCAATTACCAAGAGTCCCCGGCAACGACGCCAAAAACTTGATGCGTGTAATATATATATATAAATTAACTACCTAAAAACACCTAGTTTTAATATTTATAAAACCTAGACAAACTACTAAATCACACACAACCGGCAGTGGACCGGTCCAATGTAATATAGTGTACGTAAGTCCGGGTGTCGACCCACAGACTCTATATACTACGTTGAATTAACTAGACAAGACTTAACTAAACTAGACACGAACTTAAATTAAAAGATTATTTAAGAAGGGGGGTTTTTGCTAAAAATAGAAAGTTACTAAAAAGAAAGTTACTAAAAATAGAAAGTTACGATTTAAAAACGGATTTAAAACAGATTAGAGAAAACAAACCACCTAGGCTAGAATCATCGTTAACTTCAATTATCACTCACGTTGGACTAATGGTTATGGAACCGGGATCTAAATTTATTCACTTAAAAACTTTCCTAATTAAGACCCTCGACCCTTCTCGAGAAGAAACCTAAAGGATAACTATTAAGTTATTAGCACACCGATTACGGGATTAAACTTCCTCACGGTTATCTAATTAAATTATGCCTAATTGACCCACGCTAAAGATCTATCTCACGATACGACCCTTAAAGCCATTTAAACCCAATCATTTAATTTAACAAGCAAGATTAATAATTAACACTAAGCCGGAATTTTCACAAAAACCTAAACCTAGCAAATTGACTAATCAAGACTTGTTAACAACCTATCACCTCACGGATATCTAGGTTGGCTACACGTTATTACCGATTTCATTAATACTATTAATCCTATGGTTGTATTGCAGTTAAACCATAATAATCACAACTCACGTTAATGACTAAACGAGTCCTATTATGTGACATAGACGATCACCAAGAACACATGGATTAATAATATCAAATCTACCAATTCAAACACATACAATGCATTAAACAATCATAAAGGTTCAAACTTTTAATTAAACATAAACCATAACCAATAATCCAATCATGAGTTCAAACAAAGTTAACGAATCAACATAACGCCTAGATAGTTTTAACGAGTTTAGCCAATAACCATGTTCAAAGCAGGAACAAAAATCGAAACAAAAATAAAGTTACCGTTCATCGAAAAGTAATAAATATAATTCAGCAGCCTGCCTGCTAGCTTAAATTAATTCAGCAGCCTGCTAGCCTGCTTAATTAATTCGATCGATCACGTTTGACTTTTGATGACGTGCCTAGTAGCTTGCTTTTTTTCTTCTTTTCTGTTTCGAATTCACGGCCGACTTTTTTTCTTTTTTTATTTTGATGACAACCCTATTAATTCTTTAAGTGGGCCTCCAAGTCAATATTAAATTGTAACTCCAAGTCCATCAACACATAACCTGCGTTTTTTATTTCAAGCAAACAATGAATTAATATATTGATTTAATAAATTAAATAAGAATTATGTCGCAAACTACAAACATTCACATTAAAGTGCTATGAAGCGATTAAGAGTATATAATTCACCTAAAAGTACCCAAAAAGGGTAGAGATTATTTATATAAAATATATATAATTTAGACCACATCAGGTACCAATACCTTAAATTTACCTAAAAGTACTTGTTCCGTACCTATACCGTACCGGTACCGTACTGAACCGGTACCGTACCGATAGATTCGGTATCGGTACCGGTACCCACTTTTCCATGTTCTCGGTATCGGTATTTTCGGAATCGGTACCGGTTCGGTACCGGTACAGTACCAATCTCATCCCTAATGTAAATAGACTTTCTTGTTCATATGTACGGGAAATCAAGTTCGTAGATATTTAGGTTCATGATCATATTTACAGAAAACCCAAGTTCGTGGATCAAATTTTATAACAAAATATCCGTGCGAAAACCATGTTTGTGATAAGTCATGTTTATTAGCATTATAGTATGATGGCGTGTATTTAAAATTTTAGTTTCTTAAGATGATGGAAAAATCAACTTTATGAATGTTTAGGGATATAGAAAATCAAATTAACATATCCAATGCATAAACTTATCATGTTCTTGTTTATATGGAATAACTTTAAATAGATCGGTTCTGAAGACAATAAAAGTAGTCATGGATATAAGGTGCAAGGTAGTTTGTATGATAATATTTTGAAATGATAGTAAGTTTAAAATTTTTAACTTTGTCATAAGTTGGAGGGTTGTTTTCTTGAAAATAGATAACGTGGTTTATTTTTGATCTTTGATACTATAAAGTACTCAAGCATGGCTTGTGTTGTAAATCCTCATATATTGTTTGTGAAAAATATATATATGAAGTATGTATATTTGATAAACATTTATGAATAATCAACTTTTATTTATGTTTTAGGCAGTATATATAGAACTAAAATGGGCTTTAAGTTATCGAATTTAAGTCGAGTTGGTTTCGGTGAAGTTGAGTTAAATTTGAAAGATTTATCACGTTATTTGCTAATTAAACTTATTCAATTCATCATAATCTGTTACATGAGTGTTCTAGCTTAATTTAATTTGGTTTTATGATTGATTTCGTTGATTTGCAGTTGAATTTTGGCTGGATTTGGTGGGTTTTGATTTAGATTGATGATACAAACGTTTTAACTGGATTTTAGGATGTTCTGGGGTTCGAAAATAGTGGATAGAGACGAAATAACGGTTTAATCGGGTTGGGACGAGTGATTTGATTGTGTTTGACTTCGCCGGAAGGTCGCCGGTGTGGCCGGAAGTTACTGCCAGAAAAACGGGGCTGCAGTAGGGTGGGGGTTGGGTTTAAACACAGTTACAGTTCACACCCCTATAGTTTGGTTAAGTCTTAAATATGTTACTAAAGGTTTAATTCAAAGTTTCATTAATTACAAAATCACCCCTCAAAGTTAATATTTGTTATTATATAGTTAACTAACCTAATCTTGTAACCCTTTAACATTTTTATCAACTTTTATAAATTATACAACTATATTATTGGACTTTATAAATTTTGTAAAAATCATTCATATCATATAATTTACAAGTAAATGATTAGATTGATTGACAATATAACCATTTATTTCATGATCATTCAAACGATTATAATTTTATTCGATAGCTCGGGTTTACGTAGAAACGAATCGGGTCAAGTGTCACAACTTGTTGCTGTAGATGGAAACATCAAGCAGCAGACTCCAGTTGTTGATGTTGATGAAAAAAATGACAAGGAACCGATCGTTAACTTGGATGACGAAATCGTTGAAAAGAAGTCAAAGTACCGGTCATGGGTATGGGATCATATGACTATCGACAAAGAAACTAAAAAAGTAAGATGTTCATATTGCAAGCGTGTGTTAGCTGGTCATTCGAAAAGAAATGGTACTAGTCATTTGGGAAATCTTTTGAAAACGGCATGCCCAAGATAACCGGTTTATAAAAAAGTTGATAACAAGAAACAATCAACTCTAAGCTTTAAGCCTAAAAGTTCGGGGGAAAGTAGCTTGACCTCCCACATGTTTAGTCAAGAAAAAAGTAGGAAAATGCTAGCTTTAATGTGTGTAAAAGATAATAGACCTTTTAGTATCGTTGAAGATGAGGGTTTAGGGAGTTTGTAAGGGAGTTAAATCCCTTGTTTAGGTTTCCTTCTCGATGGACAGTTGCTAAAGACTGTTGGTTATTGTATGAAGAAGAGAGAAAAAGACTTCAGCATGTTTTAAGAGATGAAACAATTTTTGTTACTACCGACACATGGACGTCAGTCCAAAATTTTAGTTATATGCGTCTTACGGCACATTGGATTGATGAGGATTGGATTAATGGATTCTAAGAAAGAAAATTCTTAACTTCTGTCAAGTTTCAAATCATAAAGGGGAAACAATAGGAAAATTGTTATATAGATGCTTGCAAGAATGGGACATTGAGAGGGTTTTTACTGTGATAGTGGATAATGCTTCATCAAATGACAAAGCAATTAAATTTTTGAAAATAATGCTCAAGGGTCCTTTTTCCATCTTAGATTGCAAGCATTTGAAAGGTATGAATTGTTTTGTGTTAACATTTAAGTGTGCTATATATATAGGGGTTATTGGATTTTAATACTCCCAATTATGGGGTATTGGCAGCTGCCACTCCCAACTAAGACCCTCACTGTCATCACTCTCAACTTAACACTGTAATTGTTGTATCACTCCCGTCGTTAGAAAACACTAACATCGTTAGTGTTTGGATCAAATGTGTAATTTTGTTAACTTAAGGGGTGTATGAATGTTTTATTTTATATATATACATATATACATATCTTCTGCAAATCAAACACCAACACCACTCTAACATCACCTCCTCAATCGTTCTCCCGACGATCAAACACCACCACCATTCTCGGCGATAAAACACCACCAGTTGTTGTCGCCGGAAACTAATGTTGTGGTAGAAGTGGTAGCGGTTCTGGTGACGACTAAATTGTGATCATATGGCAAGCAGGGGATCTCTAGAATCAAAAGCAATGGACGTTTCTTATGTTTTGGAACTGTAACCGAAGAAGGAACGGCTTCTCCGATTGCATCTTCTTGTCGTCTTATTGATTTGGAACATGATTACTGTGCACACAAGTATGCCCTAATTCCCCTTGATGTGCTAAAAACGGTCTATAAAAATAACTAACCTAAGACTCTATTTAGACACTCGAGTTAAAAACCAATTAACCCTAAACTAGACCTAGCAGACAGGCAAGTGTACCTATCGACTGGAGTATAGTCTACGGAAGACCGGATATCGAACCCAAAGACACTACGAATAACGTAAACTAAATTGAAAAGGAATATTGATTGATTGGGGGGTTTTCTTGTTGGGTTTCAGTGATATCTTTTAGATTTTAATTGTATCAAAACGGGTTTGACAATAGTAATAATTAAACCGGTAATTATTAACGCAGCGGAAAATTAACATTAAAACCTATACCAAAAGTGAAACCGACAGGATCCGGTTACAGACATGCAAATACGGTCAAAACAATTTATTCTACCGATGAGATAAAATATACCTTTGGTTAATAAATAACCGTTTGAGACACCGAGGTACAACGAACGGTTGCTAGAAACACGAACACAAACGCGATGCCGATCCGTGGCCAACAAGCACCTTGCTTCAATATTAAATCATAAAAGAACACTTTCCTTTTTGATTTAATGTATCCGAGAAAATTGAACTAGAAGGTAGTTCAAGTTTTTGTTTCTTTGAATTAATTGTCAAGCAAGACAATTGATAACCAAAAGGTGATTGTATTTTGTTTCTTTTGTTGTGTGCGACGGCTGTTATGTTGAAAAAGGGTGAAGGGATTTTCACCCTAATGATCCCTTTTAATAAAAGTAATCTCATTAGCGAGCCCTAAGCCCGGTTAGATTAGTTTGAGCCCAACACAACAATAACTCATTAATCATTTAATTAAGTTAAATGGACAAATATAATTTATAAATAGTATAAATTATATAAGCGTTATTCGTTCGTGATTACCAATTAAACGAGTTAAGTGGATTTAATGTTCGTTGCCCTTGGTGTAACTCTTACGGGTCACAACTCGGTTAGCCACGTTAATTTATCGGGTCCGGACATATTAAATCCAACAGTCTCCCACTTGGTCGGACCACGATAAAATCTCAACGCAAACAGTCAGCGGCGCTCTAGCTACACATGACTGCCCCTAACAAGTTATGATACTTTAAAGTCATTAACCAAGCAATATGTTAATAGTAACAACTTACTATGACAATAAATAGACTTATGGTAATCGTCGTCATTTATCCTTTCTGTAAAAGACATCAATTGAAACAATGAGACATGGATTAAGTTCATTCTCATATGAGGTTCAATCATTTTAGTTCTCGATCAAGATTCAAAATGGTCCATTCAAACACACAGTCTGTTTGGGTAAGGCCTTACACTTCTCCAGTTTGAATCAACGAGGGCGCCAAGATGTCTAACTGTTACATAGCGTGTAAGAGTACAGAATCCCTTATTGACTACATACAGCTCCCACTGAACTTTAGAATTATTCCTAATTAAAGCCTTTATGACTGGCAGTTACGCGACAGCGGTTGACAATAACTAAAGAATATTTCTTTGGTAAATAGGAGTTCTAGTATATATCTCAGGTCAGAGGATACTAAATGAGTATACCAATATATCAAAAACATCTTATGACCACAATCCATGAAGATGATTTGAAACGAGTTACTTCCAACGTCATTCACAATGAGGTCTGTGAATTTGGATGTCAACTACTTGAGCCCAAATTCAGAATAGTCTTAATTCAGAATCATTCCCATGAGTCTGATCGACTACGGATAATTTAGAATACAATATTCATGGATTAAACGTATTAAAATCGAACACAGTTATAAACTTCAGAATTCAAATAAATAAATTCAAACGAATTCAGAAACTGTTAAATGTTCGTACATCCAAATACTAAATCAAAACTCAAAGTTAGCTACTCTAAGCCCGATGGCATTCCTATGCTCATCATGTTTGTCCTGTGTCATGGGCTTAGTAAACGGGTCTGCTAAGTTTTGATCTGTGTTTACTTTGCTTATCATGATGTCTCCACGTTCCACAATTTCCCGTATCAAGTGGAACTTCCTGTGAATGTGCCTTGCCTTTTGATGAGATCTGGGCTCTTTGGCTTGGGCAATAGCACCAGTATTATCACAAAATATCTCGATTGGTTTTCGTATACTCGGAACCACATCGAGATCGGTTATGAATTTCTTCATCCACACTGCTTCCTTAGCAGCATCTGAGGCAGCAATATATTCGGATTCGGTGGTTGAATCTGCCACTACACTCTGCTTGGAGCTTTTCCATGAAACAGCTCCTCCATTTAGAGTGAACACGAACCCTGATTGAGAGCGAGAATCATCTCGGTCAGTTTGAAAACTAGCATCAGTGTAACATCTTACAGTGAGCTCTTCTTCCACTCCTCCAAAGATTAAGGACATATCTTTAGTTCTTCTCAAGTACTTAAGAATGTTCTTGACAGCAGTCCAATGGGCCATGCCAGGACTTTGCTGGTAACGACTAGTCATGCTTAAGGCACACGAGACGTCAGGTCTTGTACATAACATTGCATACATGATAGAACCAATCGCCGAAGCGTATGGAACTGCTTCCATTCGCTTATTTTCAATGTCCGTAGAAGGAGATTGCGATTTGTTCAGCACAGTTCCTTTAGTCATAGGAACACCTCCTTTCTTGGAGTTTTCCATCTTAAAGCGTGTCATCATTTTGTCAATGTATGTGCTTTGATTTAGCCATAGAAGCCGCTTGGATCTATTTCTGTAGATCCTGATTCCTAGAATGTAAGCTGCTTCTCCAAGATCTTTCATTGCAAAACAAGATCCCAACCAGTGTTTAACTTCATTAAGCATAGGGATGTTGTTTCCAATGATCAGTATATCATCTACATACAAGATGAGGAATGATATAGAGCTCCCACTAGCTTTCCTGTAAACACAAGGCTCATCTTCATTTTTGACAAAACCAAACTCTTTGATTTTTTGGTCAAAACGAAGATTCCAGCTACGAGATGCCTGTTTAAGTCCATAAATGGACTTATTCAGTTTGCACACCCTTTTAGGATATTTTGGATCGACAAAACCTTCAGGCTGAACCATATAGACATCTTCAGAAAGATGTCCATTAAGAAAAGCGGTTTTGACATCCATTTGCCATATCTCATAGTCATAGTATGCAGCGATGGCAAGTAATATCCTGATCGACTTGATCATAGCAACGGGCGAAAAGGTTTCTTCATAATCAATACCCTCAATCTGAGTGTAACCTTTCGCAACTAGCCGTGCTTTATAAGTGTGTACCTTTCCATGCATGTCGGGTTTTCTTTTGAAAAGCCATTTGCTTCCTATTGCCCGAGATTCGGGAGGTAACTCAACCAAGTTCCAGACTTGATTTTCACGCATAGATTGCATCTCAGCATTCATGGCTTCTAGCCATTTCGCAGATTCTAGATCTGAGATAGCAGATTTATAGTTAGCAGGTGCGTCATCAGAGTCAGCTACTACCAGGACTTCAGCACCCTCAAGATTCCAAAGATATCTTTCAGGTTCCTTACGAGTCCTGCTACTTCTGCGAATGCCAGTGTTCTCGTCTGATTCATTTGCAACGACTTCTGGTGCATCAGACTTTCCGACTTCATCAGCGGTAGTTTGTGATTCTCGAACTTCTTCGAGATCCACAACATTGTTTCCTGTTCCTCGATCAAGGGCTTCTTTCTCGAGGAAGTGTCCCCTCCTTTTGATGGAAATAATGTTTGCATCAGGATGGTAGAAATATAGTCCGCTTTTGTTACAGTATCCGACGAAAACAACTTTTTCGCCTCGAGGATCGAGCTTGTCATCAGAATCGCTGGTGACGTAAGCATCACATCCCCATACTCTAAGGTAAGACAAATTGGGTTTATGCCCATGCCATATCTCATATGGGGTTTTGTCTACCTTTTTAGTCGGTACTAGATTGATAATGCGAGCGGCGGTCATAAGAGCATAACTCCATAAGGAGTGAGGCAAGTTTGTCCTACACATCATCGATCGGACCATGTTTAGCAGGGTTCGATTTCTCCTCTCGCACACGCCATTGAGCTGAGGTGTGCCAGGTGGAGTGGGCTGTGAAATTATTCCACGTTCCTTTAGATGATTGAGGAATTCTGAGCTGAGATATTCACCACCTCGATCTGATCGAAGTGTTTTTATAGTTTTGCCGAGTTGGTTTTCTACTTCGTTTTGAAACTCTTTGAACTTTTCAAAAGTTTCATGCTTATGTTTCATCAAGTAGACATAAGCATATCGACTGTAATCGTCTATGAATGTAACAAAGTATCTTTCATGATTTCTAGACATCGTTCTGAAAGGACCACACACATCAGTATGTATGAGTGCTAGCAGATCGTTAGCCCGTTCACCTACATGGGTGAAGGGGTGTTTAGTGAGTTTGCCAGCTAAGCAAGACTCGCAGTCATCAAAGGAGTCAGGTCCAGTGGATTCAAGAATTCCATCAGATTGAAGCCTTTTCAAACGTGCCTTGCTTATATGACCAAGTCTACAATGCCATAGATAAGTATCATTCGTACCAGATTTGGCACGTTTAGAAAGATTATAAATGTTATTGTTTGTGTGAACATCTACCTCGTAGATACCATTTCGAGGATTAGCCTCAAAATAAAAAAACATCATTCAAGTAAGCAGAAATGGAAATCCCATTAAAAACGTACTTGAAACCTTGTTCAAACAATAAAGAAACTGAAATAATGTTTCTGGTTAAACCAGGTGCAAACAAACAATTATTCAAAATAACTACAAGGCCAGAAGGACATGAAAGATGATATGTTCCAGTTGCAAGAACTGGTACTCTCTTCCCATCACCAACGATGAGCTCCATGTCGCCTTGTTTCAGCTTCTTCCACTTTTCAGGCTCCTGCAAGACATTAACGATGTGGTAACCACATCCGGTATCAAATACCCATGTGTTGCTAGAGACAGTAAAAAGTTCAATAACATAAATAGAAGTACCTGAAGCGCCTTCTCCGGAGGCCTTCATTTTTCTCAGCTTAGCCAGATATTCAGGGCAGTTTCTTTTCCAGTGCCCCGTCTTGTTGCATTCAAAACACTGACGCTCTTCAGGAGGGGGTGGTTTTGGTTTTGCAACGACCTTGTTATTGTTGGTGGCGCGATTGACAGCAACATTAACTTTGTTCTTGCCTTTGCTATTATAACCCCTTTTCTTGGGGTTGGGCTTCTTAACACCACCAGATTTTACCATCAAAACTTGGTTCTGCTTTGGGATATTCATCTCGGCTGTTTTGAGCATACCATGTAGCTCGGCAACAGGCTTTACCCATGCATTCATGTTGTAGTTCATTACGAACTGGTCGTAAGAGCTAGGGAGGGAGTTCAAGATGAAGTCACCTGCCATTTCATCTTGCATAGGGTTACCAAGTTTCGTCATCTGGTCAATATAACCTTTCATCTTAAGCACATGAGCGCTAACTGATGAGCCCTCTTGCATTTTGCAGCTAATGAGCTGTTTCATGGTGTCATGGCGTTCTTGTCGGGCCTGTTTCTGAAACATGCCTTTAAGTTGCTCAATCATGTCAAATGCAGCCATGTCTTCCATGTTCTTCTGAAGATCAGGAGACATGGTGGCTTGCATAAGGCAGGCTACCTCAACGGCATCCTCGTTATGCTTATCCCAGGCCTTACGCGCAGCAGCGGTATTAGCCTCGGGCTGATCAGGAACTGGGGCTTCCAGAATATAGAGCTTTTTCGCAAACTTGAGAACTATTTTCAAGTTGCGGTGCCACTCGATGAAATTGGTGTTATCGAGTTTTTCTTTCTCAAGTATAGACTTGAGAGCGAAGGAGTGATTGTTTTCAGAAGACATCTGACAAATAAGCAAAATAATATAGTTAGTATTATCGATGTATTATTCCTTATTTAATTAATGACCCATTAACAGTAATAAGAATAAGGAATGAGAGTCTAGCTATGTCAATTGCTAAAGGCAGCTGGGGCATACAACATTAGCAAGTGGGTAGGTAGACCGACAACGATTGTCAATTGCAAAAATGCGCAACTCTCCAATATGAGGCCGCTATGACAACTTTTGTCAATGCATTGATACGTTTAGCCTCATCTATGCTCACTTTTACTCTCTAGACAGCTGGGGCATGTAGCAAGAGAGGAAAAGTAATAGTCGTCCTAAAACTAGGTACTTGTGGAAGAGTCCGGATGTGTCAACGAAACTCTTGCACCTTGGAAGGATACAACTACACATCAAATGCGGTGCTGTGGCTCCAAACATTGATGTTTTGCTATATGCTCCAAGTGTTCCTTAAAATAGGATAGCATAGACTATTGATTTTAAATATGGGTTTCAATTTTAGTAATTACCGAATAGGGTGAGATCCAGTTTTACTAAATTAATTCGTGACAATTAGATGAACCCTTTCATCTCTCAGGACACTTAGTTTAAATAACCTATTAAAACTAAGTCTTGTCGCGATATAAATAACCGATTAAAAGTTAATAGTTAAACTATTAAGTTACAAGTTTTAGAAAGTCAAAATTAGTTTAAGTTTCCAAAACGTACTGGTTATTTTAATTATAAAACAAACTAGTCGTCTTACAAAAATTTTCACAAGTTGTAAAAATATGTTTAGAACTTGTTTTTATCTGATTGTGAAATTATTTTAAAACTCTTTTTAAAAAATGGTTTGGTATTAGGTTGGTATGTTACAACACTTATAAAATAAAGCAACCACAATAGCAAAGCAAATAAATATGTAAATCTTTATGGCCAAAAATTTGTTTGGTCTTGCCAGAGCCTTTTAGCAAGACCAAACTAGGTCACGGGGTCACAACACATAAACAACCACAAGGATGGACTTGAGTGCATCTTGTTGTCTTGAGTACTCCCACTGACTCCTAGATCCGTGTTGTCTTCAGTCTTTCCTCCGGGTCTTTAATGTTACAATATTACAAAAATATATAAAACAAAAGAACCCTAATCTATTACAACTTTGAACCATCAAAGTGGCCAAAACCATAAAACCAAAAACCGAATTAAAGTACAACACAACCACAAAGTCTGGCCAGATTTACATATATTTTCTAATCACAATAATCATTCGGGCAAACTATTGGTCAAGAATAATAAAATTGTTAACCACAATTTTGTTGCCCAATATTATACATGGATCAGAAACTTAAAAAAAACTTTAAGTTTGTGATCTATAACCGGTTAAAAGGAGACCGGTACCGATTTGCATGTTGTAAGCAAGGCTCTGATACCACTGTTGGGTTTCAGTGATATCTTTTAGATTTTAATTGTATCAAAACGGGTTTGACAATAGTAATAATTAAACCGGTAATTATTAACGCAGCGGAAAATTAACATTAAAACCTATACCAAAAGTGAAACCGACAGGATCCGGTTACAGACATGCAAATACGGTCAAAACAATTTATTCTACCGATGAGATAAAATATACCTTTGGTTAATAAATAACCGTTTGAGACACCGAGGTACAACGAACGGTTGCTAGAAACACGAACACAAACGCGATGCCGATCCGTGGCCAACAAGCACCTTGCTTCAATATTAAATCATAAAAGAACACTTTCCTTTTTGATTTAATGTATCCGAGAAAATTGAACTAGAAGGTAGTTCAAGTTTTTGTTTCTTTGAATTAATTGTCAAGCAAGACAATTGATAACCAAAAGGTGATTGTATTTTGTTTCTTTTGTTGTGTGCGACGGCTGTTATGTTGAAAAAGGGTGAAGGGATTTTCACCCTAATGATCCCTTTTAATAAAAGTAATCTCATTAGCGAGCCCTAAGCCCGGTTAGATTAGTTTGAGCCCAACACAACAATAACTCATTAATCATTTAATTAAGTTAAATGGACAAATATAATTTATAAATAGTATAAATTATATAAGCGTTATTCGTTCGTGATTACCAATTAAACGAGTTAAGTGGATTTAATGTTCGTTGCCCTTGGTGTAACTCTTACGGGTCACAACTCGGTTAGCCACGTTAATTTATCGGGTCCGGACATATTAAATCCAACATTTCTAATAACCTAAGGACAAGAAATTAAATTTTAACTAATGAATGAAAGACAAAACTAGAACGTTGAGAAATTCAAAGATGAGAAGGATACTATCTAGGTGAATCCTAGTTGTAACACATGGATTTGGTTTGGTTAAAAGAACGTTGATGGAACCGATTTTCTAAGAATACGAACCTAAGGGAACATAAAGGATCCTAGATCATTCTCCGGGTGTGACCAAAATGAGTCCTATAGGCACTTGTGAAGCTATCGGGTTGGTCAGATTATCTCTCGATCTCACTGACGACACTAGCATACCCTAATGATAGTTAATCTCTCGATCTAACTAGCACAATACACTCTCATGCAAGGGGTAACATGTAGATGAACTAAAAGACACAATTAACAATGTAAGCAAGTAATCTAGGTAAACCTCCTCTCGGACCGTTTAAATCCTAAAGCTTAGTTACAAAGACTAATTGACTAACTTTAATCTTTCGACCTCAAGTTAAGTAGCTCATTCAATGCAATTCATCGATTCAAACCTATTCCTATGGTTACTATGTCTAGTAAACCACCAACAAGTCAAAGACACAAAGTAATCGACCTAGATACGGAAAATTCAACGACAAACATTAAACATTCACGTATGGAATATAGAATTAATCAATGATAAGCAATAAACAAACATCACACATCCATCAATTCATCAACATGCACTTTATACTAGAATCAAAACCATCAAACATTCAATTAACCAAAACCAAAACCAAAACTAACAACTATTCATCATCCTAGATAGTATGAAAGATTTAGCTACTCATTATCATGTTTGAAATCAGTAAATAAACCAAAAACATCAAACAAAACATGAGTTCAAAGTATAAAACCAGGAATGAAGATGAAAGCATAAACCGAGCAACGTTCGTGACTTGATCGGCGATCCAATCTTCAATCCAATCTTCTCCCTTGCTTCTCTAGCCTTTCAAACCTCCAAAAGATGTATTTTTTATGCTATGGGACGGCTGGAAAGAACTCTCCACGACTAGGGTTTATAATGTGCTTAAATAGCAAAACCCTAAAAAAATCCCGTAATACTGTGCTAGGAGATACGCGCATCATGGACCCCTGTCCTGCGCGTATCGCCTAGAAGGCCTCCAACCAGAAACTTTTTTTTTCTTTCTTGCCTTCTAACTCCAAGTCTTCTCTTGTGCTCCACTTCATTCCTTTAGATCATTTGCACATTTTTAAGCACCAAAACACCTACATAACACAAATATAATTTAGATCCATGTGTCATTCAATAAACATATAAAAACTAAGCGAAACACATGCATTAAACCCGAAAATTAGATGAAAACGATTAACAAAACCATGATGTGTTAGCCACACATCAAAATACCCACACTTAACCTTTTTTCGTCCTCGAAAAAGTATGCAAATGGAATCACAAACAGGATTTAGTTTCCAACAAGAAAACAATTCAAGCAATTCTCAAACAAGCAACAAGTCAAAGTAATCATCGATAATGCTTCCATCTAACCCTAACACTAACTAATCGGGTCTCTCCTTGTGTTTGCTTTAGTTTAAGTGATATCAATTCATCTACAGGGTCTCACACTTAGGAAGCCACAATTCAGCCTGTTAATTGTTGATTTACGAGGCACAGATTAAACCATATAGATTTTTATTCTTACCAAAGTAACCTAAGGAACTTAACCTAGTTAAGAAATATTGCCATATTAGGGTGATTATTTGATGGATGATACTTACGGGTATAGACTGTTTTTATTCATTTTTTTTCTAAAACAAGATCACCTCACCCAGGGGTGTCGGCTCCAAGTCGCTATCCCAGAGGTAGAGCACATGAGGTCTTGGCTCACTTGTTTTATTTTGCTTTTTTTTTTTTTTTTTTTTTTTCATTTGGCTACATTGAGCTCTTTTATTCTAGTTGCTACTTTGAGCACTTTCAGTCTATACCCTATGGACTTTGTATGCGGAGCGCCACTTCTTTCTCAAGAAGCGTGCTAAAAATCCTATCATGGCAATTATCCTTAACTAGTGTAAGTTCTAAAGCCTACAATGGTGCCTAAGTTTCTTAGTTAAGGCCTTTATGTTTCTCCTAAGATGAAAACCCACGAGACATCTTGATTTAATTAGGTATATTTATAACACTTAGAGAAAACCTTTCAAAGCTAATTGGGTCACCGATTGATTACCATTTGACTAATCACTTGTTTTCAAACCAACAAAAAATGTTTTCTTTGAAAACCAACTCCCAATTTTACTATCATTTTCCATTTAATTGCAACACTTTTCCAAAACATTTTCAAATTTTTAATTTTTTTGTATTTTTCTGACACTATTTGACTCAACTACTAAACTAGACGATAGTCTCCCATACCCACACTTAAACGACACATTGTCCCTAATGTGGCCCGAAAGACGACTCAAAATAAAATAAAAAAAAAACATCAAATAAACTAAAATACTAAAAACTAAAGATAGAAAGTAAAAGGAACAGACTCCCCTGATAATAATGTAGCTTTGCACAAGAAGTCTCGTTCCCGACGATCGTATAGCATTTCATTCGCGATCGTCCTCTAATAGCAGAACTCTCGGGATGCCCTTTACAATCTTCATAACAGGCTTCAGATCATCCTCGTCCGAATGGAGATTGAGTACGAACGAATAGATCCAAACCTTGAAAAATAAACACACAAACATACCCAAGCAGACATCAAAGTGTAAAATGAAAGACTTTAAACACGTAGGACTGACTCAACAAACAAAGGACTCAAATAAAGGTAAATAAAAATCATGCAAGTAACTATACAAACTGTACACTCAGGATCTCACCTGAGACACTCAACCCTCGACATCCTATCCTGGTTCCTTTGGAACATCCACATCCTTCCTAGGATACCCACACTTATTTTTTAGCACCTGATCCGACCCAATCACATATAACTCGTCATCCCACTTATTCGTCTCTCTCATTGGGTCAGGGATCCTAAACGTAGCACTCTCATCCCCTACCTGCAGTGTTATTTTACCAGCAAACACATCTATCAAAGCACGAGCCGTACGCAAAAGTGGACGACCTAAAATAATCGGGACTCTATGGTCTGCCTCCATATCTAAAATGACAAAGTCCACGGGGAAAACAAACTTATTGATCTTAATCAAGACATTTTCCACTACTCCTCGTGGCTTCTTAATCGAACGATCAGCTAAAGATATGGTCATGCGTGTAGGAACGAGATCTCCTAGGCCTAGCTGCTTATACAATGAATAAGGCATTAAATTCACACTAGCACCTAGATCAGCTAAAGCATGATGAACTGAGGAACTACCAAACATACATGGGAGAGTGAAAACACCCGGATCAGACAATTTCTCTGGTAGTTTGTTCTGCACTACAGCAGAACATTCCTCGTTCAGAACGACATTGGGGAGGTCCTCCAGTTTCTTCTTATTGGAAAGAAGATTCTTAAGAAACTTAGCATATTTAGGCATATGCTGGAGTACCTCAACGAACGGGAGATTGACTTTGAGTTGTTTAAACAACTCCAAGAAATGACCATACTCTCTAAGATACTTCTGTCGAGTTAAACGCTCAGGGTATGGGCACTTACTAAAGTCCTCATCCATATCAGATCTATTACCTTTCTTCTTCTCCCTCACTCTCTCATGCTTAAGCTTACTCGGCTCAGGGTTCACCGGTATCCTATTCTCTTCAACACTAACAGGAACCTCTAGCTCAACCTCCTCCTCTATTGGCTCCTCAACCTGTGGTTTCACTAACTCTGCTCCTCTACCACTACGGGTTGTAACAGCACTAACATTAGCCTTACACTTTCCATAAGAGGATGAACTAGACTGAGCTGCCTCTAACTGCTTAGACATATCACCTACCATCCTCTGCAGGTCTACGAACGCAGCTTGTTGATTTTTCAGTAAAAGATCATGCTCCTGCAATCTAAGCTGGGTCTCCTTATCCCTATTCACGATCTGAGATATCAGCTGAGTTTGGGTGATTATCATATCCTTAATCTC
The DNA here is from genome assembly GCA_030867185.1 of Tagetes erecta. Lineage (NCBI taxonomy): Eukaryota > Viridiplantae > Streptophyta > Magnoliopsida > Asterales > Asteraceae > Tagetes > Tagetes erecta. Next base: position 82,701,152 of record CM061487.1, read on the forward strand.
CTTAAATTCACTACCACCCGAACTAGACCCTACCGGACCACTATCGAACAGACTCTGACGGGGTGGGAAACCTCTTGATTTCCAATCAGAGTTTGGGTTACCCTTCCATCCTGCGTTTTGTCCCCCAAACGCACCATTACCTCCTACGCTCTGTCCCCCAGCCCAATTCACCTGCTCTTGGCTATTCACTAAACAATCCCTAGTATCGTGACCTCCTCTACAAATCTCACATCTACTGCTACCCATCTTAAGCTCTCTAACCTCTCTTTGAAGTGCCTCAAGTGCAGCAGCCACGCTAGTATCAGGAGTGACCTGATAAACACCTCGGGCGGTCGAGGTGGGAGCTCTAGCAGCAGGAATGGAATTCCTACTTTGTGGACTCTGCTGTTCAGCTAGTGCGAAGCTTTCAAACATTTCGTTGCACTCAGCCACGCTCTTCCTTTCCATGAGATGTCCTCCAGCAGATGTATTGAACATTCGTTGAGTCGGGTATGTGAGTCCATTATAGAACTTCTCAACTAATGCCCATTGAGTGAGACCGTGCTGGGGGCAATGGCTTAAGAGCGTTTGAAAACGCTCCCAAGCATCACAATATCGCTCATCAGGATCCATGCGAAAAGAATGTATTTGGTCACGCATACGAGCAGTTTTGGACGCTGGGTTATATTTCTTCAGAAATTTGGACTGAAGATCATCCCATGTCGTAATGGAATCCTGGGGAAGAGAATCTAACCAAGTAGAGGCTCGGCCCGATAGAGAGAACGGGAACAACCGGAGATATACCGCATCTCCGGTCACAACAGTGATATTGAACGTATCGCAGATACGAACAAATCGAGAAAGATGCCCGGTGGCATCCTCATCATCCAATCCGTGGAACTGGACAGCAGAAGTGATAGTGGACATCACGTAAGATGGAATCTGCCAGTTGTTGGTGTTGGCCACAGCAGGGCGAGTAATCGCAGATCGAGACCCTGTTACACCATCACTGGCTTGCTGGTGAACGGTAAGACGAGGATTTTGGTCACCCATCGTATCAATAGGAAGAGGAACTAATATGGCACGTTCGATAAGCGTACGGATCCTTTCGTGAAACTCTCTCTCGGGCTCTAAGGAAGGTGGATATTCAGATGGGCCTTGGGAGCGAGTGTGTGGCATAAACTAAAAAAAAAGAACCTAGACGCTAGACTTGGAAACTAAGAATAGAAAGCTGACTTGACAAAAACTAAGAACTTAAGAAAAAGAAATCTAAAATACCAACAAATCCTAATCAAAGCTAGTTTCGCTATTGCCAAGTGTCCCCGGCAACGGCGCCAAAAACTTGATGTGCTAAAAACGGTCTATAAAAATAACTAACCTAAGACTCTATCTAGACACTCGAGTTAAAAACCAATTAACCCTAAACTAGACCTAGCAGACAGGCAAGTGTACCTATCGACTGGAGTATAGTCTACGGAAGACCGGATATCGAACCCAAAGACACTACGAATAACGTAAACTAAATTGAAAAGGAATATTGATTGATTGGGGGGTTTTCTAATAACCTAAGGACAAGAAATTAAATTTTAACTAATGAATGAAAGACAAAACTAGAACGTTGAGAAATTCAAAGATGAGAAGGATACTATCTAGGTGAATCCTAGTTGTAACACATGGATTTGGTTTGGTTAAAAGAACGTTGATGGAACCGATTTTCTAAGAATACGAACCTAAGGGAACATAAAGGATCCTAGATCATTCTCCGGGTGTGACCAAAATGAGTCCTATAGGCACTTGTGAAGCTATCGGGTTGGTCAGATTATCTCTCGATCTCACTGACGACACTAGCATACCCTAATGATAGTTAATCTCTCGATCTAACTAGCACAATACACTCTCATGCAAGGGGTAACATGTAGATGAACTAAAAGACACAATTAACAATGTAAGCAAGTAATCTAGGTAAACCTCCTCTCGGACCGTTTAAATCCTAAAGCTTAGTTACAAAGACTAATTGACTAACTTTAATCTTTCGACCTCAAGTTAAGTAGCTCATTCAATGCAATTCATCGATTCAAACCTATTCCTATGGTTACTATGTCTAGTAAACCACCAACAAGTCAAAGACACAAAGTAATCGACCTAGATACGGAAAATTCAACGACAAACATTAAACATTCACGTATGGAATATAGAATTAATCAATGATAAGCAATAAACAAACATCACACATCCATCAATTCATCAACATGCACTTTATACTAGAATCAAAACCATCAAACATTCAATTAACCAAAACCAAAACCAAAACTAACAACTATTCATCATCCTAGATAGTATGAAAGATTTAGCTACTCATTATCATGTTTGAAATCAGTAAATAAACCAAAAACATCAAACAAAACATGAGTTCAAAGTATAAAACCAGGAATGAAGATGAAAGCATAAACCGAGCAACGTTCGTGACTTGATCGGCGATCCAATCTTCAATCCAATCTTCTCCCTTGCTTCTCTAGCCTTTCAAACCTCCAAAAGATGTATTTTTTATGCTATGGGACGGCTGGAAAGAACTCTCCACGACTAGGGTTTATAATGTGCTTAAATAGCAAAACCCTAAAAAAATCCCGTAATACTGTGCTAGGAGATACGCGCATCATGGACCCCTGTCCTGCGCGTATCGCCTAGAAGGCCTCCAACCAGAAACTTTTTTTTTCTTTCTTGCCTTCTAACTCCAAGTCTTCTCTTGTGCTCCACTTCATTCCTTTAGATCATTTGCACATTTTTAAGCACCAAAACACCTACATAACACAAATATAATTTAGATCCATGTGTCATTCAATAAACATATAAAAACTAAGCGAAACACATGCATTAAACCCGAAAATTAGATGAAAACGATTAACAAAACCATGATGTGTTAGCCACACATCACCCCTCTATTCAATTCTGTGTTCAATTGGTGTTTGTTTTTCATGGATTTTGTTAAATTTTATAATTGATATGTTGCTTTGTTAAGATTGCATTTTGGTTCAGATGATTATTCCTTGAGATTAGTGTTGTGATTTAGCTCTAAGTATGAATCAAGAACTTGTTAAGATTAAGTTGTGGTGGAAGTGGTAGTGTGGTGGGTGTGGTGGTGGGCGATGGATATGGTGGCGGGTGTTAGTCGTGAATGGTGGTCCACCGAAAATTCATTTGGGAAGTGGTGGAGGTTGATAGTGGGGTGGTGATTAGCTGAAGAGCGGTATTGATGGTGGTGACTGGAGTTTCCGAAGTTGGTGGTGGTGGCCGGAGTTGGTGGCGGGGACCGGAGTTTGTGATGGTGACCGGAGATGGTGTTTGTGGTGGTGATGGGTGGTAAACTGGTAATGATGAATATGTGTCTATATATATATATAATAAACAAAACATTCATTTACCCCTTAAGTTAATAAAATGACATTTTTGGCCCAAACACTAACGACGTTAGTGTTTTCTAACGACGGGAGTAATACAGCAAGTGCAGTGCTAAGTTGGGAGTGGTGACAGTAAGGACCTTAGTAGGAGTGGCAGCGACCAATACCCCATAGTTGGGAGTATTAAAATCCAATAACCCTATATATAGTTCTATGTTTATTACTAATAATATATTATGTTTTTTTAGACTTCATGACGTGGATTTCGAATATATATCAATCTTACTTTCCTTCACAAGTTGAAGATGGAGAGGAGACTATAAAAAAAAGAGGAAAAGGAGTGAGAGAGTTGTGGGGGCACCTAAAACCGAAGATTGGGAAAATGCGAGGTATTTTATTTTAAAGTGTTATTTTGTTAAGTATTATATTCGTATATTTTTGTTATTTTCTTATTGACATATAACAAAATTTACAATAGGTTGTTTGTGGAGTTTCTCAAGATTTTTTATGATGTTACCAACAAGATTTCGGGTTCTAAGTATGTTACGGCTAGTTTGTTAGTTGGTGAGATATGTCTTATGCATGCATGCTACTATAGCTAACATGACCTTAAGTAAAGATGAAAGTAAGAAAAACATGGCGTTGAGCATGAAAAAAAAGTGATAAATATTGGGAGAATTTAACAAATATGAACATGTTGTTGTATGTGGCTTTAGTTTTGGATCCACGAAACAAAATGTCATATCTTGGTTTTTGTTTCAGTATGATATATGGTAAAGGTGACAAACAAGATATAAAAATCAAAAAATTCAAGGAATTAGTTAGAGATGCATTAGTTGAGTTGTATAATTGTTATAAGATGAAGTTGAGTAAAGTGAGTGAAAAAAGAGTACAATGTCGTCCTCTTCTAGCGTGGATGAGGGTGTTATTTATTTGGAAGATGGTTATCAAAAATATTTAGAGGAAGAATGTGGAGGAGAGATTAGTAAAAGCGAATTTGATATTTATTTAGGTGACGTTGTTGAGAAAAAAGGTAAAAGGAGATGATAAGTATGACGTGTTAGGTTGGTGGAAGTTAAATGCAACAAAATTTCATGTTCTATCTCAAATTGCCAAACATGTTTTTAGGAATGCCTATCTCCACTTAGAACTGTCCAAACCGCTCGTCGCTCGTTCACGCTCACTCGAAAAATGCTTTGAAAATGCTCGTTCGAATTTCCACTCAGTTTTAAACGATCCAATCGGCTCGGTTCGGTTTGCAAACGAGCCAAGCATGAGCAAGGGTCCGCTCGGCTCGGTTCAGCTCGAATAAGCTACATACATACATACATACATATATATATATATATATATGTGTGTGTGTGTGTGTGTGTACATTTATAGCTAGGAATATTAACTGTTCTTTTACTTTTTTAAGGTGTACATGGTTGTGGGAATGGTCACGACGAACTTGATGGACATGGATTTAACAATGTTTTCAAATATTTTGAGTTTAAATTAGAACTCCATGTGTTTCATATTTGTGTTTTGTTGAAAAGTTATCTTGTTAAAGTTGTTGGAGTTTATTAGTTAAAACTTGAATTTAAATCAATACCAAACTATAAAGAGCTGATTTCAATTTTGTTGTTAAACAAACTTTTTATATGAATGTGAGCAAACCACAACGATGACCAACACTCATTTTACATATATCGCAGATTCATAACCATGACCAACACTCATTATACACACATCATAGATTCTAATGTTTACCAATATGTGGCATTGCTTATTAGCGTAATTAATGTCATGTTACCATTCCTATAACATATATAGGCTACAATAGCGACACTATTAATTGTTAAGCACATTGATGCAGTTGCTCTTAGCAATCAAGTCGGATCATAAAAGTCTCAAACAAGTTTCAAAGCAAACCAAGTTCTTCAATAGAAAATAATCAACCGCCTTCTTCAACATCAAAATCCAGAATATAAAAGATCCTAGATCCATAAAAATAGCTAACAACCCTAATGGATAAAAGAAGAGCAAAAGTCAAATAAGAGATAAAAACGTAAACTTGAATATTAACTTATTAATATCTTCAGCTTTAAATGGATATCTCATTCTGGATGGGTCAAAATGTCGGATCAGATTCTAGTTCTCGGGTCGACCCGAGTGTCCTGCATCATTCTCCTCTTCTTCGAAAGGACTCGTCCTCGAGTCCAAAGGGTTATCATCCTTAGGCATAAACGGGGATCGATCAGCAACACCGTCTCTACGTACCACGCGCCCATAGCCCCATACCATGCAGAATATGTTTGTATAAACTACGATGACGAGCACCATCAAACTCCCGTAGGAAATCGTCGAACTTGAAGTCCAGTTGATCCTTAAACAAGCCTTCTGTCCAACGGTCCACGAATGTTCCTTCATCATCCTCTCCCCCTTGGAAGCCTTCTCCATAAGAAACATGCCAACTTACGTACACGAGCAATAAAACCCATATAACCGTAGACCCAACACATGCATCTAACATATATCCATAAAACCAAAGCTTACTGAACCAAAACCTATAATTCTTACCAAAGTTCATGTCAGTTATTTCTTGAACCAGTCCACATATTAAGATATGTGTACGATGAAAGGGTTGTGAGGCCACCTTGTGATGAGTCTCATCCTCTAAATATAATTCATCCTTTAAAGTTGAAGAATCCTTCACGAGTTGTGATTTATAGTTGGCTTTTATTTCATAATCATTCATAGACATTGGAAATTGTATACTAATTTTAGTTTCAATATGAGTGGTAACTGACGCGTGCCCCTGCCAATCCAAATCATTAAATTGAGGGGAAATGGTACACATCTTATATCCTCCAATTTTAATATTCTTAATGAGATCAAAATTCATTTTACCGAACCACACAAAATGCCATGAGTCAACTCCACCCAGCCTGAGCCAAGCTGCTCCTGCGACACTAGTTAAAAGGTCACTCACTAGCTCGCCTTTCTCCACCCAGTAACAATACAACTCGTCCAATCTTCCGATAAGAAACCCGCAAATATAGATATTACTCAACATAATCTGTACCCCTTTAATCTCTATCACACCTCTCACCCGGACCCTTAAGAATCCAAGATCAAACCTAAAATAAGACCCCATGCGATTAATCCCAATAACCCCAATAGAAACACATGCCGGAAAAATTATTGAAATACAACATGTAATGGGAAAACTAACCGTAATAGTCCCACACTCATAGTTCTCCATAATCCTTCCGCAAAGTGTTCCCATATATAGCCACCCTCCTTCCCGCCATACTTCCCAACTTTCTTCTCTTTTACTCCACTTCCTACTCGGTATAAAAGCCTATTTGACCAATCCCAAAAGTGCATACGTGTCCTTTCCCACTTTAAAGAAAGGGGAGTGAACCAACATGGAACAAGAAGCCATGAACTTGCCATTAACCAACTACTAATACTAAAAGGAGTGTTACTTATTATTACACTACCATAAGACATGCACTTCACTTCCCATCTTCTGGATAAATGAATTGAATCAATCCCAACATCTTTATCCAAATTAATAAATACATTTGGTCCAATAATATTAATAGCAATGCCTTCTCTTTTCACACAAATAGACATCCGGTCAACTTCAATAATAGAACCACTGGTATTCCATGAATACCATTCATCATCGTCGTAATCATCATATACGGGCGGAGAATCATAGATAAATTTGCACCTCGTATGATCCTCCTCATCCCTAGAATACTCGTCCCATACGAGGTCCTCTAGTTCAGTTTCCTTCGGTGACTCCAGCTTTTGGAGGCGTTGCAACCGTGCGGTCTTGCAATCACGTGAATTAGAGGTAATTTCACTGTTGCCTCGTTCGGCGGCTCTACGAACAGAAAAGTACTTGCTTCAACAACCAGCCATTTGATTGCCATCATTTTCATCGTCATCCCAGATAACGTTGTAACGTTCACGTTCCTTTCGTAGCAACTTCAGATCCCGGATCTGTTGTTGCAGTCTTGCAATCTCTGCTATATCACGTGGGTCCCTTCCGTCATCCACGTTGCCTCGGTCGGCGTTTCTACGTTGATGTCTGCGAAGCACTCCCGCACATCCTGCCATTGAATATTCGCTGAGCTCTGATACCAACTGATGCAGTTGCTCTTAGCAATCAAGTCGGATCATAAAAGTCTCAAACAAGTTTCAAAGCAAACCAAGTTCTTCAATAGAAAATAATCAACCGCCTTCTTCAACATCAAAATCCAGAATATAAAAGATCATAGATCCATAAAAATAGCTAACAACCCTAATGGATAAAAGAATAGCAAAAGTCAAATAAGAGATAAAAACGTTATATCTTCAGCTTTAAATGGATATCTCATTCTGGATGGGTTAAAATGTCGGATCAGATTCTAGTTCTCGGGTCGACCCAAGTGTCCTGCATCACACATACTTATAGATTATGTAATAAACATATATCACAACATATTAATTAACATTGCAGGTCATGTAAACTTTAGGAGATCACAAAGCATATCACACCAATTTTACAGTCAACTTATGTATACAGTTTTTGCAAGTGCAGCCACATGTGATTTGCTGTACTTGAGATATCTAAATTTGATTTTTTGTGAGATTAAGTTTTGGTTATATACCTAAATAGGCTTCACTAGAAGTGATCAAGTTAACAACCAATGAAGTGAAGTTTTGGTCACTCCTCGTCTTGTATTCCAAGACATTTTGTTTTCATTTTCAGGCCAAAGAATCAAAGATACGACGCCTAGTTAAGCAGTAACACCAACAACAAAGTTTAACAATAAAAAAATTCATTGAGTAAAGAGCACACATGCGATAGTCAAAACAATCACAGTAAACTAAACCCACAAAGTAACCCATTTAACATATAAGAAGACTTACCATAAAAAAACTTCAAATGGCCAAAACGCCATCGAAAAGTCAACACAGTCAAAAAAGAAAACTTGATATGTTTAAACCAACAACCAAAAACAACACTACATTAAATTTACAATAGTATACACTAAATCAGAACAAACAATAGTCATATAATGTGTACAAATGACAAAGTCAATAAGGATAGTCCAAAAGCCAGTCAAATAAGAGTTGTGCATAGAAACACGAACAACAAAGAACACCACAATAAGCAACGGTAGCCAACACTAATCCGAGACAAACAACAGCAAAAAAAGCCTACAAAAGATACTTGATAATCAAAGTCTAGAAGCTATTCAAGTAAGAGTTGTGTCAGGTGTCAACTAACATGAATAGCAAAGACACTAACATATATCACAAACAAAAATAATGAGCAATTGCAGTAACAAAGCTGCACAAACAAACGCACAATATCACCTGGATGGAAGAAGCAACAGGCCAATCTAAAACTGTAAGATAAATTAAATGACTGAAATGCCCGGAAAATCACGAACATCAACGTCAACAAGCAATCAAACACTACATGAGGAAGTAAGTAATTAACCGGCAAACCAACAATTAGAAGAACCTACAAAAAAAACCAACAATAAGTGATAGTAACCCATAAGGGGGTCAAGCTCCAAAAGATTATGAGAGAGATAGCACACAAGTGTTGAGGCAATTTTCTTCTATATCTCAAAATGAACTCAACAAGGAATTAAATAAGCTAACAAATGCAACGACCATGACTCCACTATTCCTACTTCCTAGGACTCTTGACCCACTAATGCAAGACTTGGTAAAATAAACTACCCTCTAATACAGTACTTTGAAAAATAAACATGTGACTAAATAATTAAAGACACCAACAACTATCTCTATCTTGATGATTACTCCATAAATCTTGTGGGCTTGACAATTTGCCTCTTAGGCTTGCTGTTGGTGCTGGTATGTTCCTGATCCATTGGGCTTGGTGACTCGAGTAGGCCTGGTGCACGTGTATCATCCCCTCCCTCTTGACATTCAGCATTGTCCTCAATGTTGAAAAAAGGATAATTGAGTTTGAATTCCTCTAAGCTTTCCCAAGTGGGATCTGTTATGTTTTTGCCTTCCCATTTGATTAAAAGCTCTGTTGTGCCATTGGTCCCTATCCTTGATTTAAGAATTTCAGCTGGTAACATTGATAGTGTCTTCGTTTCAGCATCTTCCGAGATTTGATCCAGTGTGATTGGATCTTTAACAAAAATTTTCTTGAGCAAGGAAACGTGAAATACCGGGTGGACGTGAGAACCTTCAAGAAGCTGTAACTTGTATGCAACATTACCGATTCGTTCAAGTATTTTGTAAGGACCGAAAAATCTTTTTGATAATTTTTCGTTCTTTTGAAAAACTAAGGACTGTTGCCGATAGGGATGTAGACGAAGATAGACCCAATCTCCAACTTCGAATTCTTTGCCCATTCGTTGTTTGTTTGCTTGAGCAACCATCCGTGTTCTTGCTGCTGACAATGAATCCTTTAATAATGCGATTATTTTCGCATGTTCCACCAGCGAATCGTCAACTGAGGCTGTAAATATGCCTCCAAGATGATGTTTCATTAAACACATAGGCGCGTAAATATGCCTCCAAGCAGCGATTAACGACCTCTGTTTGACCGTCTGTTTCCGGGTGGTATGCACTTGAGTTAATCAGTTTTGTTCCCAGTAATGTAAAAAGTTCCTTCCAAAACCTGTTGACGAATAAAGGTTCTCTATCGGATACGATAGTTTTTGGTAGACCATGTAGACGATATATCTCTCTAAAAATATAGATGCCAAGGAAGCAGCCGTATAATGAGTGGGCAAAGGTATGAAATGTGAGAATTTTAAGAGACGGTCTTCAATAACCCAAATAGCAATTTTACCTTTTGATGATGGAAGATGTGTGATAAAATCCATAGAGATATCACTCCAAGTTTGTTCAGGAACTGATAATGGTTGTAACAGGCCAAACGGTTTGTGAGTTGGTATCTTTGTTGCTTGACAAACTTGGCAGCATCGAATGAACTCGGTGACATCTTTCTTTAAGCCCAACCAAGAGAAGGTGGAGGTGAGGCGTTTAAAAGTTGCTTGTACGCCGCCATGTCCTCCCAAATATGAATTGTGAAACTCAGCAATTAACTTATGTCGCAGTGCTGGAATCAATGGTACAAAGATTTTACCATTCACGTATACGAGATCGTCTCGTAATTGATGATGAGGAAATGAGAACGAATCTGTTTGAATCTGGTGGATCAGCTGTTTACCAACTTCATGAGTTTTAAAATAGTTCCTGATTTCATTTAACCATGGGGTTGTTGGGCAAGAAAAAGCAAGTAGTGAAGCAAGTTTCACCCGGCTTAATGCATCTGCAACTGTGTTTTCTTTTCCGGGTTTGAAATGCACCTCAAAGTCAAAGCCCATTAGCTTTGTAATCCATATTTGTTGTTCCGGTGTTTGGATTACTTGAGTCAAAAAGGTGCTTCAAACTGTGATGATCTGTGAAAATTCTGAAACGTCTTCCTAACAAGTACTGTCGCCATTTTTGGACTGCTTCCGTAATGGCATAGAGCTCTTTGATGTAGGTCGATTGAGCTTGCATTGTTGTGCATAATTTCTTGCTAAAGAACGAAAGCGGTTTGTTGTCTTGAGATAACAACGCTCCAATTGCCACACCCGATGCATCTGTCGTTACGTCAAAAACATTATTAAAGTCTGGTAATGATAGTGTCACTAACCTTTCCATGGCTCTCTTTAAAGTTAAGAATGCATCTGTTGCTTCTTTAGACCAAACAAATGAATTGTTTTTGAGTAAATCCGTTAATGGTGTGGCTATTTGAGCATAATGAGGAACGAAGCGGCGATAATAACCCGTAAGACCAAGAAAAGCTCGTAAATCTATGACTGAGGACGGTGTAGACCATTGTTGGATGGATTCGATTTTCTCGGGTTCTGGAGCAACTCCATTTGTAGAGATTTTGTGACCCAAGAATGATAACTCCTTAACAGCAAAAACACATTTAGATGGTTTCGCATGAAACTTGTTTGTCAACAACAGTTCAAAGACATATTGGAGATGCTTATAGTGTTGTTCCATGGATTTGCTGTAAACTAGGATGTCATCAAAGAAAACGAGTACGAATTGGCGAAGGACTGACCAAAATAAGTTGTTCATAGCAGCTTGGAAGGAGGATGGCGCGTTGGTTAGGCCGAATGGCATAGCAAGAAACTCGTAATGGCCATCCATAGTTCTAAATGCAGTTTTGTGGATATCAGCTTTAGCAACTCTAATCTATGATAGCCCTAACGTAAATCAATTTTTGAAAAAATGTTGAGCCATGTAACTCGTCCATTAATTCATCAATTGTTGGGATGGGAAATCTATCACGCACCGTGACTGCATTTAGTGCTCGATAATCGAAGCAAAATCTCTATGACCCATCCTTTTTCTTGACTAGTAACACTGGTGATGAGAAGGGGCTTTGACTCGGTTGGATAATACTGTTTTGTAGCATTTCCTTGATAAGAGAAGTCATAATTTCCTTTTGAAAGTGTGGGTAACGGTATGGTTTGACATTGATAGGTTGGTTTTCATTGGGTAGAGGAATGTGATGATCATGTGGTCTATTGGGAGGTAGGGAATGAGGTTCTGTGAACAGTTGATTGTAGGTTTGTAGAAGGGATTGGATGGTGGGGTTAGTGTTTTGTAGAATTGGGGTGTTGGGGTTTGAATGACATGGGGAATTAAAGATCAAGGTATGTAAGGAAGCCACCGAGTCATGACTTATCAGCGATGAAAGGGTACTGGGAGAAGCTTGCTGGATCTGTGATTTGCCTTTTAAAGTGCAAATTGTACCGTCTTTGGTGAAGGAGGGTTCCGGAATTGAGAAATCAGCCATTAGACGCCCGAGTGTGCCAAGCCATGCAATTCCGAGTATCACATCGGCACCTTCAACTGGTAGGATGAAGAATGGTAACTTGAATTTTGACTTTTGTAATTGAATCTCAACTGATGGACAGTAGCCTTGACATTGGATGTGTTGTCCATTTCCAACCATTACCGAGACCGGTTGTATTTTGTCTGTCGGTAGTACAAGTGATTCATCAATATGTGGCTACAAGATGTTATGGTGCTGCCGCAATCAACTAATACTGCCACCGGTTTGTCATTAATGTGACCCATGAGTCGTAGTGTTTGGGACAAAGACAAACCGAAGAAGGTTGCGTGAGACAATGAAAGAAGTTGCGGTTGACTGTGTGTCTCTGGTGGCGGTTCGGTTGGTTCCATGAACTTAGAATCGTCGTTTTCAACAATGAGTAAAAATTGAGGAGGAGAGCATTTGTGGCCAGGAAAAAAAATTTCGGGGCATTTAAAGCATAATCCATCTTTTCGACGTTGTTGTAGAGCCTCTACCGATAATCTTGTGAATGGAATAGTTTTCGGGTTGTTTGTTGGGGTGGGTAAGATGCCAGCCGATGTAGATGGTAGGGTTGGAGAATTGATCGGTGATGATAGGGATAGGGGTGGGGTACTGATGGAGGTTGAGGTGGGCTTGGAGTAAGGCTAAGATTTGGGCTTTGTGTTGGACTGCAGCTTTTCCTCTACTAGGCTTTGCTAAAGCGTAAGCTTGGTGCAAGGTTGTGGGCTTTAGTATAGCGAATGCATTCTGAATATCCGCACGTAAACCCGAAATGAAGCAATTACGTAGAGCCTGTTGTGAGAGACCGACTACGCGATTACTAACTTTTTCGAATTTTGTTTTGAATGCTGCCACGGTTGAAGTTTGTTTCAACTTAAACAACGTTGCCTCATGATTCTCATACGTGGAAGGCCCAAAACGGAGTTCGAGTTTGGTAATGAGTTTATTGGCCATGCCTTTGTTGTACCATGAAAGGGCATCATTGATGAAGTAAAATACTGCTAAATCGACTCTTTCGTCATCCGGTGTTTGAAAGTAGGAAAAAAATTTTCTGCTTGAAAAATCCAATCTAGAACATTCGGACCATCAAAAAGAGGGAGGCCGATTTTTAGGTGACGGGTGTTTTGGTTTCGATTTGGTGAGCGAAAACGGTTTGGTAAACAGTGTCGTTGTGGTGAGCGGCGTCGTTGTGGTGATCGGTGACGTGGTGGGCTGTTTTTTCTAGAGTTTTCAGCAGTAACATAGGTGGTTAGGTTGTCGAGTTTGGTAATGAGTTTATTGGCCATGCCTTTGTTGTCTTTTGTGGTTTCGGTAGTGATGGCGATGAGGGTGTTGAGTAGTTGTTCGGTATTGTTAGGTGATGGTTCATCGGATCCGGAGGGATCTTTCCTAGGTGGCATGATGGAGGGTTGAGACGTGAATGAAAGCAACAATAAGTGATAGTAACCCATAAGGGGGTCAAGCTCCAAAAGATTATGAGAGAGATAACAAACAAGTGTTGAGGCATTTTTCTTCTATATCTCAAAATGAACTCAACAAGGAATTAAATAAGCTAACAAATGCAACGACCATGACTCCACTATTCCTACTTCCTAGGACTCTTGACCCACTAATGCAAGACTTGGTAAAATAAACTACCCACTAATGCAGTACTTTGAAAAATAAACATGTGACTAAATAATTCAAGACACCAACAACTATCTCTATCTTGATGATTACTCCATAAATCTTGTAGGCTTGAAAATCTGCCTCTTAGGCCTGCTGTTGGTGCTGGTATGTTCCTAATCCATTGGGCTTGGTGACTTGAGTGGGCCTGGTGCACGTGTATCAATAAGTACCTGTATGACGTTTTTCTTTGTGGTTTTCTCCATCTGAATTTTTCTCCTTGTGCTTTTTTTTGCTTTAACCTAACAAACGTCACCGATGTAAGGCAGGTGGCTAAATCAGAGAGGCTACGACGATGATGTAGGGCTGGAAAAAGGGAGAACACCCAACAACAGACAATAACCACCGATGACCAAGTCCAACAACAACAACAGATCACACCTACCAACAAAAGGAGACCTAGAAAAGAGAAACAAATCGGAACAAACTATCGACGACAACAAACACAACTCAAAACTCACCAAAAAAAGCAGATCGCATCACCGGTAAGAAAATTATGAGAAAAAGAAAATGGGAGACAATACAGAGAAAGATGAGAGATGATGTGAGGAAGTCACGTGTAAAAAACATGAAGGATTAACCAACCTTACCTTTTAGTAGGTAAGGTAATTTAACACATGATTAGGTTTTAATTTATAAGCGTTGATAACTCTTACTAAAAACACACGAATTAGGCAAGTGCACTTACTGCACGGTAATATTGATTTTCGGTAAGAATCAAGTTTCGATCCATAGAGAAAAGATATGGTAATTTCAAAATCAATCTTTGCTATCGTCTGACCATATTATAATATAGTCGATGGTTTTGTCTTGTTTCAAAATATAAATAGATATCTATAATATAAAAGCAAAATCGATTTTGCTTATGTGGCATGTTTCAATAGCTTCTCTGCTTATGTGACATTATTTGAGAGATTCTCTTAGAATAATAATTTTATATTCAAAGTATTTACATATATGTATCTTTAATAATATATTTTTATAACACTAATTACATTTTGGTATCTAATATTTAGTAAAATCTTGAAAATTTTAAAACTATTTTATAAGCATATATAACTTTTTTAAACGAAATTATATTTAAAAAAATTACACCATAAAATCAAGCATTTAATTATCTTTAATTTAAGTATAATATTGCTATACTAAAAAAAAAATTCAAACAGATCATGTGTTCCGGTTTTATCACGGTTTATCTTAAAACTTATTATACTTTTATGACCTCATGAATATCCTTAAAATCACTACTTAGGGTTGTTTTCTCGAGCATAATGCTCCTTTCATTAAAACTATAGGACTCATTGACCATATTCAGGTCAAATACTACCAGCATATAATTTCATAATAATTAAATTTATCTTCGTATGTATCTATTTACTTAATTTATAACTAATCATATAAATGCCTAATTTTAAGTTTTAAAAATATTTTTTATCCATATTAACCGGTGGATTTTATTGTAATTATCATTGTGAGATCCAAGTTCCATATTACATATATCTCACACCTGTTTTTTTATAAAAACTATAACTTATTAGTGTATTTTTTTATCAAACATGTGTGTTACACTGGTACACAATACATAGGTCATCGATTCAGCATTGGCTAAAGAGGGGGAGAAAACCCTCAATAAGTAGTTCAAATCGTTTTATTGATATGAGTGTTCTATATTGATAAAATATTTATGTTGAAACCATAACTACACTTCTGATAAAAAGAACTTTCTAGTTCATTACAAAAAGGATGATCATGATCAATCTAAAAAATATTATTTTCAATATCAAAATAGATAGAATAAATGTCCTCAATCCTAGTTAAAAACTAATAAGATAGAAAATGAGTTAGAGATAATAAGATAAAAACATATTTTTATTTGGGATGTAGTCCACTTGGTATAATAATATCCTATATATTGAAAATATAATGAAATTGAATATTAACTTCAACCTTCTACGTGGGTTATTATGGTTGGGTATTAATGGTACTATGAGATCAACACATGGTACCATACTCATGCGCACTCATTTATACATTAGATGTACATGTGTTTGAGACACATAGAGAAAGGGAAAGGTGGAGAGACATGGTAGTCATCTCCAACACACTTCAATCTTTGTAGGTCTTCGTTGCCTCCATGCTATTATTTAAATAGTGGCAGATGGTGGTTCACCTATTAGAAATAGATGGGGGAGTGGTTCGAAGGTAGTGGTGGTTTGGTCGGGCCGAGCTAATCAATGGCAGATGGGTTATATGGTCATGGTGGCAACGTCGATTGTTGGTCATGGTGTGGTTCCAGCTCGATTGCGATGCACTAGGTGGACGATGACGACGTCTGGTGGCTTGGCAGCATGGTTATGATGGCCAACAACCACAACCGTTTTATCGGCAGATCAGCGGCCTTGGTGGCGAATGAAGGTAAGATTCTTCTATCTGTATATCGATGGTTTGCTACTACAATACTGATTCTACATATCTGATTGGAAATGAGCAAAATGGAGCATAATGATGAAACAACTTTTTAAGAGTTCAAGAGTATTTGTGATGGAACAATGTTTGATAATTTGGGTAAACAAATAACATATTTAAGTATAAAAAAAATAGGGTCATCCTATTCACACACCCCATATCCTATTCACACACCCTATGCTTTTATTTCTCACACCCTCAGGCGCCGCACATAAACCTCGGCGTCGCGCCTGGGTTGAATATATTTTATTGAATGGAGTTTTATTTTAGCAAAGAATGTAACCGCATTTTAAATTTAAGAAAAGCAAAAGATTTAACCATGATATTCTAATTTATTTCAAGCACCAAATTAACTTCAACCACATTATTTATGTCATGTATAAAATATAAATCTTTGGCTTGCATACTTGGGTTGACCATTAGGGAAGCTAGAAGTTCAACATGTTATTTGGATACTAAATTGATGATAAGTGATAGTAGTTGAATGCCATTTTGTTTGATGAATTGATGTCATAAGTGATCTTAGATGCAACCCACTGAATACTTGAAGGAATTAAGAACTCAAGTGATGAAAGCATGTCCTATACAAATAGAGGATTGAGGAAAATAGTTTTGTACATATGACAAACACAATTTAGTTTGGTATAATAAATTATTTATAGTAGGTGAAGCGATTAGAGAGCTTCATTTTATACAATGTTTAAAGTATAGGTATGAACTATTGAAGGTAAATCTTTGAAAGTTGAAAGTCAAAACAGGTTAGAAATTGAGATACGAGACTTAAAACCAGCTATGGAGCCATTAAAAAAGAAAATGGTTATTGGTTAGAGACCTACCACATGGTTTATTTATAGTAGGAATTGCAGGTGTGACTTTTTTAGATGGACTAATGTGTTTAGCTGTTGGAGTAGTGTGATTTAGAGGTAGTGGTCAAAAGATCTGATCAAAAGGGAAAAAGTGTTATACTTCAAGATTTCTCTGTCTTTCAAAAAATATTAACCATGTATTTGTGTGATGAACCTAAAATTGAGATGCAATTTATGCAATGACTAAAGTTGTGTTTACATATAGATAAAGCCAAAAAAACAAATACTCACTACAACGTGGCGAGGCAGCTAAACCTAGTCCAATTTAAAAGATCAATGGTGGGTGAGTTCGAGAGGATGCATAATTTAGTATTTTAATATATATATATATATATATATATATATATATATATATATATATATATATAAATATAGGATTAGGATCAAATGAGAAGACTCATATATTGCAAGAAGAAAAAGAAGAAACCTAAATCACAAAAAAAACTTATCAACGGTTTAGTTTTTTAAATAAATTCTCTTCCACATACAAATGTTTAATGTATAAACTAAAAAAAATCATTAAAATATTTTTTACGTATGTATTTTTAGCGTTTTAAATTTACCTACACATGTGTAGGTAACCTAACTTACACATGACTTCCACATGTGTAGGTTTAACAAATAAACGA
This sequence comes from Tagetes erecta, assembly GCA_030867185.1. Lineage (NCBI taxonomy): Eukaryota > Viridiplantae > Streptophyta > Magnoliopsida > Asterales > Asteraceae > Tagetes > Tagetes erecta. Next base: position 82,719,012 of record CM061487.1, read on the forward strand.
AATTTATTCAATTTTATTTTTTGTATGTCAAAGTTAATGAATAAATATTGCATTTCTATCATTTTTTTGTATGTTAAAAACGTTTTTGGTTGAAAAAATGAAGAATTTAGCTATTTCTTTCACTTCTCGCAATATTTGCTCTTCTCAAATGAACCCTCCCCTATAAATATATATATATATATATATATTTATATATATATAGGGAGATTCACCTACATAGTATTAGAAATCTAAGAAGGCTAAGAAACAATAAGAGATTGACATGTGGCATCTAGGAAAATTAGGAGAGGGGGTATTTTAGTCATGCCCACTTTTTTTAATATTCTCTCTCCACATGCAAGTCACATGTCAATTCCCCCACTTTTTTAAACGTTTATAACTTTCACAAACGACATTATTTTTTTAAACAAATTACACCATAAAAACGAGCATTTTTTTCTCTTTAAAACGCGTATAATATTGATATATAAAAAACAAATTTTTTTCCACATTTTTTCAGCTCATTGTGTCTAACGTCAGGTCATTATGTCTTCCGTCAGGTCATTGTGTCTTTCGCCTGGTCATTGTGTGATTGTGTCATCCGTAGGGTTGTTGTGTCGTTTATCGGGTAATTTTGTAATCTTATTTGACAAGTATTACACAATGATCTAATAATAATTACACAATAACACAAAAGTATTTCAAAGATCTTGCTCTCACAACATCCTCCTTCAAAAATAAATAAACAAAACTTAAAAAAACTACTATTTTCTCATTGTGTCTTTTTTCATTGTGTCTAATTTAAAAAATAAAGAAACGGTAATTTTTTTAATTTTTTTTATTTTTCGTTTATTTATTTTTTGAAAGAGGAATACATGGGAACAAGGTCTCAGAACCACTTTTTTAAAATTTGATTTATATTGTGAGCAGAATTTTTTTAAAAGTGTCTTTGTTTACCATTGTGCCATTCTCGCATTTTGTAACAAAAAATGACTTTGTGTTTGAACATTTCTCAAACACATATTAACAATTTGTGACACGGTGATAATTTCTAAACACATAAGATGACACAACAAATATTTAAAATAAGATGATATTACATAATGACTTAAGAATGAACAAATAAAAGTGATATTTCACTAGTTATAATATAACACAATCACATGATATTACACAAGGACTAGACAAGTGCCGAAATTCTTTTTTATTTTTTATATATCAATATTATACGCGTTTTAAAGATAACAAAACGTTTGTTTTTTTGGTGTAATTTTAAAAAAGATAATACCGTATCCAAAAGTTATGAACGTTTTAAAAAAAATGGGGGAATTGACATGTGCTTTGCATGTGGAGAGAGAAAGTAAAAAAAAGTGGCTATGACTAATGTACCCTTCCACCAAATTTTTTTCCTACAAATTGATCTCAACCATTAAAAAAGAGATCTAAAGGTCATAAATCTTTCTTAGTCTTCTTAGATTTCCAAACCTATGTAGGATAACTCTCCTTTATATATATATATATATATATATATATATATATATATATATATATATATATATATATATATATATATATATATATATATATATATAGAAATGAGATATTTTGAGAACACCCTCTAGTTTTGAGAACTCGTGAGAACCTTACTTCCCGAGTTTTTTCATGGATTTTTTTTTGCTCAAATGTTGCGTATATTAAAAACTAAAACCTGAAAAAAAGGAAATTAAAAAAAACGTTTTCGTCGTTAAAAAACGTATATGTAACTAAAAAATATTTACAGCAAAAAAACGCTGGTGTAACTTATTACACCCATGTAATATGACGTAAATATTTTTTACTAACATATACGTTTTTTAACGACGAACATATTTTTTTTTAAATTTTCTTTTTTCCAGGTTCTAGTTTTTAATATACGCAACATTGGAGCCAAAAAAGTACTATGAAAAAACTCGGGAAGTAAGGTTCTCACGAGTTCTCACAACTAGAGGTGTTCTCAAATTACCCCTCCCCTATATATATATATATATATACACACACACACTAAGTTTAATTCCCGTGTGTTACACACGGGTTAAATAACAATATTTAAAAATATATACAAAAATTATATTTAAAATTTGTAATATATATATAGAGGAGGGATTTTCTAAAAAGGCAAAAAACTCTAAAAAGCCTAAGAAGTAATTTGGGACGTCGGATTATGGTGTTTTACGGCCAAGATGGACGCGGTGGCATTTTTGTAATTATTTTGATGTTTTGGTTACGCGCGAGATGGATTTGAGGGTAGATTTGTCATTGTGCCGTTTTTAACACCACAATTCAAACACCATGGTGTTTCTTAGATCCGTGTCTTCTGAATCTTGGTGTTTTTTACGCTTGAACTGATGACAGTAAAAACAGTTGACATTTTTGGTGTTTTATTTTCACACATCTTTTCATGGCGTTTCTAACTTTTCTCACGATGTTTCTCATCCCTCAAATGGGATCTATGTCTTCTGAATCATGGTGTTTTTAACATTCGAACTGATCACTAAAAACACCATGACTTAGAATGTTAAAAACACAATGATTCAGAATAACAGAACATTGATTGGAGGTTCGTAATTAGTAAACGAAAACGTCAAAAACAAACGAAAACATCATCGTTTTCAGTATTCGCCATAGATGAATGATTATGGATTCAAAATTAATAAACGTAAAAAAAACACCATAACTGAACATCGAGAATGATAACCAGGAAGTGCTAAGAAACACCATGAGAACAGATCTCATATTGCAGCGTTAACGGGTAAAATGACGATAACGCCCCTCCGTGTTTTTCCCCCTCATGGACACGTGTTTGTTTGTGAATGCTTCCTACACTTCTTAGAGTTTTGAGCATTTTTAGAAAATCCTCAATCTATATATATATATATATATATATATATATATATATATACTATTAATCATAATTTTTTAGCTCCATCAACTCTTAATTTAAACTTAATTTTTCCCTCAGACTTCCTTTTATACATTTATTTAATTTCCCCCTCAATTTTCCCCCCAAAAGAGCCTTTGATGGCCCCCTTAAAACCTCAATTTATTAGGTAGATTAATCATAATTTTTTGGCTCCATCAACTCTTAATTTAAACTTAATTTTTCCCTCAAACTTCCTTTTATACATTCATCTAATTTCCCCCTCAATTTTCCCCCTAAAAGAGCCTTTGCCCCCCTAAAACCTCGATTTATTAGGTAGATGTTACACACTGGTTAAATAACAATATTTAAAAATATATACAAAAATTATATTTAAAATTTGTAATATGTATATATATATATACTATTAATCATAATTTTTTGGCTCCATCAACTCTTAATTTAAACTTAATTTTTCCCTCAAACTTTCTTTTATACATTCATCTAATTTCCCTCTCAATTTCCCCCCCCCCCCCAAAAGAGCCTTTGATGGCCCCCCTAAAACCTTGATTTATTAGGTAGATATATATAAGGGAGTGATTTTCTACAAATGAGAAAAAACTCTACAAATGCTAAGAACAAATCCGGAGCGTCAGATCATGGCGTTTGCGGTCCAGATTAACGTTGTGGCATTTTTGTAATTAGTATGATGTTTTGGTGACGCGCGAGATGGAACTGAAGGTAGATTTGTCATTGTGTGTTTTAACACAAAATTCAAACAAGGGTCTAATTTTCGAAAAATGTTCGATAACCATTCTTAATTGCGAATCAAGACCTATATTACGAAGATTACGCTCAAATATAATGGCGTTTTGAATGTCAAATTTCTCATTAGTCAGTTGTTATTCTACATATCGAATTGCTCATTGTCATTGTTAGGTTTTTGTGTTTAAATTAGTCGTGTTGGTGTTTAACATAGCTTAACGAAAAAGAGAAAGAAGATCAGTTGAACTGTAAGAACACCGTAACATGAAAAATAAAACACCATAATCTTTGAAATGAAAAGACAAAGAAGATCAGTTAAAATGTAAGAGCACCATATATTAAAAAATAAAACACCATAATCTTTAAAACACCGTAATCTTTGAAACGAAAAGACAAAGAAGATCAGTTGAACTGTAAGAACACTATAACATGAAAAGTAAAACACCATAATCTTTTAAACGAAAAGACAGAATATCAGTTGAACAGTAAGAACACTATAACATGAAAAATAAAACACCGTAATCTTTAAAACAACAGAATGCGTATATATCAAAATAATTGCAAATCAAACTATACTATTATCATTGTATAACGATTCAGATTGTAAAAAAGAATCAATTACATCGAACGGATGTTCGTGAAACATAAAAAAATTAAAACCAAATGTCAAAAGAACTGAATTTTGCAAAATTACCTGCAAAACAATCAAATAACTAAATTAGTTGTTCGTAAAACATTAAAGTTCAAAGCGACTAAGTAAACAAACATCAATAATGTCAAAAATCACGTGCTAACACAACACGCTCATCGATTACAGTATACATCATTGGAGAATTATTACGAATAACATATCGACTACATTATCCACCATTGGAGAACTAAAATGAAATAACATATCAATGGCGGTTTATGAAACCCTAGCGCAGCGTCAAATGTAATCCCTAAATTTTCTCCTAAAACCTTAAGTTATTAGATAGATACAACTGCTATTAAAAAAACATTAATATATAATCACTAAATATATCCTAAACCTAATTTTGCCTTTTCTTACGCCTCCTCATCAACCTAATTTAATCGATTGTCTGTTTGTAACCATTTTATGGACACAATTTGATTTCATGAACAATTTCTTACGCTTCTTCATCAACAACTACATAATCGAGCATTAATTTGATCATGGTTATTATGGGTGCTACTACAACATCCATGTTTCCGGTTTCTTCCCCAAAGCCTCATCAACAACTACATAATTGACAACAGCGTTTGGTGATATCAAAATAAGTCTTTGCAATGTTTGTAGAAGGCATTTGGAGAGAAGCACTTGATGGGGTGGGCATATCTTGACTTTTAGCTACCCGACTAGCTATTCATGAAGGTAAATCACTATTTTTTAATAATTCACCTTGCTTATTTGGTAACTTTATGTTTATACATAAAAACTAAGTAAAGGTGATAGGATAAATGCAAGACAACAACTAAATCACACATAAACCAAACTTAATTTGCAACAGGATACAAGATGAAAAGAAAGATTCAAACACCTACCTAAAAACAACAACTAAATAACTCATAAACTAAAGTAAAATTAAAAGTATCTTAGAAACGGGAAGTAAAGTTCCAGTTGATCAATGTCGAACACGTTTGGGGGTTACTTAGTCTCTTCAATCACAGTCTCAACATCATACTTCAAATTATCATCATCTGAAATGCTAATATCAATCACCTCGTCCCATTTTCAATTCTTTAGTGCTCGGATCCTTTTACCATTTTTGTTGAGATAACGAATCTCTCATTCGATGATCTCAATGTTATCATCCTTAACCTATATATTATAAAAGTCAACAAATGAGAAAAAAACCACAAATTATATAATAAAAATGTTGAATCACATCGACCTTTAGTTTAAAGTCATTGGTAATGCATATTTCTTCCTTCACATTTGATTCCTGAAAAAATAGAAAGTTTAATTAAATGCAAGACTTGTAAAAAACCTATTACAAAACTTAGTGTTAAAATTTTTGTTTCTTGCTTATCCATGTATTTATGATTCGTTGTAGAAGTTGTTGGGTCAAATAAAGATATGTTAGCAATGAAACACAAATGAAGGTGAAGAATTTAGCCGGTAAAATCTATGTTCATGAAAATAGTGTGAACTCGTTATGATCCTTTCACTCTAATTTTTGAGTGGTATATATGGTTACAAGAAAGAGGCCGAAACTTGTGGAAGTAAAAGGGTAGATGTACGTGGTCAATCTGTGTGTAATAACACTATTGGACTGGATGAACTTTCGATAACTACACAACCGTTGCAAAATGAAAAAAAATTCATATAATCGTCTGATAATTACTCAACTTCAAGGTATCTAAGGTCATGATTCTCTCTCAACTTGATCCTACGGTATACATTGAATATCCCATTACTTAGACTTACTGGGAGCAATAGAATATAAAATCTCAAAAGAACGACCACATTTTTAGTATTTTAAGGGAACATGTTGTACGTTATATTTCATATTATACTAGTTTAGTGCCCGCGCTACGTTCGGGAACACAACATTCAAGTGATGCTTTTAAGGATATTCGTGAATTTTCCAATCAGTTTTGAGACAAAACCGTGGTAAACCGAAACACATTATATATTTTTAAAAATTAGATTTTTAGTATAGCAATATTATACTCAAATTAAAGAGAATAAAGTGCTTAGTTTTATGATGTTGTTTATTTAAAAAAAATCCTATAAAAATGTTATGTATATTTATAACACTAAGGTTATGTTTTTATTAACTTTGTCCATAAGTTTTATTTTTAAACCCTATATAAATCGACTAATGTACACCCCTTGTAGTATAGGGTTAAAAATATAAATTTTTCAGAATTCTTCAAAATATTAGGGGACAAAAAATGTAATTAGTTTTATTATAATCTATTTTATATACATATATAATTAAAAAATCATTATTTTGAGATAATCACTCAAATGATGCCACATAAGCCAGAACCTTTAAAAAAATGTCACATAAGCTATTTTGGTTTTGCTATATTATATAAAGATATTGTAAACTTCATTTTTTTTATGTTTCAGATTATGACAAGTTATGAAGTTCTAAGGGAGTATACCTCCAATGTTTCAAAACACTAGGATGAAGGCTATTGCTTGGCCATTGTCATTGCTGAATGTTATCAATTATGAAGTTTATCATGTATATGGCACATACAATTTGAAATTTCTAACGTGCAGGACTAAATTTTTTATAATAGCCGGTTTTATATCAAGTATTTTTTAAGTTTGTTCTAAGCAGACAATGCATTGTTTATTATGTAGTGGAGACTTCCTTTCCACTTAATGATCCGCATTCGAATCTCCCCTTATAACTCTAGTGAATTGTCATGTACGGACACATTCTAGTTCCAAATTATTTCAAAAATTGGCAAAGTCATCACCTCGTTATCTCACCACAACCTTTCATGGAGGCATGTGCTGGTACCACCTACGCCTTTGCTAAATTTTTAAATAGTTTGGGATTAGAATGTGCCTGTACACTGCCAAACACTAGAGTTAAGAGAGGAGATTGGAATGAGGATCAATATGAGGAAAGAAAGTCTCCACCACATATTAAACATTACATTGTTAGCTTACAAAGAATTGAAAAACCAATTGATATACAACCGGCCATTATAAAAGATTTTGGTCCTAGAAGACATAAATATCCAATTTTACGTGCCACGTACATAAGAACTTCATAATTGATAACATTGCACGTGATGCGATAACATCAAACACTCCTTACAAAGAGAAACCACGTGAAAGGAAGAAGAGTAAGAAACAGGAAGAGTACAAGCACACAATGCTGATTGTCGGATGCAATACAATAGAATAATGCCAAAACCATTATTGTATAGGAAAGACTAGCCGTGTCACAAGTTGGGGAGTCGACGGATTTTCCATAGTTGCATTTGATGTTTTGTTTTACATAATTGTTGCTAAATAGAATGTTGTTGCTAAAACGGAGGTCAGTAAACATTTAAATTACAAATTGACTCGTGTCCACCTCCTGATCAACCTCCCTAAAACATAGCTTTGAAATTTAAAAAAAAATTAACAATCGTTAAGTGTTTTTAACGGCGGACCACTAGAGGCCAACAAAGTTAACCTTGGGATCACCTTAGATAATAAACCGAGTTATGATTATTCTCTGCCAAATAGGTGTTACTTGGGATTATTTTAGGCTAGTTTGCCAAAAGTAATTTATTAAAGTTGTTTATTCATAATATGATATATACAGCACATCTCAACTCTTAAAATCATCTATGTTCCGAAGATAAAACTGCAAAACATCGAAGAACTACGTTAGAGGGCCCAAGGAGCTAAACGCTCCGAGGACACTCTGACACTCAAGTCAAGTAGGGGCCTCAAACATGTGTGTGTATTGAGAAATGAAGAAAGTTAGACCTTTCAATAAGAGAAAGTGTCTTCTATTTATAGATGGTGGAGATACAAACCCTATTGGGCTTTTCACTTAGGCCTTCCACATGGGCATATCAAGGATGAGTCTTTTAGCCCATTTTGAGACATACGTCCTCATACATCAACGTTATGTTTTTATGCTATTGTTGCTGCCTCAAAGTTTTAGAGTTTACAATTTGATGATCTATCTTTTTATATATATAGCTGAAATGAATTTGCAGTTGTATTTACTATAGTAATAGAATTGAACTCTTGATATCATATGGTATTCATATAGCACAACTAAGGAACATATGTAGTTGTAAACAATATATTTATATTAATATCTTCACATTTTCATTTTTAATCCCAGATGCTTATCCCAATTTATGACTTGTTTGGCGGATGAGTCTCGCAATTTGCAAGCAGCCAAAAAAACATATGCTTACTAGCCTTAGTTTATGTGAGCTTGTAAATGAAGATATGGTTAAAAAGATGATAGCTTTATGTACGTGAACTTGACACTAAAACTCTCTTGCAAATGGTTTTTCAGTTCATCATTGGTTTGGACATAAACCTGCATAAGCTCTCCAATTTGTTTAGATGTGGCATTTTAATTACATGTTAGTTATATTTTTAGGCATTATTTGTTACGGTTTTATTATAACATGTTTAGGTGTGAACTTAACACTAAAACTCACTTGCAGATGGTTATAACCATCAGTTCATCATTGATAAGGACATAAACCTGCATAAGCTCTTCAATTTGTTTAGGTGTAGCATTCTAATTACATGTTAGTTATATTTTTAGGCATTATTTATTACGGTTTTATTATTTATTTTAGTGCATATCATGCAATTATTTCACACATTATCCTTTAATTGAAAAACATAAATGAATAGTAATATAGTTAAGTTTTGTGTGTTTTTATTTGGCCACCAAAGTAAGCAATATAAACAAATAGTAATATAGTCAAGTTTTGTGTGTTTTTATTTGGCCACCAAAGTCATAGAAAGGCCAAACAATCCCTCTACTTCTAAGGATGAAGATGGTAATATACATTATTAGATGAAGTTAATGTTTAGTATCAAGCCATAATCCCTCAAAGTTAAGTCGTAACACAAAACGCTCGCGTAACGCGCGAGCGATTGAGTCCACCTAAGGCCCAATGAATACCTCATATATAATTGATATATATTATATACTCGGACAGATTCACTAACTTATTCCTTTTCCACTAAGTGATTGCTTAGGGACCTTAGCGTACGATCTGGGTTGTTTCTTTCTCGACTTTGGATCTTAGCACCCAAAAAGTCAACAAGAGGAAGAAGAGCTTCTCCTTCTGGTAACTTCGATACTTTGAGAACAGCGAAAGCAGAATCCAAATCAGACTTTAAGATAAATGTAACTAACTTGCTTTCCTTCCTTACTAAATAAATCCCCTTTCAACACTAACTCGATCTCATCTAACTACATAGGAGAAAGAAGCTTCCAGCCTTTCATGGAGTCAACTAATTTCAATTCACAACACCTGAACAATTCCTTTCAACAGCAACAATAGGCCCTTTCAAACCCAGTTTTGCTACCCTCATGAGTTCTATCAGTAAAAAAACGTGAGTTTATCTATACTGCACTTGTTTCACAACCCTAAGAGCACTAACAGAAATACAAACAAACTCAAATGGTTGGTCCCGAGGGACGGAGGAGGCTAGGTTAGCCGAAAGATGGTTATCGGTTCAAGGATGTAAGGTTGATTTAGACTTTTATATATTTACGTGGCCCCCTGACTTTTACATGTTTACGGTTTTTATCTCATACTTTAACATATTTATGTTTTTGAACATCGACTTTGACTTATTATCGTTTTGACCTCTGATGACTTAGTCAGTTTATAGCTTTGAACCCTTACTCTACTTTGACATATTTACGACTTTGCTTCCCGGGTTTGACATCTAAGTTTAAATATTTCTCCGTGTTTTAATATGCGACTTTACACCGTATTTTACAAGACATGAAATTTTTTTTACGTGTTTACGACTTTGACCCTACTATTCTACTTTGACATATTTCTGGCATTGACCATTCGGTTTTGACTTTGTTTTAATTTTGGTATTTACGCTTGTTAAATACATGTCTTTTAATATGTTACGCATTATGACTTTGCACCGTAACGTGCGAGACATGAAACTTTTTTTATCAACGCGTGTGATGAAGTCACATACGCGAGACCTGGCCGCCGCAACGCATGGCCCGGCACATAAGCCTAGTTATTGTTTATTTTGTGACATACTTCTTTGGTGGAATGGGGTGTATTTTGATTGTTTTTTTATGTTTTTTTATAAATGCGAAACACTCGATGAAATGTGAACACGAGAATATGGAAGTTGTTGGTAAAATATTATAGACGAATGAGTGGTTTTTGATGATTTGGGAAAAAAAACTCAATACATAAAATATTATGGCATGTGATAAAAGTTAGTGTTTTATTAGTATAGAGAGATCGATGATATATTGGGTTTGAAAACCCGCGGTTGAATAAATAAAAAACTCAATACATATTAATGATAACTTAAAAGTTATAAAATATATTTTAAATGTATATACTTTAAGTTTAGAAGGTCGGTGGATGTTCAACTTTTAGCGGCTACTTATTTTTATCTTTAGCATGTCGCTGCTAAATGTTGGGTTTTTTATGTGTGACCCTCCAACTTTGAAATAAAGACATTTTTGACCTTCAACTTGACGTAAGGTTGGGTTCAAAACCCACAGTTGAATAAATAAAAAAAACTCAATACATATTTACATTTTTAGATTCTAACTATGGATATACACATGCGAATTTACACTGTAGCGTGCAAGACTTAAAACTTTTAAGTTAATATCATGTGCAACGTGAAAGACAATACTATTGTTTACACGTGTAACGACGCAACGATGACACCGCAACACCCGACACCGGTCAAAATCCAAATGTCACCATCATAAAACATGTAACAAAGTCAGAAACGAGTGCCAACTAAGATCCGATCGTCGCATCACACGGCTAGGTCTGAAATCTAGTTAAATTAATAGTTCCATGATGGGAAAACTAAGGTGAATAATTACCACTTAGTCCGAATTTGAGGTCAGGGTTTGGATATGACTGGCCACGATGGGTGTTAAGGGGACTATTCTAGCATCTGGTTAGAAGGCTATTAGGCTTCTGCAAACGATAATATTTCCTCTTGTTGTCTTCGCACTAATTGTATATATGGCGGTCTTCTCCTAGTTAACTTGGCGCTTGCGGCTGGGATCACTAAGTGGTATGACTCTTTGGAAAGATGGAATGTGACTCAACCATGGAACTATATTTTTATCCAATACATCTAGAGGATGGGTGTCCTAAGGACATCAATCTTTAATCTTTTATAGAAAAATTTATGAACTTCACAAAGATATAAAGATTTGCAGAACTATACTTTTGAGTAAATCTCTATTTTGGTACCTAGGTTTTGCATATATTCTCTGTTTTAGTACGAATTTTTATTTTTTGTCATTTAATAGTCTGGGTTTTACAATTCGGTTTGATTTCAGTACATTTGACTAACAGAGTTAACTTTTTGTTAAGTTTTTATAAAAAGACAAAAATACCATTGGTACTGAATTGGATATTATAAATATGTTTATATTTAAATAATGATTATATATTTGTTTGTGTGTATGTATATATGTCAAAAAATATTTTAAAATATAAAATAAGTTCTTATTTTTTATATTGATTGTTTGTTTAAAGCTATTTTGCGAATATCGTTCGGTACAGTATCGTATGATTTTTAGACCTTTTTTATATCAGTGAGTTTAATAGTGTTTCATATTTAAATTTTGTTCAACATTAGATTTTGTACATTTCGCCTTTTTAAACATCTTTTTTAATATCGTTTGGTTTTTAAATTTTTTTAGTATTATTTAATTTAATACCGTTGGGTCTTTAAACGTTTTTCAATATTGTTTAACCGTCCTTATTATGAACATCTTTTCTAAATATCGTTAACAGTAACATCATTTCTTCGTTTAAACATCTTTTTCTATATCGCTTGGTTTAATATATTTCGGTTTATTACATTTCGTTTTTTAAGTGTCAACCACTCTCTGCTTTTTTAAATGTCTTTTGAATATATCGTTCAGTTTATTAGCATTCGTTTTTTAATCTTTCTTTCTAATATTGTTCGGCAAATAAATGTCATTCATATTACGGTTCGTTTTTTTAAATTCATTTTTTATGCATGTATGGTAAAAAAATGAATGCTATTTAAAATGTATTTCTTTACTGAACGGTATTAAAAAGAAGTTCAAAAGGTGAACCTTATTAAAGCGAATGATACTAAAAAACATGTATAACGATATGCAGAAAAGACGTTTAAAATGATGACGGTGAAACGGCATTGAAAAACATTTAAAGCCCCAACGGTATTAAATCGAACAATACTAAAAATTAAAAACCAAACGATATTAAAAACCACATTTAAAAAAGCGAAAAGTACAAATAGTAACGATATTAAAAAACAACTGAATATCAAACACTACTAAACCAAATGATAAAAAAAGTCTATGAAACGTACGATATTATACAAAACCATATTAGAAAATTACTTTAGAGAAACGATAAATTTAAAAATAAAAACTTATTTTATATTTCGTATTTTAAAATATTTTTTGACGTATATACTTGCACACACAAACACAAATATAATCATTATTTAAATATAAACATATTATAATATCCAATTCAATAATAAGGGTATTTCATCTTTTCATAAAAGCTTAACAAAAAAGTTAACTTTGTTAGTCAAGTGTATTAAAATGAAAATGAATTGTTAAACTCAATGTAATAATAAACCAAAAAAAAGTTAGTACTGAAATAAAATAAAAAAAACATACAAAACCTAAGTACTAAAGTAGAGATTTACTCTATACCACATATTAGAAAATCCCTACTTTTATTGCAAAGTTGTTTAAAAATCACACGAAGATAGGCCATCTTATCATCCCAAAACTAGAATAGTTTTTCATGCTTTGGTGAAAAAAATTTATTTTGAAGCTAATTTGTTACATGCAAGTTAAATTTGTTACGCATTACATGTAAGTTAATTTTCTTACATTTCTTTAGGTTTTGGGGGAATTGGCTCTAAGGACAAACTATTGACATGGTTGGAGTTGTTTGTTGGCATGGTTAAAGGTTCATACGGGGTTTTTTTATGGAATAGTTGGTTGACGAGTTTTGACTCTGATCAACTTGGCCCGTAAGTAGAGTTGTCATGAGCCTCTGTTGTGCAACACCCCAAAAGTCGAATCGAGCATTTAAAATAAATGGGCTTTAGTTTAAGGGCTCATAACCCTCCCTAAATAAATCATAATCCGCCTCCACCTCAATTCATTTCATCCCTTTTCATCCATCTTAAAGGGAGAGAGTAGTGAGAGAAAGTAGAAATTTACAGATTTGGGGATTAAAGAAGCAAGATCTGATTGTTTGTGGATCAAATCATCAAGAAAAGAGAATGAAATCCAGGTGAGAAACATCTCCAAAACACCCCTTTAGATCTGGATCAATTCAAGGGTTTTTGGGTTTTTAGAAAAAGTGAGCAAAATCATTAAATAATCACGTTTTTACCTTTTAAATGGTATAAAAAGCATAGATTTAGTATTATGGGAGATAACCCAAAGATTGGATGTTAAAAGGTTGGATTTTGGGTGAAAAATGAAGATTTTGGCAAAAACTAAGCTGAACCCCCGTTTTGTAAATTAGCGTTCTTTATGAGAAACTATAGTTTCTCATGTGTCTGAGATCTAAAGTTGTGTGTCTGAGATCTAAAGTTGTGTGTCTGAGTATGCTTGAATATACTAGGATAAGTCCCAACGAAAGTTGGGCATGAGCCATGCGAAACTGCATGAGAAACTACATGCAAAACTACATGAGAAACTACATGCGAAACTGTAGTTTCTCTCATGCGAAATTAGCTAAAAATGACCAAATTGTACGTTCACCCTTATGCAGGCGATATAGTGTGATTGCTGAGACTTGAAGTTAATTTTCGTATTAGGTAAACTACATGCAAAACTGTAGTTTCTCTCATGCGAACATGTAGTTTCTTTCATGCGAAATTAGGTGTGAAATCAGCTAAAAATGACCAAGTTATATGTTGACCCTTATGCAGGCGGTATAGTGTGATTGCTTAGACTTGAAGTTAATTTTCATATCAGGTGAGTTCTAGATCCCCTCTTTTTACTATTTTCAACTGTTTTGGAGATATACTAAATGACGAGATTTCAAATAAAGATTCTATGGCATATTTTATTAAAACAAAGATTTCCTAATGAACTTTCCTTTAAAGACTTATAAATGGACTTAAGACGTGTTTTCCTTTTTGAAATGTTTGGACTATTTATGTGTGATTCATGTGTAGACGTATGATATAGTTATATTGTGTTGCATTATATTATGTAAAACTAGAAGCTGAAAGTGAAAGAAAGAAATTATAATTGGGCCCAAAAAGGAGTTAGATCTAAAAAAAAGTCTTGCAAGCAAATTGGGAGAATTGCATTTGTTGCATCTTAAAAACGGTGCTACATCTTAAAACGGTGCTACATCTTAAAAACGGTGCTACATCTAAAAACATAGGGACCCTATACTAAAGCAGGCGAAAGGGCCATTGGGTATTAGTGGGTCAAACTGTCATCAGCTTAGCTAGCCACAAATTTATTCACCTCGATGGGGGCTTAAGGCCAAAGAAATGATCGAGTTCGGCCTATTGGCGAATCTGAGACAAGGAAAGATGAGCCTGGTCCTTTGGCAGACTGTAAATTGCCGGAAAGAGAATTGACAGATAAAAAAGATAAAACTATAATTCAAGAAATAAAAAAATTAATGATAAATTATTGCCAATGTGCTAGATTGTCTATGTGATAACGCTAAAGTATTTTGAAAACGATTATGAAACGTTATTTGATCAAGTAAAACTAGAACTCACTCAGCGAAGCTGACGTTTGTATGCATATTAGTTTGACATATTAGTTTGACAGGTGGAATCAAATATTAAACGTTTTATGGTTTGTAATGACGTATTATGTTTTTAGACTTCCGTTGTGGTTATTTTTATTATATGAAGGTTTTTATAAAACGTTTTATGCTATGTATGACCAACTGTCAGCCCCCCCTCCTAGTTTGACAAGTGGAATGGTGAATCAAATGGATGGCATGGATAACAGGCTACTCGGCAAGTGAAGCCTGGCATCCGTTTTAAGAAGACTTTTTATAATTATTTTAAAAACAAATATTAAACGTTTTATGGTCTGTAATGACGTATTATGCTTTTACACTGCGGTTATTTTTATTAAATTAAAGTTTTTATAAAACATTTTATGCTTTGTATGACCAATTGTGACACCCCCCCCTCGGGCGCGAAAGAGAGCCTTACCTGTTGCGTTCGCAGTAATATGGGAGCCCCAATGCCGACGAAAACAACCTAATTGGTGTTAGAAACGTGGTTTTAATCACGGTACGTCATTGCACCTTTGAGTGGATCGGCTGTCACACCCCTACCGATGGCGGAATCATCGAGGCGGAGAAAAGTGAATGATTGTTCATAGCTCATGGTACTCAAAATTGTTGAAATATTATTACAATCCAATTATCCGACAAGACTAAATGATAATAGAAACGAATAATCCAAATAGAAATAAATGAAAAAGTCAACTTTATTTAATTTAATTAACTAGGTCCAAGTTCCTAGTCATGTGGCATCCAAAGTTCCTAACTTGCTCTTCCTGAAATCATGTGAAAAATAACTGGTCAGCTAATGAATTAGCTGGTGAGTAAACATAGGTTTGAAATACATATAGATACACTGATAAAAAGTCAATTCATGTCGTTATGTCAGAACTTATAAATGCAAAACATGTACATACAAGATAACAACGCATAATCAAACCTTGAATAAATGATAAAGGGGAGTCCACATGATAATGATACTCAGTTATAATCACCCAAGAATCAGGGGGTGTGTCCAAATGACCAATAGATCTATCATTAGTGACTGTCGTTTCTACAAATTAATAATTACGCTTGCACAAAAATTGCTATCAGGCTATGAACACATAATTTGTAACTAAAGACATAACATGAATTGTTTAAATGAAATAACTGATAAACTGAAATCTAAAATCTGATTAAATAGGTAATATGATATCACCCCAAATTAAAAACCAGAAAAGGGGCTATGAATACTCACTTGATAAATGCTAGACGAAATGTAATAAAAGTAACTTGAAACAGCATCAGGAAACTCCTTAAGGCTCACCTAAAGGATATTATCCTATGTTAAAATGATATCTAAAAACGATTTAGGAATCTAGGGTTCCAATTTGAAATCTGGTTTTAAGTAGTTAATTGTTATAATTTGAAAATATCTAATACATAATATTAACAGATATATATTTAATTTTGATTTAAAATGAAATATTGTGATTAAATTGTATGTGAATCTTAACGATTAAAATAGATGATTCGTTAAATGGCACGTCCGTTTTTTATAAAAGTGACTAATTAACTTATAAAATATAAATACTTTAATCATACATAAATAATCATGGTTTAAATAGATCTCACGAGTACTTAGTACAAAAATCCGTAAGTAAAATCTAAATGTCCCAAAACTCCTCGTACGAGAATTTTAATCGTTTAATCTAACAAATATATATTATTTATATACTTTTATACAAACATATATGTTTTTTTTTACTTGTAAAACTTTTATAAATAGTTTTATAATTAATGTCATAATAATATTAAAATATTTATAGGAAGTTATAAAGAAAATAAATTGTAAAACTTGAAATTAAAAATAAAAACACAAACCAGTACAACCCAGAGTCGAACCCGGGACCTTCTGAAGTTTATATAACCATCAACCCACCAGACCAATCGCGAACTTTGTTAAGTTAATTGAAAATAAATTGTTTTAACCCTTTTTGTTTCTTAAACCCAATTCCTTATTCAACCATAAACCATAATCCCCCAAATTGATCACCGAATCATGTACAAAGTCGAAACCAAATATAACGATGATGATCTGCAGATGATAACGAGCACAGTGATACCTTTGATTACCCGAATTGGTTAAAGATCGATAAGAAAGATAAAGACTTTGGTTCGCGGCTGTAACGAGATCAAACGACGATTTGGTTAGATGATTTGCTTATTGATGATTCTAAATCAATCTAAGATGAACGAAAAGTAAAAGCCCTCAACTTATTGAAGGAATTAATACCTGAATGCTGATGAACGACTAACGAGCAGAGACACGATGAACAGGAAATCAATCGGCTGTTTGTGTGTGTTTAGAAGTGAAATTGATGTTTTAGTAAGGTAATGTGAAGTCAGAGGAGTATGTTGGACGATTTATAGAGGCTTGAATACGAGTAAAAGGATGTTAACCACTTCGAGTTGGTTTCGGATAAACATGAGTTAAATTTGAATGATTTATCGCGTTATTTGACGATTAAACTTATCCAATTCATCATAAACTGTTATACGGATGATTTAGATCAAATCAATTTGATTTTTGGGACTGATTTCGTCGAGTTGCTGTTAATCCGGCCAGGATAAGTGGGTTTTTGGTTTGGGTCGATGTTATCAGTTAATAAATGGATTAAATGGTGATGTTAGGTTCGAAACCCACAGATAAGGATGAGAAAACGATTTAAACGAGTCAAACAATGCAGATTTGGTTAAATTGGACATCGCCGGAGTCAACCGGAGTTAGGCCGGAGCTAGTCGCCGGATTTTCGGGGGGGGGGGGGTTGGTTTTAATTCCATTTTTCAGTTTGCCACCTTAAACTTTGAGTTGTTGTTACTTTATGATTTAAAAGTTTGTAATGAATTATAATATTTACACAACTAGCCCCCTTACATTTTAACTTTGTTAATTAGCAATTTGACATTGTAAAACTTTAACATTGTTATAATAAAAGAATTTTATGAAATTTGTGTTCATAATTATTTATATAACTATGTTAATTACCTTTATAAAATCACACCTTCTTAAGACTAAAGTTGATAATTTTATAAAAGTTGCACTATCAGTTAACGTTTCATTATTTTATGAATCGACTAATATAAATAAATAGATAAATTTTAATATTTAGATGAAATAAAATGATAATATTAATGGTCTTTGCTTCCGGGTAAATTTTATAAATTTTAAGAATACCCAATCGAATCCGGGTTTAACATTCAGATCCGGATTTGATATTCGGATCGGGCAGATGTTACATCGGCCATAGGCTGTTGGACCAACCGCTGTTCTAAAATAAAGATACAAATTTACTGATTGTTCTACTCTATTAAAACACGAAGGTTTATGTCACATATCAATCTATTATGGTTTATGTCACATGTCAATTTAATAAGCATGTTTGCCATGTGTCATACTTTTAGATTACTACTCATGCGTGCAATACTATATATAAATTAACAACTAAAAACACCTAAGTTTTAAATTTATAAAACCAACACTAGACAACTATTTCACACACAACCGGCAGTGGACCGGTTGGATATAATATAGTGAAATGTAAGTCCGGGTGTCGACCCACTGACTCTATATATCACGTTAAACTAACGAGACAATACTCAACTAACTAGACACGACAGTTAAAATAAAGATTATTTGAAAGGGGGAGTTTGTTTAAAACTACCAAATTGCAATAATTAAATGACACTCAAGATGAGATGTAAACAAGAGATTTAAATCAAACCACCTATGCTAGAATTCACATTAATTTGAGCTATCACTCACGTTTGGTATAACTGTTATGGAACTAGGATATTAAATTATTCACTAAGTTACCACTAAATAGGACCATGGACCATTTTCGAGAAGACACATACGGGTTTCTATCAAGTTAATACGCATACCAGTTATGATATTAGGTTTCTTCACAGTTACCTAATTGAATTATGTTTAAGCGACCTTAATAGACAACCTACCTCACAGTACAACATTCTAGGTCATTTCAATCCAATCATATGATTCAACAAGCAAATCTGATAATAAACACTAAGACGGGCTTCTCACGAAGAACTAACTTAGCACTTTAAACAAATGAGACTCGTTGATAACTTATCACCTCACGGATATTTAAGTTAGCTATACATTTTCATCAGATTAACTAATAGTATTATTCATATGGTTTTACTTCAATTTAACCATAACAACCATAACACACAGTCGATGATTTAAACAATATCCTATTCATGACATAGGCAATCATCAAGGATAAAGCAAAACAATAACACTAGTTAACCCGATTCCAACACATAACATGCATCAATGATGTCACACCCCATTTTACGCAGCGGATTAGTATAACTAATGGGGTCGGTGGTAACGGAAGTTGGTTACCATCGGATTATAGTCAAACAACCATTTCAAAAGTTACGGAAAGTTAAAATGTCATAATATCATTACAAACGTTGTCGTAAAGATCCTTTTTATGACATGGTTTTTCACTTATAAAAGTGATTATTTTAAAAGTCGGTCCCAAAACAACATTTCCGTAGCATGGCGTTTGACACCAAAACCATTCCATTCCATAGCACACAACAAGTGTTTTAATCACCTGAAAAAACATGTTAAAAACGTTTATCAGTACAAGACTGGTGAGTTCACAGGTTTAGGATACGTAGTCCATAACAAAACCAATTATGATTGTACTAATAAGAGACAATATTTATCCAATCTTGTTGACTTAAAGTTGCAAAGTTTAAGTCATATGAAACAACCATAA
This sequence comes from Tagetes erecta, assembly GCA_030867185.1. Lineage (NCBI taxonomy): Eukaryota > Viridiplantae > Streptophyta > Magnoliopsida > Asterales > Asteraceae > Tagetes > Tagetes erecta. The sequence continues at coordinate 82,738,920 of CM061487.1, forward strand.
ACCCGTAATCAATCCATGACATTTACCCTCCGACATTGCAATTATATAATCTCCCGTCGTCATTGACCGGAGCTACCGGTACGGGAGTGGGC